>CM060938.1:405224426-405691926 GCA_030765085.1 Allium cepa
TGGATATTATCATAATATCTGTTGTTATACCCATTCCCTAAAAATAATGAAAAGGAGAAAATTTGTAACATATTAAAGTAGTTAATTAATTATGTTAATTTGGTAGGTTATGACATGCAAATCATGTTGGTGGAATATTCTCAATTTTGACATATTAATTATGTTAGCAGTGAACATTGTTAAGCAATTTAAAACAATGAAACTTACAATCAATTTATTTGATAAATCTACCTTATTCCTAGTTAGCAATTCAAAACTTGAATAAAGGCACATACGGATATTTTAAAATGGAGTTAATGACAATTAATAGATATTTCAAAAAGAAATTTATGACAATTAATAGAGAAATTAATTGTAAAATTTCAGTAGTTGACCAGAATTAATTTATTGAATAATTAATGCAAATTAATAAAATTGATGAAAGATAAATAAGTTAATTCTTTTGGTTAATGGCATGAGGACACGAGGTTAATCCCCATTTTGTAGGAGAAATCTGCCCGTGTAACCAGTCCGGCTACCAGTGCCTACAAAGCGGACGGATTAATGTGAGACGTCGCAGGATTGATAATTAACAAAAAGGGTTAATTAACTAATTAAGTTAGTAACCAAATTTGAGTATGTGATTAAAGGAGGATAATTAATTGGTAATATGGTAATTAATTGAAATCAATTAAGGAGGGTAATTAAAAGGGATAAGGTAATCAATTGAAATCAATTAAAGGCAATTAAAGGGGAATTAATTGATTAGAAGAATATGGAAATCAAATTTGCCTTCCTTTGCGCGTGACACAAAATTTTATTCTTTTAACATTTTGACATTTGCCTCTTACCATTTGTTTCTTGAGCATGTCACTGTATTCATTTATTCACGCAGCCTTATCCACAAAAATATCAACTCTTCCAATTGCCATTTTTCCTCTCACCTAAATTAAATGCATTCAAAATTTAATCTTGCCTATCTTTGCAAATTTTCGCATACCCATTATATCTCTCTGTTTCCACTGCGTTTGTTTTGCAATAAATAAATTTTTCGAACCATTGATCAAGTAAATATTTATGTAAGCATTTATTACTTTTGCCTTTTCAGTTAAAAGCTTTTTCATTGCTTACCATAAATCACGCAAGAGCTCAAGTTTTGCTTCCTCAATCAAATCTGTTCAAATTTGCAGTAACGCATGCTTTAAATTTAGATTATAACTGGTATAAATCACGCAAGCTATCTAAAAAAAAAAAAAAAAAAAATCCAAAAGAGTGATATCGTTCAAACATAAAACTGGAAAGAGAAATCAACGCATGCATTTATCACAATTTTCGTGTAGCGTTCAAACAAGAAGAACTGGAAATAAATCTCTTGCCTAAACGCATGCACTCAAAAAAATCAACGCTTGCATTTATTTCTTACGTTTTCAAACCTGCCTATTTATCTCCCCTTTTTATTTCGCAAGTTTATCTATAAATACTTTGCCTCATTCACATAAGTTTTCATATCTCCTTGTTTGTCCCTCTCTGGTACAAGCTTCTATCAGGTAAATAATTTGCATTGTTTATTTCTTTGCTTCTTCCAATTTTCCTTCCTCCTTCTTGTGTTCTCTGATTTCCTTGCTCGGCTACTTCCCCATCATGCCGTGCCATTTATAAATACATATAGAACTTTGTTAGTAGTAGGCTGGAAGAAATGATATAAATTGATTGTAGGAAGCTAGACTATGGAATTAGTGTAGTTATGATGTAGTTAGTGGTATTGTGGATTTGGATAAGTGCAGTTTGAAGAGGAAGGCATAGAAAGAAAAAAAAAAAAAGAATTACAATTTAATAATGGAGAAGATAAATTGATAAGGAGAAAATGATATGAAATGTTGTTTAATTCAAATAAACAATATTGTATGAATAAATCTTGGGTGAATATAATAAAATGACATTTATTTCAATTTTTAATGGTTGAAATAAATTTAAGATGGTTAAAAATAAATTTAACTACTTATTTGAGAATTTGGGTGGATAAATATCAATGGATTGTATTTATTATGGTTAATAAAAGGATATTGGTGATGTATACCAATAATCACCTTTTAATGTTTAATAATAAAAGTAAAAGAAGAAATAATTTGCCTAAACATGATGAACATGTATGTGAAATAAAGTATTATTTAATGAATTCGAATGTAGTTAGTGGCTACATTTGATTAAATCGAATAATTTGAACAGTATTGTGTTTGTTGCCAATATTGTCATTTTATTTAAATAAATATATATGAGAATGAAAATAATTGATCATGATAAATATGATTAAAAATGTGAGAAATAATTTAATAATGTCTAAACATGTATTTGTTTTGTTTGGGTGCATAACATCTTTTTATTCAATCAATTGTATTAAATTTGCAATTTATTTTGCAATTTATTCAATTTATTTTATGCATGCGTACGGTTGAAGTATGGGCCTAGGATATGTTGAGACGGTTAGCGGGTTGTAGTAGTCGAGCAAGTTGAACTAAATTTCTTTTATTCTATTCGTTCCAGTTGTTCTGAAATTTTGCTTTGACCGTAATTTTTAAATTCGCATACTTGGTATTTGGATCTTATAGATTTAAGTCAAGGCTTTGCATCCGCCGAAGTTTGATCGTGCTTTCCGTTTTTTTTTCCGAAGTAGATACCGTGTTTGATTTAGATCCACTGCAGCGTTTAAGGTGAGTATTTCTCACCAGACATATGTACATATATTTTGTGAATTATCGCAAGTGTATGTGTAAAAATTTTATTTAAATATTATCTGTCTGTAGTATAACGTAGAATGATGAATCCCATTTAAATTGACACCTCATCAGTTATTATCTGTTGTATTATTTCTGCAGTTATATTATATTATTGTTTATTTACTGCTTAAATCACCACTGCAAGTTCCCTGTTAAATTTAGATTGTTGTGGGCTGAAATGATAGGCCTAAATGATGATTACTGTGCTATTATTATGTTAACTGTTTAACTGTTAACTTGGGATTGCGGGTTTGAAATGATAGAACCCGGGGTTTGTAAATTACGGATTGAAATGATATAAATCCGTATCACTTGACCTAGGCTAGAAAACTATATACAGGCCCGTGGTCCTTATAATATTTTCTGAAATATTTAAAATTATTTTGGAAGTTAAATATTTGATTTAATATCTTTAAAGGATTTTATATTGATTTTGAATGAGTTATAAATGTTAATAAATAAATAAATAAATATTTGAATAAAATTTTGGAATATAACTTATTTTGGAAATTCTGGATTTTTGAAAGGATAAGATTTCAGTTAAGAAATATATATATAAGTTATATTTGGAAATATTTATTAAGTTAAACAATCTACTAAAGCATTTAAATGCTGTCTTTTGAAATTGGACTAGTTTTACCCGTAACTTTAGGTAGCATTTCCTAAGTGCTATAGAATCTGGAATTTGATTGTTTTGAAATTTAAGGAATTTGATAAATTATATTTATGTTTAAGTTTTGGAGACCTTTAAGATATGAGATTTATAACTGGATTTTTCTTAATAAATTTAAGATGAACATTCTAGTGTTAAGTAAATTTTGAAATTATTTAATGGCATAATTTTGGAGTTTTATCTATGGAATTTATGGGAATATTCAAGACGAAATAATAAACACTAATTTGTTGAAAGAAAAAAATATCCAACCTTAGTTTTGAATATTAATACTCCAATTGGATATATATATAGGAATTGAAATGGTCTTGGGAACATGAAGTGATATTTAAATTATGGTTTAAAATAAAGAAATATATTTGTAAAGCTATGTAAATTATCTTCTTTACAAAGTAACCATAAAGTTAAACCATTTATATCCAAACCATTTGTGTTTTGGGAGTTATGTTTTTTTTAAAGAAAAATTTCCAATATATTATGGTTTAAAGGTATAATTCAAATATTTGGTTTCCAGATATTATAAATTTTAAGCAGTATGGTTTTGGAAAAGAATTATATTTGAATATAACGATATCATGTTGTTTTGGGTTTTAAATGATATCGTATTTATAGTTTTGAAATGGAAATGTTTATACTGGTTTTAAAGTATAAATTGTTTTTAAATGACCACGGGTTATAATAACGATGGGTTGGCAAAGAGACCGGGATCGGATATGGACATACTCTCTGTCGATACCGAAAACCACTTTGACCAACCGTGTACGCGGTGGAGATTCCAGAATGAAGTAGGTCGGTGGTGGCGTTTCCTGTAAGGTAAATACGTGGACCCGACTCCCGTGAGTTGGCATAAGGTGGCTAAAACAGGAGCAATTCCAGGCCAATGAGGTCATTCCTCTGATCGGACGCTCCTCTTCGATATTATACTATGATCTTGGATTGATTCAGTGGCCACTTCTATATTTTGATTTTGGGGGAGTTAGTTCGAGGTGGGCGGCAGCTGCGCGCTGCGCGTTACCATCAGCCTGGATAGCAATTGGTATATCTACCCTGGCATTGCCTAGTTGTGCCGTGTCACCTACCCTATCGCGCCTTGTACGAGTTTGGTTTTCTCCCGTAGCCCGTGTGGTATCCTCTAGTGGCTTCCCGATCAGGAGGGACTATGATATTGGATGGACTACTGGGACTATTACGTGTTAAGGGCTATATGGGTAACCCCTTAACGCTATTAAAAAGTAAGTTTATTTTATAAATAGACACTAGTATAATAGCGCAATATACTACATAGTAAATAGTTTGACGGATCCTTAGAGGATGGGCGGTCCCAAGCATCCTTTAAGTTACTTGCTCTATATTACAGTACACTTGAATTAGCTTACATTATATAAGTATGTATGTCCTGACTCGAGTGTTATGTTTTATTTTTACGCTCGGGTCAGCCTGAGTTGCAGCTTCAATTTCTTCTCCGTAGCTAGGACACTCAGTAGATCATTCGCGCTGCTGGAAGTTGTTTCACCTTTATCTTTTCTGGAATTCAAGACTTTGAAGACTCTATCTCTATTTATGTCTTAAAATTTGTATTGAGGATTATAGACAATGTAAGTTCTGTTTTGTTGAAGTTATATCAGTGGCTTCATGAACCACTAAATTTTTAATTTCCGCTGCGAGATTCTGATATCTGTGTATGTGATTCTGTGATCTATTTATTGTATATTCTTAGTTTTGCCAAATTTATTCTACAACGCAGTATTTTGAACAATTCAAGTCCGACAATGTGCGGATGCGAATGGTTGAAAATATTGGGACGTTACATTTGGTATCAGAGCTTAGGTTCTAGGCAAAACTTAGAATGTATGGTAAATTTGATTTACAGAATCACGTTCATTCGAGATTGAACCACTCTCTTTTCGAATTTTGGAACATTCCCTACGGTTCCAAAGCTCATTCGTATCCCTCACTTTTTCATCTGCCTTAGATTCTGGAGTATCTCATAACTCCACTTCGGATGATCTTTATTGTAAATTGGCGGTCTCGCCATTATTCTAATAAAGGGGTGAAACTCCTTTACCATTAGCATTGATTCACCGGAGATTTATATTTATCCTCGGTTTATATGCTAGTATCTTTGGTTATTCCAAATTCTATCTCTTCGGATCAAATGTAGATTTACCCCAACCACATCGATATGGCTCTTTAAGTCACGGATGACTAGGTCAAGGTTGTCCGCGACTTATATAGACTTACCCAGTTTCCTTATTCTGATCTTCTGATTTCAATTTATCTTGAATTCTATTTGATTTGAGTTCATCAAATTTGAGTCTCTATCCTGGTTTGAGAAGTTTATTCCTATATTTGAAATTAAAATCTAATATTATATATATGAGTATAATTTTCAAAATTTTATAATTAATTTAACTAGTTGTCAAGAGATAATAGTTTTGATTTTATTTATGGTGTTGTAAGCCATGTGTTTGTCTAATAAATAAGTGAATATAAAACAATGGTTATAAATTAATTTGGAAACAGAAATGAATTTAAAACTAAAACTTGAGAATTAAATTTCTGATGATTTCAAACCTTGTGTTTAAATTTTAAAAGGATGTAATAAGTATTTTTGTATAGAAATTTGTTTCCAAAGAAATTTTAAAATTAGTGCTTTTCTCTTTGTCGCTGGAAAATAATTTCGGTGATGACTGCAGCATCATCGACATTCATTTTCGAGTTTCGAAGTGAAAAGACCATTCTGTAGTCTGGCTACAGTGTTTCCTTGAGATTTTAATTGATTTGAATTTCTAAAGTATGACTTAATATATATAGATATATAATTTAAATTTGATTTGACATATTAGGTATATATATTTAGTTATCTCTAAATGGTTTGAAGGGAATCAGGAATTTAATTCTTAAAGTTATCTTGAGGAAGGAAAATAAATATAATAACAAAAATTTGAATAAAAAGGTTCCAATTGGAGATAATTAAATTGAAAGTTTTATTTGTATAACACCCAATTTCATTTAATATAACTTACCTTGATTTTCAAAAGTTAACATGTAATTGGATAATATACAATACAAAAGGATTTTATGAATAAAATTTGAGTGGTTATAATAAATATTATACACTTAAATTTTAGTTATAAAAGATTAATGGGGATAAATAAGGAAAAGGAATTTAAGGAATTTTATTCAAATGTCTTAATAATCAAATTAATTTAATATGGAGCCGTAAATCTAACCAAGAGATTTTAATAAAAGGTTATTTCCTGAAATGAATATGTTTGTGTAATAAACAAGGTATCTTTGAATAAGGAAAATATATTTGAAAGGGATATTTTTGGAGTAAGGATTATATATCTTCAAATCATAGTTTAATTGATGTCTAAATAAATAGTTAAGACGTATTCTAATATCACTAAATTTTGATAATTGAGAATTGGTTTTCAAATGGAAATTCAAGGGTAACTTATTGAAGGAATATCTTATTTATAAGATAAGTATTTTTAATAAAGTGTTAGGTTATTTGTTAAAATTCAGAGTTAAGTACATAATAAACTGATTAGGAATACTATTATATCTACTATAGCATATTATGAGTGCTGCTGTTTCTAAAAATAAAATGTTTTGGAAATTTTTTTTTATAAATGAACTTAGGAATATTTCAACCTTGAAATGAATATTGTTTGGCATTGAATTTAAAAGGTATAAATGAAGATTATTTTAAAGGTATTATGATTTTAGTAGCATGATTTCCAAATTTATAAATTTAATGATTTCAAAGCATTATGATTGCAAATTTATTATCTTATTTGTCTTCAAACTATCTTTAAGTGTCTTTGGTTTCCCTATCTGCTACAGAATGAGGAGGCTATTGCTTATACCAGTCTATTTAGAAATCTTTTCTATAATCTTTAAAAATCTTTGTTACTCATCGGGGCCTGAGCACCGCTTACCACCCATAGACCGACGGTCGAACTGAAAAGAGTAAAACCGATTCTAGAAGATCTTCTTCGTGCTTCAAATCCGGAACTATTCGTTTAAAGTTCTTGTTTATCTAGCTTATCTTCCTTTGTTTCTTTTCTTTTGTTCCTTTTCGAGGACGAAAAGTTCTTAAGTGGGGGAGAGTGTAACAGCCCTAGTTTTTAGCTATTTATTTCTTTTATTTTTTTTGTTTTTAGAAATATAATTTATATAAATTGTGTTTACCAATATTGTTTAAATATTTAATTTAGAGAATTAAACTCGTTAATTTAATATGATTTTTGTAACTAAATTTAAGAAGAAAAAAAAAAAAAAGGAAATTTTTATAATGTATAATGAAGTGAGTGGTAACTAAATGTTTTGGATATTATCATAATATCTGTTGTTATACCCATTCCCTAAAAATAATGAAAAGGAGAAAATTTGTAACATATTAAAGTAGTTAATTAATTATGTTAATTTGGTAGGTTATGACATGCAAATCATGTTGGTGGAATATTCTCAATTTTGACATATTAATTATGTTAGCAGTGAACATTGTTAAGCAATTTAAAACAATGAAACTTACAATCAATTTATTTGATAAATCTACCTTATTCCTAGTTAGCAATTCAAAACTTGAATAAAGGCACATACGGATATTTTAAAATGGAGTTAATGACAATTAATAGATATTTCAAAAAGAAATTTATGACAATTAATAGAGAAATTAATTGTAAAATTTCAGTAGTTGACCAGAATTAATTTATTGAATAATTAATGCAAATTAATAAAATTGATGAAAGATAAATAAGTTAATTCTTTTGGTTAATGGCATGAGGACACGAGGTTAATCCCCATTTTGTAGGAGAAATCTGCCCGTGTAACCAGTCCGGCTACCAGTGCCTACAAAGCGGACGGATTAATGTGAGACGTCGCAGGATTGATAATTAACAAAAAGGGTTAATTAACTAATTAAGTTAGTAACCAAATTTGAGTATGTGATTAAAGGAGGATAATTAATTGGTAATATGGTAATTAATTGAAATCAATTAAGGAGGGTAATTAAAAGGGATAAGGTAATCAATTGAAATCAATTAAAGGCAATTAAAGGGGAATTAATTGATTAGAAGAATATGGAAATCAAATTTGCCTTCCTTTGCGCGTGACACAAAATTTTATTCTTTTAACATTTTGACATTTGCCTCTTACCATTTGTTTCTTGAGCATGTCACTGTATTCATTTATTCACGCAGCCTTATCCACAAAAATATCAACTCTTCCAATTGCCATTTTTCCTCTCACCTAAATTAAATGCATTCAAAATTTAATCTTGCCTATCTTTGCAAATTTTCGCATACCCATTATATCTCTCTGTTTCCACTGCGTTTGTTTTGCAATAAATAAATTTTTCGAACCATTGATCAAGTAAATATTTATGTAAGCATTTATTACTTTTGCCTTTTCAGTTAAAAGCTTTTTCATTGCTTACCATAAATCACGCAAGAGCTCAAGTTTTGCTTCCTCAATCAAATCTGTTCAAATTTGCAGTAACGCATGCTTTAAATTTAGATTATAACTGGTATAAATCACGCAAGCTATCTAAAAAAAAAAAAAAAAAAATCCAAAAGAGTGATATCGTTCAAACATAAAACTGGAAAGAGAAATCAACGCATGCATTTATCACAATTTTCGTGTAGCGTTCAAACAAGAAGAACTGGAAATAAATCTCTTGCCTAAACGCATGCACTCAAAAAAATCAACGCTTGCATTTATTTCTTACGTTTTCAAACCTGCCTATTTATCTCCCCTTTTTATTTCGCAAGTTTATCTATAAATACTTTGCCTCATTCACATAAGTTTTCATATCTCCTTGTTTGTCCCTCTCTGGTACAAGCTTCTATCAGGTAAATAATTTGCATTGTTTATTTCTTTGCTTCTTCCAATTTTCCTTCCTCCTTCTTGTGTTCTCTGATTTCCTTGCTCGGCTACTTCCCCATCATGCCGTGCCATTTATAAATACATATAGAACTTTGTTAGTAGTAGGCTGGAAGAAATGATATAAATTGATTGTAGGAAGCTAGACTATGGAATTAGTGTAGTTATGATGTAGTTAGTGGTATTGTGGATTTGGATAAGTGCAGTTTGAAGAGGAAGGCATAGAAAGAAAAAAAAAAAAAGAATTACAATTTAATAATGGAGAAGATAAATTGATAAGGAGAAAATGATATGAAATGTTGTTTAATTCAAATAAACAATATTGTATGAATAAATCTTGGGTGAATATAATAAAATGACATTTATTTCAATTTTTAATGGTTGAAATAAATTTAAGATGGTTAAAAATAAATTTAACTACTTATTTGAGAATTTGGGTGGATAAATATCAATGGATTGTATTTATTATGGTTAATAAAAGGATATTGGTGATGTATACCAATAATCACCTTTTAATGTTTAATAATAAAAGTAAAAGAAGAAATAATTTGCCTAAACATGATGAACATGTATGTGAAATAAAGTATTATTTAATGAATTCGAATGTAGTTAGTGGCTACATTTGATTAAATCGAATAATTTGAACAGTATTGTGTTTGTTGCCAATATTGTCATTTTATTTAAATAAATATATATGAGAATGAAAATAATTGATCATGATAAATATGATTAAAAATGTGAGAAATAATTTAATAATGTCTAAACATGTATTTGTTTTGTTTGGGTGCATAACATCTTTTTATTCAATCAATTGTATTAAATTTGCAATTTATTTTGCAATTTATTCAATTTATTTTATGCATGCGTACGGTTGAAGTATGGGCCTAGGATATGTTGAGACGGTTAGCGGGTTGTAGTAGTCGAGCAAGTTGAACTAAATTTCTTTTATTCTATTCGTTCCAGTTGTTCTGAAATTTTGCTTTGACCGTAATTTTTAAATTCGCATACTTGGTATTTGGATCTTATAGATTTAAGTCAAGGCTTTGCATCCGCCGAAGTTTGATCGTGCTTTCCGTTTTTTTTTCCGAAGTAGATACCGTGTTTGATTTAGATCCACTGCAGCGTTTAAGGTGAGTATTTCTCACCAGACATATGTACATATATTTTGTGAATTATCGCAAGTGTATGTGTAAAAATTTTATTTAAATATTATCTGTCTGTAGTATAACGTAGAATGATGAATCCCATTTAAATTGACACCTCATCAGTTATTATCTGTTGTATTATTTCTGCAGTTATATTATATTATTGTTTATTTACTGCTTAAATCACCACTGCAAGTTCCCTGTTAAATTTAGATTGTTGTGGGCTGAAATGATAGGCCTAAATGATGATTACTGTGCTATTATTATGTTAACTGTTTAACTGTTAACTTGGGATTGCGGGTTTGAAATGATAGAACCCGGGGTTTGTAAATTACGGATTGAAATGATATAAATCCGTATCACTTGACCTAGGCTAGAAAACTATATACAGGCCCGTGGTCCTTATAATATTTTCTGAAATATTTAAAATTATTTTGGAAGTTAAATATTTGATTTAATATCTTTAAAGGATTTTATATTGATTTTGAATGAGTTATAAATGTTAATAAATAAATAAATAAATATTTGAATAAAATTTTGGAATATAACTTATTTTGGAAATTCTGGATTTTTGAAAGGATAAGATTTCAGTTAAGAAATATATATATAAGTTATATTTGGAAATATTTATTAAGTTAAACAATCTACTAAAGCATTTAAATGCTGTCTTTTGAAATTGGACTAGTTTTACCCGTAACTTTAGGTAGCATTTCCTAAGTGCTATAGAATCTGGAATTTGATTGTTTTGAAATTTAAGGAATTTGATAAATTATATTTATGTTTAAGTTTTGGAGACCTTTAAGATATGAGATTTATAACTGGATTTTTCTTAATAAATTTAAGATGAACATTCTAGTGTTAAGTAAATTTTGAAATTATTTAATGGCATAATTTTGGAGTTTTATCTATGGAATTTATGGGAATATTCAAGACGAAATAATAAACACTAATTTGTTGAAAGAAAAAAATATCCAACCTTAGTTTTGAATATTAATACTCCAATTGGATATATATATAGGAATTGAAATGGTCTTGGGAACATGAAGTGATATTTAAATTATGGTTTAAAATAAAGAAATATATTTGTAAAGCTATGTAAATTATCTTCTTTACAAAGTAACCATAAAGTTAAACCATTTATATCCAAACCATTTGTGTTTTGGGAGTTATGTTTTTTTTAAAGAAAAATTTCCAATATATTATGGTTTAAAGGTATAATTCAAATATTTGGTTTCCAGATATTATAAATTTTAAGCAGTATGGTTTTGGAAAAGAATTATATTTGAATATAACGATATCATGTTGTTTTGGGTTTTAAATGATATCGTATTTATAGTTTTGAAATGGAAATGTTTATACTGGTTTTAAAGTATAAATTGTTTTTAAATGACCACGGGTTATAATAACGATGGGTTGGCAAAGAGACCGGGATCGGATATGGACATACTCTCTGTCGATACCGAAAACCACTTTGACCAACCGTGTACGCGGTGGAGATTCCAGAATGAAGTAGGTCGGTGGTGGCGTTTCCTGTAAGGTAAATACGTGGACCCGACTCCCGTGAGTTGGCATAAGGTGGCTAAAACAGGAGCAATTCCAGGCCAATGAGGTCATTCCTCTGATCGGACGCTCCTCTTCGATATTATACTATGATCTTGGATTGATTCAGTGGCCACTTCTATATTTTGATTTTGGGGGAGTTAGTTCGAGGTGGGCGGCAGCTGCGCGCTGCGCGTTACCATCAGCCTGGATAGCAATTGGTATATCTACCCTGGCATTGCCTAGTTGTGCCGTGTCACCTACCCTATCGCGCCTTGTACGAGTTTGGTTTTCTCCCGTAGCCCGTGTGGTATCCTCTAGTGGCTTCCCGATCAGGAGGGACTATGATATTGGATGGACTACTGGGACTATTACGTGTTAAGGGCTATATGGGTAACCCCTTAACGCTATTAAAAAGTAAGTTTATTTTATAAATAGACACTAGTATAATAGCGCAATATACTACATAGTAAATAGTTTGACGGATCCTTAGAGGATGGGCGGTCCCAAGCATCCTTTAAGTTACTTGCTCTATATTACAGTACACTTGAATTAGCTTACATTATATAAGTATGTATGTCCTGACTCGAGTGTTATGTTTTATTTTTACGCTCGGGTCAGCCTGAGTTGCAGCTTCAATTTCTTCTCCGTAGCTAGGACACTCAGTAGATCATTCGCGCTGCTGGAAGTTGTTTCACCTTTATCTTTTCTGGAATTCAAGACTTTGAAGACTCTATCTCTATTTATGTCTTAAAATTTGTATTGAGGATTATAGACAATGTAAGTTCTGTTTTGTTGAAGTTATATCAGTGGCTTCATGAACCACTAAATTTTTAATTTCCGCTGCGAGATTCTGATATCTGTGTATGTGATTCTGTGATCTATTTATTGTATATTCTTAGTTTTGCCAAATTTATTCTACAACGCAGTATTTTGAACAATTCAAGTCCGACAATGTGCGGATGCGAATGGTTGAAAATATTGGGACGTTACAAATAAATTCCTGAAATGTTGCCAAATTTATTGCTACATTACATAAATGTGGTTAAAAATCTTCAAATATAGTTAAATTTACCCAAAACTAGCTGGTAAATTATAATTGCATTTTCTAAATTTCATTAATTTATAACTACTTTAAAATTGAATAAAATTATCAAATATAGTCAAAATCATCAATAGTAAATGCAATAAAAAAATGTTAATGTAGTTAAATTAATTCAAAATATGCCTATAAATTATTACATCATTTTTTGATGGGGTTAAATTGTAACTGCCCTAAGTTTGAATAGATTATCAAACACAATCAAAATTATTACTTTATTACATAACGCAGTTGCAATATTCAAAGGCAACCATAATTGTATAATTCAAAAAATATTCCTTTCAAATATGTTAAAAGATAATAAACACATTATAATAATCTAGGTAAAACTACTATGTAATGTTTATGATCATCATAATAATGCTATTGCAGAAACGCGGTACACAACGGTGACACAAAATAATTGGATTACATAAATGCAGTTAAAACTGCTATATAAAATTACGATTTAAAAAAAATTATTTTTAGCTATCAACAATGGATATCATTAGAAAGCATATCAAATTTGAGATTTTACAGTGAAAACAATTCTTAAATCCAATTAATGTAGAAAAAGTTATCACATTTCAAAGTTTGGAATAGAAGGAAATTAAAAATGTGACTGTTCATTTCCCAAAATACGAAGGAGGCCTGTATGTTTTTGAAATCTAACTCAATAATAATAGTATATATAGAGCAGTTACAATATTCAAAGGCAACCATAATTGTATAATTCAAAAAATATTCCTTTCAAATATGTTAAAAGATAATAAACACATTATAATAATCTAGGTAAAACTACTATGTAATGTTTATGATCATCATAATAATGCTATTGCAGAAACGCGGTACACAACGGTGACACAAAATAATTGGATTATATAAATGCAGTTAAAACTGCTATATAAAATTACGATTTAAAACATATTATTTTTAGCTATCAACAATGGATATCATTAGAAAGCATATTAAATTTGAGATTTTACAGTGAAAACAATTCTTAAATCCAATTAATGTAGAAAAAGTTATCACATTTCAAAGTTTGGAATGGAAGGAAATTAAAAATGTGACTGTTCATTTCCCAAAATATGAAGGAGGCCTGTATGCTCTTGAAATCTAACTCAATAATAATAGTATATATAGATAAGGTTACTGGGCCATGGCCTTTCTGTCATTAGCTCATTAGCATTTCACAATTATAAATACAAGCCGTTTGTACAAAAGATGTGTATGAATAAAGTTTTACAATATTCTCTATTTCTTTACATGGTATCAGAGCAGTAGCCTCACAGCAAATAAATCAAGATCCTCAAGCAATAATCAAAAAAAGGAAGAAGAAGGTGAGAAGATAAGAAATTATCGAATCTCATCAGAGTTAATCTCATCACTTGAGAGTTCTGTTATACAGTTTAACAACTGTATAACAATTTCTTTGAAAGAAAAGAATTATCATCATTTGAAGTGGCTGCCGTGCCAAAGAGGGAGATATCAGAGTAATATCATCACTTATCTACCCTCTGGCTGCATTCAAACTTCATCAGACCATCAAAAATTCCAAGAAACTCACCAGAAGTGCCTTGCCTTGACCACCAGTCAGATTCAGATCATCATTCTGTTTAGATCAGGCTGCACTTCATCCCACTTCTCTGTTTGCAATTCTGGAATTCGAGTCTGGACATTATCTTGTTGACAGAAACCTCTCTATCATGTCTGAAGAAAGCAGTGACAACGCAAATACTCCACATAATCAATCAAGAACCACTCAGCAACATTCCACCACCACTCAAAATCTCATCAAGTCCATAATCAAGCCACAAAGTCAGATCATCACCATACAACTCGATGAATCCAACTATTTGTTGTGGAAATTTCAGATTGAAACAGCTATCAGAGGGTATGGACTGCAAGAGTATGTTCTTGGCACTTTAATTACCCCTCCAAGATTCACTACAGATCAAGAAGGAAAACTCGTAAGTAATTCTGAATACAAAACTCATGAGAGGCAAGATAGTTTAATAAGTTCTTGGCTGTTATCATCTATCAGTACAAGTTTACTGCCACAACTTGTTGGATGCAAAACAACTAGTGAAATATGGCACACTATTGAACAAATATTTAGTTCTCAGTCCGCAGCAAGAATAATGCAATATAAAAGGCAACTTCAAAATTTAAGAAAAGACAATATCAGCATGAGAGAATATCTCTCCAAAGCCAAGACAATCTGTGATCAGTTAGCCTCAGCTGGACAGAAGATAACTGACACAGAACAAATTCTGTGTATCTTAAGTGGCCTGGATGATGACTATGAGGCAGTGGTTGCTGTAATACCATCCAATGAAAATCTGCCATCACTGCAAAATGTTCAATCCATTCTCATTGCACATGAGGGAAGATTAGAACAAAAGAAATCAGCAAGCTGGGACTGCAATGTCAACTATGCAACTGTAAGCAAAGGTAAAAATCAAGAAAAGAATCAAGGAAATAGAAACCAACCAAACAACTCTAGAGGTGGTCAATCTGGTAGATTCAGAGGAAGAAGTGGCAGATGGAATCTCAACAACAACAAACCAAGATGTCAAATATGTGAAAAATATGGTCACACTGCCAACAAATGTTACTTCAGATATGATGCCAACTTTACACCAGCTCAACAAATCAACACTAACTCAAGAACTCAAAATCCCAATGTTAACATGGTCAGTGCACAGCAGGAGCACACATCTGACAACACAAACACAAATGCAGCAAAAGTAGAAGACATACATGATGAAAACTGGTATCCTGACTCGGGTGCAACAAATCATGTAACAAACAGCATGGCAAATTTAAATCTTGGCAACAGGGAATACAAAGGTACGCAATCTTTATGTATGGGAAACGGTAAATCTATAAAAATATCTCACATAGGAAATGCAAGTATTAATGGAACCATACAATTGTATCTAAACAACCTGTTAATGGTTCCATTAATCAGAAAAAATTTAATGAGTGTGTCACAATTTGCCAAAGACAATAATGTGTACTTTGAGTTTCACCCCAAATACTTTCTAGTTAAAGATAAACTAACTGCTGAAGTGATTTTGCAGGGTAGAGAACATAAGAGACTTTACAAATTTGATGTACCAAACTCAAGAAGTGTTGAAAGTAATGAAAATTGGTGTCATATTTCTGAAGTCAAAGACACTAAAAACTTTGATGCATGGCACTATAAGTTAGGCCATCCCAGTTTGAATGTAATGAAACATGTGTTGAGCAGTTGTGACAATACTCATATCAGTAAAATTCCTGATTCATACATTTGTGTATTCTGTCAAATGGGCAAGAGTCACAAGCTTGCGTTTCCATACTCAAAAACTGTTTACAACAAGCCTCTTGAACTTGTTGCAACGGATTTATGGGGACCAGCCCCTATACATACTGACTATGGATATAAGTATTATATTTCATTTATTGATGCCTACTCTAGATTTGTATGGATTTATTTTTTAAAATCTAAATCAGAAACCAGGAATGCTGTGATACAATTTATCACTAATGCAGAAAGACAAACAAACTGTCAATTGAAAACCATACAAACAGATGGTGGTAAAGAGTTTTTACCTTTGAAAAGTTATTTTGAAATGAAAGGTATAACTCAAAGAATAACATGTCCATATACTTCAGAACAAAATGGTCTTATTGAGAGAAAGCACAGGCATATAGTAGAAACTGGTTTAACACTGCTAGCACAGGCATCTTTACCACTAAAATTTTGGCCAGATGCCTTTTCCACAGCAGTCTATTTGATTAATAGACTGCCCACAAAATTTATAAAGTTTAAGAGTCCAATGGAAGTGCTATTCAGTATTAAACCAGACTATCAAAGTCTAAAGACCTTTGGATGCCTATGCTTTCCCTACATAAGACCATACAACATACACAAACTTGATTACAGGTCAAAGCCATGCACCTTCATTGGATATACCACAAACCAGAAAGGATACAAATGCATTGATGATAAAGGAAAAGTATACATATCCAGGCATGTAGTGTTCAATGAACATGAGTTTCCTTTCAGCAATGCAGCAATCAAAACAAATCAGTAAGTTCACAATCCAATGCTATCAATACCTCAAGTGCTACCCTCACCAGAGGTTATCATACCTGTGCATAACACTGATCATCTTGAAGGAGGTGACACCAGCTCTCAACACACAATGCCCACAACTGAACCAGGTCAAGAATCTGTTGGTGCACCAACTGGGCCTAACAGTGCATCACAAGACTCCAGCCATTATCCAGACACTCATCAAGTACTGCATGATACTCAATCACACAGTACTCAACCAGAAACTGCTGATGAAGATAGACAACCACCTGCAGACACTGGGCACCACATGATGACAAGAGCAAAATGTGGAATATTTAAACCAAAAACATATAGCATAGAGTCAGAGCTCACAGAACCAAGTGCATATGAACATGCAATTCAGAATGATAAGTGGAGCAATGCTATGCAAGAAGAATACAATGCTCTGATAAAAAACAAGACATGGGATCTTGTACTATTACCAAAGAATAAAAATATAATTGGATGCAAATGGACCTTTAGATTAAAAAAAAACCCTGATGGCACAATTCTTAAATATAAGGCAAGACTGGTAGCAAAAGGGTACTCACAGCAGAATGGATTTGACTTTAATGAGACTTTTTCTCCTGTTGTGAAACATACTACCATCAGAGTCATATTAACTATTGCCTTACATAAGAATTGTCCAATCAGGCAATTAGATGTTAATAATGCCTTTCTTAATGGTGAATTGCAGGAGGAAGTGTACATGGAGCAGCCACATGGGTTTATACAAGAAAACAGAGATCAGCTAGTTTGCAAACTCAACAAGGCACTATATGGACTCAAGCAAGCACCAAGAGTTTGGTTTGACAAATTGAAGACAATATTAGCAAGACATGGCTACAACCCCACAAAATCTGACAACTCACTATTTACTAAATTCTTAAACAATTCAACTGTGTACATATTAATTTATGTTGATGATTTTGTTATCACATGGAATGACAACTCTGAAATCATGAATATTACACAATGTATGAAAGAAGAATTCTCAATTAAAGACTTGGGTGAGCTAAACTACTTTCTTGGTATAGAAGTCAGAAGAACATCACAGTCAGAAATTCATCTAAATCAAAGAAAGTACATCAGTGAAATACTGATCAAGGCAAAAATGGATAAAGCAAACCCACTGCCTACTCCAATGATAAGCAACTGTCATCTATCAAAAAGCAAAGGTGAACCAATCATAAATGTTAAAAAATACAGAAGCATTGTGGGAGCACTACAGTATGTCACAATCACTAGACCAGACATCTCCTTCAGTGTGAATAAGTAAGTCAGTTTATGCAAGAGCCACATGATGAATATTGGAAGGCAGTTAAAAGATTACTTAGATACTTAAAAGGCACTATTAACCAAGGACTGATCATGCAAGAAAGTTCAACACTACGCATAAATGGTTACAGTGACTCAGATTGCGCAACAGATCAGGATGACAGGAAGTCTACTACAGGGTACTGCATTTATTTAGGTAAAAACACAATATCTTGGTGTGCAAAAAAACAATCTACAGTATCTAGGTCAAGCACAGAAGCCGAATATAGAAGCATTGCTAGTACCACTGCAGAAATTATGTGGTTAACTTCTCTACTGGATGAACTAAAAGTCAAACTTAATCATAGGCTGATAGTTTGGTGTGATAATCAGAGTTCAATTTCTATCTCAGCAAATCCAGTACTCCACTCTCGCACAAAACATATCGAGCTCGATCTATATTTTGTACGAGAGCAGGTAATCAAAAAAAACCTTAAAGTCAGATACATACCTTCAACTTACCAAAAAGCTGACATTTTCACGAAGCCCTTATCACGGCCAAACTTCATTAGATTTAGGCAAGAGCTCAACGTGGACTATGCCGACATGAATCTCAGGTCCAAAGGGCAGATCTATATTCCTGAGGTAACCAAAGTTGAAATCGAAGACTATCAAGACCTCGCCTCACTGTCAAACCAGAAGCGAGATCATCTGACCAGCTAGCAAACCCTCTAACTCATGATTGCAACCGTATTTCTTATTAGAGATGAAGACAGAGCAAATCTCTCTCTGGCGGCTCATAATCGCATGTTTTACAAACCCTAACCCTAACGTTAGGTTTGAGGGGGGTAATAGAATGATATCTCTAAAGCAATAACAGATATATTTGTATGTAATAAGGTTACTGGGCCATGGCCTTTCTGTCATTAGCCCATTAGCATTTCACAATTATAAATACAAGCCGTTTGTACAAAAGATGTGTATGAATAAAGTTTTACAATATTCTCTATTTCTTTACAATTTGAAAATAACAAATACACAAATACAAGAGGCTGGAAGTTGTTGCTTACCGTAAACACGATGTCTTATTGCCTGAGCGGAGCTCCGGTCTCCAAACATTGTAGTGATCTAATCTACATCAGTCCCCAAACGCGAGTGATAAAGTTGTTTAGCGATTGCGAATATAAGGGCGGTGATAAGTAGTTGCAGGGGAGAGGGTTGGATTGCCAATTAAAATAATTACTTGGGGAAAGGGGACAGAAGTTTAGGCGGTATAGAGAGAGCACAGAGCAGGAGAGTGGGGGAGAGTAGTTGTTGGAGATAGAGAGGGAAGTAAGAGGGGGGTAGGAAGCACGTGATCGACCAGCGTACTATAAGTTAAAAAAAAAGAAGTGGCTGAGGAAGTAGCATTAGGGCTGTCAACGGATGCTTTCGGATACGGATAGTGCCATATCCGTATCCGTATCCAAAATCTTTTTCGGATATCGAATATCCGTATCCGTTTAATTTTCGGATATCGGATATCCGTATCCGCTTAATTTTCGGATACGGACGGATATCGGATATTTATCCGCTCCGCCAATAATTGATAAATTTAAAGGTATAAACGAAAAAGTTTAGATCAACATAAAACATTTTTTATACTATTGTTTATAAAAAAACAAAGAAATAAAAAATATGGTGATAAAACATTGTTTTATACTAATATATGTATGTGTATCCAAAAATATTCAAAAGTTAAACACTCATAGCCCTATTTTCCTATTTTAAATTATATAAATATGCATCAGTTAATCGGACGGATATTTTTCGGATACGGATACCACTATAACCATATCCGTATCCGAAAAGCTTTTCGGATATCGGATATCCGTATCCGCTTTTCGGATAACGGATATTTTTAATATTTTCGGATACGGATTCGGACGGATATCGGATTTTTCGGGTACCCATTGACAGCCCTAAGTAGCATTACGAATTCAGAAGGGAATTTCTGTTTGAAGTTTTAATTAATAGAAACAGCATAACTACAGTTCCCATTTATTATTCTAAGCGACGACTTTTGCTTGATTAATCGCGGTGGTTCCGCGCTAGCAGCACGAAACAAATGAAAGAAGAAAAAAATAATAATGAACATGAATGAATATATGTAAAGGGACGCATGCATGAGGATAAGAAGATCAAAGAGAACGCGTGCATAAATGTATGCAAAGGGACAAGTGTCAGAGGGTTAGAGGAAATGGGCTTTAATTAGTAACATGTGCATATACATGCGAATACACGATGCATGTGAAAACAGAGTAAGAACAAAAAAGAATGCTAGCGAAGGCACTTTTACTCCCAAAAGTATATATAAGCGACAGCTCACCACGATGCACAAGTTTAATTACTAAGCTATATATATATATATATATATATATATATATATATTCCACCACGCTTCACAAGCGCAAACTCTGATAGTAATGAGGGTAGTCTAGTCTTTTTTGAAATTTGTATATATCATATAATCTTTATTAAATGCAAAACTGCCGTTGCCATTTAATAAAAAAAACCTAATCCGAGGATTAGTTTTATTCCTTCAAGGTGTAATTCTAAAATCCATAATTATTTTATGTTGTAATAAAGAGACCGTTCTCCACATGTATTGGTAAAGCTGATGTTTATATTTTTTACAATATTTGTAATAATATTAGTAGTTCCATCAAATTAGACACTTTGTTTTGCTTTGTCTGCTTTTGTTACATATTTATAAGGTATAAGACTAGAATAAATAGTTGAACTAGTAGCTGCAGTGTCTACAAAGGCTAATATCTGTATTTCTAAGCTTTTTATATTAAGCTTTGTTGGAATACATAATTCTTTTAGGTTTCCTGAATTACATATTAGTGAAATTTGTATTGGTTTGTCAATATTATTTAAATTGTTATTATTTTCATATGATGTTAATTTATCATGAATAACATTTTTCTTTTTATCTAAAGTCACAAGTTTTTTTTTATTTCTTCTATTTCTATTTCAATATTATTTGTTCTTTCTTCAAGTATTTTAATTCTATCTTCATTTATCTTATTTTTGTCTGTGTAAACAGGTTTATTTTCTCTAGATAATTCTATATTAAATTTGTTTTTTGCACATATATGGCATATTTCTATTATGCATTCTATACATTTGAATCTTTCATCAAAAGCAGGGTACCAACTACAAAATTCACATTTTGTGGTATCTATTCCCATTTTATGTTTGAAATTATGTTCACATAAATTTTTATTAACAATATTTAGTAAGTATTCATGTGATATGTTTTCTTGGAAATCTGTTAATTCATCAATTAACGTATAATTTGATGTTTGAATTTGCTCATGTTCTTCTAATCCTTATAGGGATATTATGGAATATATTGTAGAAGTTTCTGATACATCAAAAGCAATTTCTATTAAATCTTCTTTTACTGAATCTATAAGGTTAGATTCTTTAGTAAATAAGTTATGTCTTTTTGGACATGAGGAAATGTCCTTTTTCATTACAAGCAAAACATGTAATTGTATTTGTATATGTTTTTCTTGGATTATATTTCCTAATATGTTTCTCTCTGTTAAGATATGGATTTTTTGCATTTGATTTTCTTAAATAACATTTTTTTTGCATACCTCTTTTTAAATTTAGGTTTCTTATCTATATTATAATTTCTTGATCCATATTGTTGTGGCGTGTATATTTGTCCACAAAATCCATAATTTTTCTATTTTAATTCTCTTCGAATTTGTATGTGAGTACATTTCTTTTTTAGTTCAGAAATAATATGTGTTATTCTTATTCCAATGTTATCATATCCTTTAGGAATATTTGCAGTATCATTTTGGTAATGTTCTATCCAAGATTTATGTATTTCTTTTCCTAAATCACCTGGCAATTTAGAAAAAAGTTTATTTCCTATTTCAGCACTGTAATAATTTTCTGAAATAGTTGCATAGCATAAAAATTCTTTTAAGAATTTTATTATGTATTTCCAATCTAGTAATTTGATTTGTTCTAAATCTCTCATGGCTTCTTGTTGTCTTATAGTTACTCCTGTGTTTACGTCTCTTCCTGTTATTATTCTGTGCATTGTATAAGCAAATTTGTAAATATTACTTCCTTGTACAATTAAGTTATTTATTTCGTCGGGAAAACTTTGTTTATAGGCTTCCCATATAGCTTTAGCTATATCACCTAAATAGTTTTCAGCAATTCTGATCATCTTTTCGCCAGAATTTATGTTTGTATGCCTTGCTGCATAATCTCTTGCTATAGCAACAGTGCATTGTTCTAGATATGTATCTAGTAATGCGGATGACATTCTGTGACATTTAGTATTACTGAATTGTTTTTAAAGAAAGATGTTTCATTGGGTAATCTTTTACCTATTGTTCTTAAGTATTTATTTTCATTTGTATAAGGATCAACTGCCTATCTAGGGGGTTGTCCTAGAGTATATGGTATTGTTTCCTTATTTCTGTTAGGATATGAAATTCCTGAACTTCCATTTATTTCTTCTTGGTCTGCTAGATGTATATGTTCTGTGAACTCTGATATTATGTCTTCAGGAATATTTTGTTCTTGGATTTGTTCATTTACTTCTTAGGAATCTTCCAAGAATTCTTCTAGGTTATGTACTTCTCTTATTTTTATATTATTCTCATCATCTATATAAACAAAGGTATCTTATTTTATTTGGTTTATTAGTCTTAAATACTTTTCAAATTCGTATAATTCAAATCGTTCAAGAACCATTCCTAGTTCCTTTGGATATATCACTTTATCCATTTATTCTTTTATTTAATTCTTCGGCTTCTTCGTCGGTTTCAATTTCTTGTTGGTTTGATGGTCCATAATCCCTGAACCTTATAGATATGGATTTTTCTAGGTTGTTATATATTACAACATTGTTTGGTTTTAATGTTGCTGTTGTATTGTTAGGATTTTCTATTTTTCATTCATGGTCAGTAAGAATAGAAGTAGGTTTTATAAAGCTTATCCATGTGGAGTTTAATGTTTCTATAACTTTATCTAATTTTATTTTTATTTTTGGAATATATTTTGGCATACATTTTCCTAAAAGGTGATGTCTAGAAGTATGTTTCTTCCTATAAAGTTTTCAAAACCTTTAGTTTGTATTATTATTTTTATATGTTTGTAGAAATCATTTAATGTCATTGTAAAATTTGGAGCTATATAAACAATTCTTATGTTATTATTCATATCAACCACCGTCATTCAAAATATGGCTTTATCCATATCTTGGTGTTTGCCATCTATTAAAATTAGTAATAGTTTAGTCCCTGTTTTTTATCCGACTAATCCTCTTATACCTATGACTATCAATCCTAAATGGGTTAATTTATATTTTTGGATTTTTAATTGTTTTATAGCTTCTTGCGACATTAAATTTATTATCTGTTGGCTTCCATTTAGAATAGAAAGTATTTCTTCTTTATGGTGTCTATATAATCCCGTTACTGCTCTACATAGTCTTGTTCTATATATTTCTTTAGGATTCAAAGAATTTAGTTGGTTATTAGAAAATATTTCTATATCCTGTCTAAGTCAATTATTTCTTCTAATTGGGATTGAGTATTGTTAGTTCTCCTTAACATTTTATCAATCCAGCTTGTGGATGATATTCTATTTGATTCTGTAGGTCTATCTGTTATTGTCCTAGATGGACCAGTGAAGGATAATCTTCTATTATTCATATTTGGTCAAGTATTTTATACATTATAAAGTTGATTTTAGTCTTTTTACTTGTAATATGTGTTGTAGGATCATTTGGTCCTAGTTTCGAACTTGATAATTTTTCTGTAAGTTGACTTATATCATGGTCTTTTTCTTATGTTGTTTTATTTATATTATTTATTTGTTTATTCAAACTGATAATCTGCTTATCCATTAAGTCTGTTCTATCATGGACCTGAGTTAACATTGAAATAATGGTAGTACACATTAGGCATATTGTATATCTCTCTTACTTTGGTAGGTGTCTTTATTATATCCTGTTGATAATGTATCATTTTGTTTGAGCGTCATATTAACATGGTTAGTGGCTTCTAAATAATATTTATTATCATATCCCATCTTGATTTAATTGTATATATTTTATTTCATGTAACATTTTTTCAATTTGTTGTATTTGTAACTCAAATTGTTTTTTATCTTTTTCTGATTGTTCTTTTACTTGTAATATTAGATCTTTAGATTTTATTTCTATGTCTTTAGGTTTATTTTCTTCAATCAAGTCCTTTAGGATTATTATATCATTTTTTTGGGAACTCTTTTAACTTTATGACCTTAAATTAATTTATTAATTTTTCTAAAGTTATTTCCATATTATCTATTTCATGTAAATTAGCTTTTAGATATTCTTGGTTATTAGTGAGTTGTTTTAATAATTTATTCTTTTCAATTATGCCTTTTAATACTAATTGCATCAAGTTGTAATGTTTTTCATTATAGAGATTTAGGTTTTCACTTAATTCTATAATTAAATCTGTTATTGTATTCATATGTTCTGATTCAGAGTGTGTCATGTAGGTATATGTTGAATCTTTTATATAGCATATATGTTTTTGTCTATCTACGGTAATAATCCTCTTTATTGGATCATTAATATCTAAATTTAGGTAGTTGAATTTTTTATAACTCATTTTTATTGGGCCAAGTACTCTTTTAGCTCTGATACCAAAAGGAAGTGGGGATATTAGTCTTTTCATAGCGTTTTGTTTTAAGCTGTTAGAAGTCTGGTATTAGCCTTTTCATAGTGTTTTGTTTTAAGCTGTTAGAAGTCTTTTTTTTAAATGTCTAAGGGGGGTATACCACATCTCAATTAAATAATCTATAAACATTTGTATATAAAATCCAAAAGCGTGAAGAGCTATGAATCTTATTGTGTGGTATAATATCTCGTATAATATATGATAAATCTATTGATTCATATTTTATATTCAAAAATCCTGTAATTTTCCCTTCAATAATATTCATTGTGCATATTTATTTCATCATCATATATTTCAAACCAGTTTTTGTTGATTTCATTATCTTCTTATACTTGTTCTCTTAGTATTTTGTAGTATTCATCACATATTAAGTTTATCATTCTATATGTAAGTTGTATTTCTGTTTTACTCTCCACTAGATAAAATGTATTTTCTATATTTTTTTAGTACCTTAGTTTTATCTAATTTAGGATCATCCGTAAATTCTAAAAATTTCTTTGAATATTTTTCTTCAGAAATTTTTGCTATATTATACTGTTGGTTTTTATTTAGTTTTGTTTTCTTTAATATAATTAAAAGTTTTATCATGAATTTTTGTTCTAAATAATTCTGTAATGATTCTATGTTTTCAATTTTTGGAAATTTGCTAATTTTAGTTTTCTCAATCATTTTCTTCTATTATTTTATATCTTATTTTATTTTGTGTATTTATATATTTTTCCATTCGTTGTAAAAATCTCTTGCAAATCTAGGTGTTATAATAACATTTCTAGGTTCTGTCCATACACTAAAATTATTAAATATTTTTATGAAGATTGTTTCACAATCAAAAACATTAATTAGTTCTGTAGTATATTTTTGTTTGAAAATACTTATTATCTGGTGTTTTTGGTCTCCTGTAATGTTTGTATTATTCTTCATAATATTTATTATATTTAACATGAATTTATCTTCTAAATATTGTTGTAGTTTTTCATAGAAATTCAATTGTTTCCTTCTTTTATGAAAGGTTGGTTGATATGTTTGAGAAAGTAGTCAAAGCATTTGGAAATACTAAGATAATTTTTGCTAAATAGTAAATCTTATTTATGAAAAAATTGACTTCAACTTGTATTATCCTTAAGGTTTATTTATACATTATTATTCTTAAAACCTTTATCAGAAAATTATATCTTAAATCATTTTTCCTCACCTTGTCATCCTAAGCTTCTATTTTTTCCCTGCTTAGGTACATCTTACGAATAAACGGATTTACGTCTGTTGGAGGTACTTATTAAGCTTATAGTAATTGGTGTCAATTGTTCATAAGAATAAGTATTTGTCTGAGCATAGATTAACAATAATATAAATGAAAATTATCTTTCATAAGAAGACTTACATGGGTTTAGCAATCCTTGTCTTTTCTTTCCTCGGCTTCGACTTTAAGTTTAGTTGGTCATGATCATTGAAGAAGAAGAATAGTAGTAGGAGGCGGCCATTAAAAAAGAACTTGAACTTATATTGATTGCAGTTGGTTTTTACAATGGAATACTTGATATTATGATTTTCGATATCCGCTGCTACACACGGAAGCTCATTATATAGCCTGAGCTTTACAAACTATGGACATACAGTTGTCCTTTATTACTTGCAGGTGAAGTTTAAAGCAAACCTCCATTGAAAAACCCATGCAGATAAAGTATTACATTTGTCAAAAAGAAGGTATAAAATGTCACATCTTGTCTGTCCTTTTGCTTTACTTTATTTTTGGAGATTCCCACTAAGCAAAGTAAGTTGTCCTTCTGTCATATTTTCTTTTCCTTTGTTGGTAGATTTGTCCTTTTATTCGTCTATGGAAATTGTGGCGGAATCCACGTCATCTCTATCATTTTTATTTTCAGCATTGGTTTTTTTGAATCTTCCTTTTTTGTAACTTTTTATCATGAAAGGTTTTGCATGGTAAATATTAAAACCTCTATAGTTTAACCTGTGTTCTTCTAATGAATCTGTAACATATATTTTACATACCAGAGTTTCTACATATAGTTGTAGTCTGTTGTTACCCCAATCTTCGTCTTCTGCAATACGGGCTGCTCTGTATCTTTCATATGTTTTTTCATTTATCTTGATACTATCAGTTTTAGTTGGAATAAAATTTGCATTCCAATCCTTAAACTCTGTGTCCAAAATTTTTGCTTTGATTTGAACTATGTGTTTTGTGGTTTCAAACATTGTTTTCCTAAAATGAGGAGGAACTGATTTAAAATCCATGTATATCTCTATAGCTAAGATGTCTGTCAGATGCTCTGTTATGCTTTCAATGGGCTTTGGCAGGTCTTCTTGGACCCATTCATCAAAATAAATTCTTTTAACTAATCCATAATTTATGAGAAAGCTTGGGTCATATGTGATGCCCTCATGGGCTAGGTATTTGTAATTGTAAGGTTAAGATTTATTTGTGGTACTGCACAAATCATTGTGCAAGGGCAATTTGTGAATGTGCCGAGGCATCCTTCATATTGTTTTGTGCAAGGAATATTAGTATTCCTTATGATTTCCCAACCAATCTGTATCCCTTCTGTCTTTATCATGAAATGCTAGAAAAGAATTTGCAAGCTTTGTTGAAGATTTCGAGGGAGAGTTCTATTGGGTGTTGTGAGAAATATAATTCCCTTGTCAATTGTTTTGGAAAACTGGGCATGATTATGGGTTGTTGATTTGGATTTAGATAATTTTGGCTTGGATAAATTTGATTGGGTGTTCCAAGGTTTATGAGTTTGTTGGATTCAATGGTCTTGACTATATTAGAAAAGGAGGAGGTTTGTGGTCTGAGATTTACTGCCGAAGAGGTTTTTGGTGGCTCATTTTTAATTTTTTTCCCAAGGTTATTTGTTGGAGGCTTTGTATATATTCAGAAATGACATAGTCTTTTCCAAACATTTTTTGTAATTCATTTGTAGTGGCGTCAAAAGAATTAAAACCATTGTATAACGGTTTCCCATATCTAGGATTTTGTTCTAGAAATTTGACCTTGACGATCATTTGTTCCCATGTGGTATACATACCAGCATTGAGGCCTGTAAAGAGACCATAGTAGAGATATTTTATTTTTTTCTCTTTTGTAAATATGCTAACTAAGGTGTATAACACACTTAGTTTTTGTTTATTAGACTCTTGTGGAGTCTTCATATTCCATATATTATCTAGAATAAGTTGTTCTTCTTCTGTAACCTTTGCCTTTGTTACAAAATGATTTGTTTTGTATGTCTTCAAATGTTTAGATGGATTTAGATCTTCCATATCCATATCTGCAAACTGAATATTAGTGAGATATAATAAAACAATTGTCTTAATAATCTAGACAATTGATCAGGCAAGAAATTATTTTTTCTTTTATGTGTTTCCAACAAATATTGGTTCCACAATTTGAAACAGCATGTTTAAATTTTAACCATCTATTATCTGTGGTTTCCTTTTCCTTTTTATTGTCTGTATATTTTACAATAGATTCACAGTCCGTTCTTACTGTTATTTTCTTTTGTGACAAGGACACAAATTATAGCTAATATTTCATATCTAAGGATGTCATGTATCCTTTTTCTTTGTATACACCTGAAGTGTATCTGCATATTTTTTCTGCAGATTTATTTTCATACTTATTATTTTTACTTAATAAGATTCCTCCCCATCCTAATGAGGATCCATCTTTTTCGATTATTACATATTTTTTCTGTAATGGAAAACTTAATGGTTTCAGGTTTTGGGCCAATTCTTTTATTTTTTGGACTTGTATTATATCTTCGGTGTTAAAATCTCTATTTCCTTTTGGGCCTGTTTTGTTATAAAGAGGGTTGGTATATTTTGAAAGGTCTTTTATATAAGGCCTTGTATAATTTACAAGTCCTAGAAAAGCTTGTAATTGTTTCAAACTTTCTAATTTATCCGAGAATTCTAGAATTTTTCTAGTTATATGTGGTTGTAATTCTATGACTCCTTTACCAATTTTAGCTCCTAAAAATTCTATATTGTTTTTCAACAACTCTATCTTTTTATTTGATATGATTAAACCATGTGCTTCTATAAGTTTTAACACAGGATATAAA
The DNA here is from genome assembly GCA_030765085.1 of Allium cepa. NCBI lineage: Eukaryota > Viridiplantae > Streptophyta > Magnoliopsida > Asparagales > Amaryllidaceae > Allium > Allium cepa. The sequence goes on from CM060938.1 coordinate 405,253,709, forward strand.
TATGACATGTGTTCCTGTTTAGTTTTAGAAAAAACAAGAATATCGTCTACGTATACACAAGTATATTTGTTACGATTTTGGAAAACATTATTCGTTTTTCTTTAGAATATTTGTGGAGAATTTTTTAAGCCAAATGACATTACTAACCATTCATAATGACCTTCCCTGCATGTAAATGCAGTCCAAGATATAGATTCAGGATGCATTTTGACTTGCCAAAACCTGATTTTAAATCAAACTTCGAAAACCAGTTTGATCTTTGTATTTTGTTTATCAAAACAACCTTATTTGGTATACAATATCCATCTTCATAGGTATTGTCATTTAATCTTGTATAGTCCATGACCATTCTAGATACGCCACGTTTTCATTCAAATTCTTTCTACACAATGAAAGCTGGTGTTCTATGTCTAGAACCTGTCTTTCTAATAATATTTAGGTCTGTTAGGATTTTCATATGCATCTTAAATTCTTCCATAATCCAAGTATCATATTTTGGAGATCCTGTTTTTATGGTTAAGTCTGGATTAATTATATCTAATTTACATTGTGTGGAATCATTGTTCCAGTATTTCAATGGTTTTTCTCCTATGATTTCTATCTTCTCTAATTTGGACATTGTTTGTTCTATGTCATCTGCTGTTAGTACTAATTTACTTATATCTCTTGGATTTATTAGTTGGATGTCTTTAATAAATCCTTTTCTTTTATATTCACAATCCTTAGGAATTTCTTGTATGGATTTTTCAATTTCCTTTTCTGCAATTGTTAGTATGTTTTCGCTATGTTTCATTTTGCATTGTCCTGGTATAGGGCATTCACATATTTTATATTTGTCGTCTTCTTTTTCTTGTCCTATACTCCCACCACGCTTATCAAGCGCTTACTCTAGTTGTATTGGGCCAAGTAATCTTTTAGCTCTGAAACCAAGAAGAAGGGGGCATATTAGCCTTTTCATAGCATTTTGTTTTAAGCTGTTAGAAGTCTGGTATTAGCCTTTTCATAGCGTTTATTTTAAGCTGTTAGAATTTTTTTTTTAAAATGTCTACAGGGGGTATACCGCATCTCAATTAATTAATATGTAATATTTGTCTATAAAATCCAAAAGCTTAAAGAGCTATGAATCTTATCGTGTGGTCTAATATCTCGTATGATATATGATAAATCTGTTGATTCATACTATCTAACTAGCTTACTGGCAACTTGCAAGTGTAATACCCAAGGGTGCAGTAAGTGGATTATTGAATTGGAATTAGGAACCATTTTCGGTTTTTCAGAGTCTTCTAATTTTGTATTCAAAAATCCTTTAATTTTCCCTTTAATAATATTCATTGTGCGTATTCATTTCATCATCATATATTTCAAACCAGTTTTTATTGTTTTCATTATCTTCATGTACTTGTTTTCTTAGTATTTTTTAGTATTCATCACATATTAAGTTTATCATTCTATACGTAAGTTGTATTTCTTTTTTAATCTCCACTAGATAAAAGGTATTTTCTAGATTTTTTAGTACCTTGGTTTTATCTAATTTAGGATCATCCATTAATTATAAAAATTTCTTTGAATGATTTTCTTTAAAAAAAATTGCTATATTATACTGTTGTTTTATTTAATTTTGTTTGCTTTAATATAATTAAAAGTTTTGTCATGAATTTTTGTTCTAAATAATTCTGTAATGATTCTATGTTTTCAATTTTTGGAAATTTTCTCATTTTAGTTTTCCCAATCATTTTCTTCTGTTATTTTATATCCTATTTTATTTTTTGTATTTATATATATTTTTTCCATTCTATATAAAAACTCTTGCAAATCTAGGTGTTATAACAACATTTCTAGGTTCTGTCCATGCACTGAAATTGTTAAATATTTTATGAAGTTTGTTTCACAATCACATTAATTAGTCCTGTGGTATATTTTTTATATATTACTGCATGCAAAATGAATCGTGCCCGATGTTGCTTTTATTTATAGCCGGCATGGCTATAATGTGTGCTTTTATTTGTAGCCGGCATGGCTATAATGTGTGCTTTGATTTGTAGTTGGGATGGCTATAATGTTTTATCAGCTTTTGAGAGTTATGGTTTTAAAACAAGATGACCTCTATTTTTATGTGCAATAACCATAAATTTTTTAATGCGTGATGGAATAGATTTTAACATGTGAAAAATAAGTAAAATAGTAAAGCAAGATAGCATATGCTTAAAAAATAGGGAGATAGCTATTTTTACACTTCAATGATTTTCGCTCTATTTCGGGATTAAATTTTACTTAAACAAAAAGATGATTTTGTTAAGTATTTTTATGGTATTTCAAACTAGAAGAAAAATGCGTTAGCCTATTTTTGAAAAGTTTTAAGAAGGAAACTATTACTTTCAAAAAAGTAATTTATGTTTAAATTGGCTATTGTATTTAACGTATATTAATTTTTATATATTGAATAGTTATTATTGCATATATTAATTATAGCTAAGAACTCTAGTCCTTGCTTAAGTGTTAGTCATAAATCACAATAAGTCTCTTTTTATCCGAGTTATCAGATAATATATCAAAATCATCACATATTCATCCATGATTTATCTATTCTATTCTAATCACGAGGTGTTCAAATCCTAAGGCAAGTCAATGTCCATTCTAGGGTTTGATCTCATCAAACCGTTTAACATCTAATTTAGGGTTCGATCTCTCCGGATCGTTCAACATCCAATCTAGGGTTCGATTTCTCTGGATCATTTGTCATCCAATCTAAGGTTTAATTCAAGTCAGGGTCTCATCCAATCTAGGGTCTTATCCATTTTACGGTCTCATTCAATCTAGGGTTTGATCTCACTAGATCTTTGATGAGTCCAATCCGCGTATTCTTCGACAAGGGGACTCAATGTCCAAGCAAGTCCATCTGCTCACTCTTCGATAAAAGGAATTACTTTTGATCTTTCTGGATCCTTGTTGAACCCAATTCACTTGCTCTTTGACAAGGAGGCCCAATGATGAAGCGAGCCCATCTGCTCACTCTCCGATGTAGGGACTTACTTTTTTTTACAAGTCCATCAACTTGCTTTCCGATAAGGGAACTTGCACCTTACGGTTGTCGCCTTATCTCTCCCACGGGATTACCGTTATCAATATCTGTCATCACATTCTAGTAGTTTATAAAATCCTAATCAATTTCAGAGGATAATCAATCTATGTTGGTGTTTTCTAATCGGCATCCGTCATCACTCATGGTGCCTAAGTTTGAGCATCTATCAAACATCAGAACATCTATTAAGAATCACTGTTAGAATTCCAACTCAGAGCGAGCCTATGGGCCGATTAGGATCCCTTTCACATGTAAGTAGTCTGATAGTAATATAGAATCATTTATTAAAACTAAAGGCAAGGTAAGAATCGAACATGATTCCAATCCATCCTGAATATGGGGCTATCATCCTATGGAAGTCTCTGATCCATAAGTAAAATTCTTCCTCTTATTCCTACGGTGAACTTTTGGTTCCAACTCTTACTGTTATGCATTTGCATTCCGATCTACCTCTTTGGCTCTATCATTGTGCGCTCCTGACGTTCTAGCTCACTCCAAGTTCAAATCGAGATTGCCTCCAAGTAGATTCCTCTCGGTACCGACACAATTCTGGTCGGTATCAACTGGTTCTAGTCGTAGGAGTTTTGTCTCAGCTTGCTCTACTCTAATTTCATATGCCCCTGGGTTGGTTTTTAATCTTTGTTTTTGAATACCAACAACTCCATATGTTCTTTTTTGTTCAAACCTTTGAAAAAACCATGTAACTTCTCATATTGTCTAGCCATTATTCCATGTTGGGTTTCATTCATCATTCTATCCATCTCCTCTCTAGTCGCATAGATGGAATGATTAGAATTTGAGAACACTGATCGGCTGTCCCATGCTCTCTTGGCTTTCCTCTAACCCTAGATCAAGTGTTAGACCTCTTTATCTTCTCCAAACATCAAAGCCAATCATTAGGTTGTGAAATTCAGCTCTTTTCTTAGTGAAAGCACTAAAACGTTGATGCCAAAAATTGTACCAACACCTAAATATCATATGAAAGCACCAATTCTAACAAAATAAAGGTAAAAGTACATAAAGATACACAAATTCTACAATAATTCAGCAAATTCTTTGACTTACATCAACTTTAATCTTTGTTATTAGTCATTTTCTCTCCAGATTATAACTAATTCTATCAGATTTAACAACAATTTAGTGGATCTTAGATTTACAATGAAGTTTCTAGAGTGTACTGGGGAAGGTGATAAGAGTGAAGAAGATGCAGAATGTCCATCTTTTCTTCAGTTTCTATAGGGATGGTATTTGTAGAAAAACTCACTGGTAGACTCAAGAGCCCACATAGAATAAAGTCTAGATGAAGTCTAAATGTATAGGAGAGAACACACCAGCCCAATCTTTAATAAAACCTCTTGTACTGAGAGGTTCCTCGTAGTACTAGGTGATTTTCTCGAGGTGAAATTCCTTTATCTTATTTGTCTTTCCTTTCTATCCCTAATTTGATGCATTTCATACCCTTTTTTCCTTACGATTGAGTTCTTTTTGAGGACTCACCTAGTGTCGTTTATCTTTTTCTACTTTCTTTATTTTCTACTCTGTAATCCTTAGTGTTGCTTAGATATCTTTTGGAAAAAGTATTTTATTACGATTGCTTGAAGAAATGCTTAGAATATAATGATATTAGGAAAGCCATATAAAATAAAAACCTCTCGGTACCGAGGGGTTCACTTAGCTCATTTTTCCCTTAAACTTTTTGGGTGTGATTCTTTTGTCTTTCTAAGTATGTTTTCAAGTTCGTGAATCATTTCATCCTCGTTTTAGACTTCTAAGCCCAGTTGAAATTTGCTTGGTCAAAATGCAGGTTAACAAAAATTAACACGCATATATACACGAAATATACAATGCATGTGAAAAAAAGTAGAAAAAAAAAGAATGCATGTGAAAGAGAGTAGAAAAAAGAGAATGCAAGCGCTCTTTAACATGTAAAGGAAAATGTAAGTGACATCTCACCATGTATACAAATTTAATTGTTCAACAAGCTATATATATTACTGCATGCAAAATGAATCATATGTGATGGTTCTTTGATTTGTATTCCACGATGGTTATAATGTTTAATCAGCTTTTGAGAGTTATGGTTTTGAAATGCGATGGCCTCTATTTTCAGGTGCAATGGCTATGAAAGTTTTAAGATGAAATAGCCTATATTTTAGCATGTGGAAAATAAGTAAAATTTTAAGGTACGATAGCCTATGATTTTAAAAAGTGGGGGATAGTTATTTTACACTTAGGAAACCTTTTTCCTCTATTTTGGGACAAAATTTTACTTTAATAAAAAGATGATTCTGTTTATTATTTTTTATGGGATTTCAAAAGAGAAGAAAAAAATATTAGCCCATTTTTGAAAAAGCTTTAAGGAGGAAGCTAGTACTTTGGAAAAGTAATTTATGTTCATATTGAACATATATTTAATTAATTGACGATGTGTTGTATGTTTAATTTTATATATTAATTGGTTATTATTGCATATATTAAATTGTTGACATGCTCACTTATCTTGTATATGATATTACCCAACATTGTGACTTTGGGGTTCGGAGAGCAGATGACCAGTAATGGTTGTTCCAACAGTGGTTATGATTAGACTTAAGCTTCTAAGTGAGTAGAATTACATCCAGGGGATCGTGAAGATCAAAATTATGATATGATGTCCAAACTGATTTAAAAGACATGACTCATTGACATTTTGAAAATCAGATCTAAGAATTAAAGTTAGATAATGGGATAGGGTCGCGCTTGTTACCGAGCTTTTAACCCAACAAAACAAAAGAAGTTAGAATAGCTACGTCAAGTTAGAGCAGCTCAAAACCCAACCAAAAGGACTAGAAGAACCGACCAAGAAATGTTAGAGAACAAGAAGGCAACAGTACGCTAAGGTGACGCTAGCGATCCATATCCTATGGATCTCTAGAAATCCACAGGGATCGTCAGTAGATCCTCCAATCCTCTTACACCACGATACAATACTAGTTTGATGGAATTCCAAGCTAGTTAGATCGAGAAGTGAGCAGTCATATGATTTAATCAACAGTCCAGTACAACTAGTGTATGGATCATCATAAAAACAAGGCGACAAGCTCCAAACTTAAATGGAGAATATCAATACGAGATAACAAATGCAATCCAAAAGACGAAGTCCAAAAATTCACTAAGTACATGGATCGTTAGCGATCCATGCACTACGGATTGCCATCGATCCTTAAGACCGTGTTAGACTGCCAAGAAATTTGACAAAAGAATGATGGAGAGTATCTCATGCAATCGGATCATCGACAATTCAAAAACTATGGATCCATAGTTCTTAAGTGGATATAGCCACCAGTTCCAAAGATCCTACCTGCAATATAAAGGGGATCTTTGGAACTGGTGGCTGAAACTCTGCATAAACTATTCTTCACTCTTCCCCTCCTATACAACAGTCATCAAAAGAGTTTACTATGATTCTACACTGAACTCTAACACTGGTGACTAGATCTAAATTACAAGATCCAATCAAACAGTAATCTGATTCAACCTGTAATTGCAATCAATCTATAAACAAAGTTTTTAAGTGGACATAGGCTTCTAACAGCCGAACCACTATAAAAATCTCCCATCACGTTACTTTATCTACAAGTCGTTATTCTTTGTTTCAATTTTATTTTCATTGATAAATATGGCTGGTGCTTTCATACTTAATTCAGGGTGTTAACCAATTTTTGGATTAACTTTTGTTGCTTTCACAGAGAACTCAACACAGGTAAGGATCTTGCTATCTACTTTGGATCAGAAAGGTTCAGGAGTTATATCCTTAATCTTTGTTTGAAAGATCTGCTGCTTAGAAATAATGGCTCCGGGAAGAAAAAGAACTACCTATGAAAGATCCATATGGGTGGAATTTGCCGGAGAAGAGATGAATCATCAACAAATCGAAATAAATGGTGCCAACACAGGGGCTCGGGTGCTAGGATCCTCTAATCAACGCGAAGTTGTTATAAGAGATGAATTGAATAAAATGGTTGATGATATCAATCAGAAAATGAAAAGCAATCGGAGAGATTTTATGGATAAAATTAATGCTCCCTTGACCTTACAATCACATACTGCTCCAAGAATTATGGCAGAACCCGTGGCTGCCATAGAATAAGAAAATTCTTCTATTCCTAGCCAAAATAGAAGAAACGGGAAGTAGCCGCAAAAAGGAGTAATGGTTGGAACCATGGGAATCAACGTAGAAGAAAACACGAGCACTCCACTAACCGCAAGGAAGCCAACTATGAACTTAAATCTAGGAGTGAAGACCCCACATGAGATATAGCCATGGACCTCTTCGATTTAGAAGATGGAGAGCAACTTAACGATGGTAACTTGGAAGGAAATGCCAATGCATTCGATAACGCTAGGGATGTCCAATCAACCATAATCAGGCCAACCGCAAGCCCGGAATCCCAAGGGAGTGGCTCTTTCGAAGACAGGAGAGCCTAGGCTTCAGCCCACTTACCAAGATTGTTTGCAAAGCCAAACAGTCGGTGTAGTTATTGACGGCCGACCTGCAGACTACCAGACATTTAAGGCATATATCGTGGACATGGTCAAGCGACTTATAGATGAGAGTAAGGATAGAAGGGATGATGATTGGGGATCCACTCCAAGTCGGAATCTCTTCACTAATGAGATATTGAATGAGCGGTACCCAGAAAAGTTCACTATGGTAACAATTCCATCATGTGATAGAATCAAAGACCCAAAAACCCATTTATACAAGTACAGTTGGTACATGGATGGAGCGAATGCTTCAGAATTTGTTCGATGTAGATGTTTCCTAATTTTTTTGGAGGAAATTTCTTCCATGTAGTTAACTAGGCTTCCGCCAAGATCCGTCTCCACTTTCAATCAACTAGCAATAAGATTTCTTGATCAATTCAGGCTTCACACGATGCAGCCTAAAGATGTGTTGTTCTTGTACGACCTATTCTAGGGATGAAATAAATCTCTAAAGTCTTTCATGAATCGATTCAATACCATAATGAAAGAAGTAAGCAATCTGAATAGGGATATGGTTTTTATGGCCTTGGTCCGTGCCATCTACCCTGAAACTGAGTTCAAAAAATGGATCAAAATGAACAACCTACCACTAGGAGGGACTTCAACCGTAAGGTGAGTCAATACTTGAGATAGGAAGAGGAGTAGGAGTTAGAAAGGAAATCTACTAGCTTACAACAGATAAATATTGGGCAGAATGGCATGGTGATGAACATGGACATAAATACCTTTAGGACCGTTGAAGGAAGTGTGGAAAAAGACGAAAACCAAAAAAAGGAAAAATCAGAATTCCAACAAATGAAATGGTGACGATAAGCAACTTAAAGGCTTCAGGCCCAAATATTACCCCCGCTCAATGATACCTTAAAAAACATCTATCTCATAATACAAGGGATAGATGCGTATAAGAAACCCCCTAAAAAGGAAGCAACTTAACAACAAAAGCATTCCAGGAAGTACTACTGCTTCCACAAAACACTCACCATTGTTCGATGAGTGTTGGTTGATAGTGGAAATTCTATGAATATCCTCTTCAAATGCACCTTTGATCAGATGAAGGTCAGCATAAAAGACGTATCCGCCTACTAAATAAAATTCAAGGATGCACCGGCAAACCAAACAACCTATCGGAGTGATTGACTTGCTTGTATAACTTAGAGAAGGCGACCAAAGATTCACCCTCATCCAAACTTTCATGACCATAGATGAAAATTATGTACACAATGCCTTCTTGGGACGGCCCGTGCTGGCGGATTTCAGAATCGCTTTAACCCAGTAGTGCCTTACCATGAAATTCCCAACGGTGAATGGAACTAGAGTGATCGAAGGACATCAATGTGCCACCAGAGAATGTTACATCATATAAATGCACGATTCTAAAAGAAAGGAAAAAGGGAAGAATGTAGGGAAAAACTCTCCACATTCGCGAATTCTCCGAATAGCAACTACAGAGCCGCACCTAGCTTGGGGACCTTAGCCGATTCGACAAAGCTTTGGACCCTAGAAAGAAGAGTTCAAGTAAGGATTGGGAAGCACCGACGGAATTGGTAGTGTCTGTCCCAGTCGACACGGATGACCTGATGTGGGTCTTGAAAACAGGATTGCACCTTGGAAGCAGGATGTGATTATAACTCATTAAATTTCTTCACACATTCCAATATGCGTGGGTTATCTTCGGAAATTACATGTCGTGCACTAAACATTGATCTCAACTTTGCACCGGTAAAGCAAAAAAGGAGCAGCCTATTCCTATAACGATCCGAGGCATTGAGAGAAGAAGTAGACAAGCTGATGACCAATGATTTTATCCGTGATGCGACCTACCCCAAATGGGTACCTAACCTGGTTTTGGTCAAGAATTCTAATGGGAAATGGTGAACTTGTATCGACTTGTCAGACTTAAACAAAGCATGCCCGAAAGATAGTTTCCTCTGCCCAGAATCGACCAGCTTGTGGACGAGACTACTGGACATGAATTGTTATCATTTATGAATGGTTACTTAGGGTACAACTAGATCATAATGTATGAACCAGACCAAGAAATTACCAATTTTATTATCAACCTAGGATGGTATTGCTAGAAAGTAATGTGTTTGGCTTAAAGAATGCTGGGTCAAAATACCAACGACTGGCATATGCCACGTTCAAGCTTCAGATCGAAAAAACCGTGGAAGTATATGTGGATGACATGTTGGTTAAATCACGAATAGCTACCAATGAGTTGGATAATCTCTCCGAAATGTTTGAAAATGCTCTAAAAATATGGAAGAAGCTCAATCCTATCACTTTTGGGTAGCTTTTTGAAAGTTCTTGGGATTCATAGTGAGCGCTAGAGGCATTGAAGAAAATTTAGAGCAAATTACTGCCCTACGAGAAGTCGAAGACCAAAAGAACAAGAAGGATTTAAAAAGCTTGAATGGGAAAGTCGTAGTGCTAAGCCGATTCATCTTAAGCCATTGACAAATGTATACCATTCTTTGATGCACTAAAAGAGGAAAGAAGATCTTTGAATGGAATGAGGCCTGTCAAACCACGTTTGAAGAGTTGCTGCGACATATGGAAATACCGATGATCCTATCAAAGCCAGTAGATGGAGAGGACTTATTCATCTACTTAGTAGTCTCACCTTACGCATTATGTGCTGCTTGTTACCTGAAGGTTTGACCATGCAACTAAGTACTCGACATTTGCATACTATTCGGCATTTATGAATCATTCGGCATCCAGAACGCTTGGCATTCAGGAACGCTCGGCATTTAGGAGCGTTCGGCATTAGAAAGCGCACGGCTTCTAGAGTCGTTTGACACAACCGATTCATTTGGCACTCAAGTTCAATCGGCATCTATGGGATGTTCGGAATGCAAGAGCGTTCGGCATTGAGTGTTGTTCGGTATTGTATATCGTTTGGCATCTATAGACGTTCAGCATGGCAGAGCCATTCGGCATTCCATATTGTTTGGCATCAAAACCTTGTTCGGCACATCACTTTGTTCGGCACAAATTTCGTTCGGCATTCAGGATCGATCGACATCCAGAGTCGTTCGGCACAACGCACTGGGTCGGCTTCCAGTGTCGTTCGGGATAAATCTCGTTTGGCATTCGGGAACGGTCGGCTTCCAGTGTCGTTTGGCACAACAGACTAGGCCGGCTTCCAGTGTCGTTCGGCACAAATACTTCTTTCGGCTTTCAGAGCGTTCGACATCACTTCGGTCGGCATGAAGATAGGCATCACTTCGTTTGACATGAGGATATCGTTCGACATTCATGCCTTATTTGGCATTTTGCCGTTCGGCATCTATGGATCGACATAGAGAGATCACTCTTTTTGGGCTGAGCTATTTAGCTACCTGGCCCACTAGGAAGTTCAACCCATCTTCGCCTATAAATAGAGAGGCAGGGGCATAGTGAAATGGACCTTTTTGTCGAGAACACCGAGGAGCCTCTGCCGCATTCAAGACTCATTCAAGACTCTTCTTTTTTTCTTAGCAATTGTATTCAACATAATTGGTATATGGATTGTATCTGTAATCGATTATTGAGAAAAGCAGTAAAGATTAACCTTAAAGTGGAGTAGGCAATTATGTCGAACCACTATAAATCTGGTGTTCGTATTTTCTACATTTAAATCTATATATTGTTCTCTGTTTAACTTTACTTTCTTCATTAATTTCTCTACATAACTCTACTCAAGGGTGTTAGTGACCAATTCTGGTACTAACATTTTGGTGCTTTCACTGAGAATCGAATTCTCAGGACGATAGGATCTACTTTGTAGCTAATGGATTGAAAAATCCCCCGAAGGAGATCCAAATCATTCACAAGACATCTATTCATCTGTTGATTCTACTCAGAGTTACAACCAACAACTCTACCATGGGGAGACCACGAACTAGATCGGCCTCTCATAATGCAGATGTCCACGAGACTGCTAGTGTGCAACAAGTTGGGCCTAGCAACCAGCAGCAATTCAAGGCGCAGGGCCCTCCACTCAGAACCAAGCGGAGGTCGTTATCCAAACAGAGTTCAACAACTTGATAAGAGAACTCAGGGAAAGTAGAAGGCAACTTGCTGAGTAGATTCAAGCCAACACTAGTCTCATGATTCAGCTTGCCCAGCAGCAACATCAGAATGTTGGAAGTAGTCCTGCTCCTTATTCTGAATCTGATAGCTCGACCTCAGCTTATGAACCTCCTAGGCGTAGATGCCGTAGGGATGAAGCTGCATAAGCAGCTGCCACTGATCGATCCGCCAGGATCAGGCACGTGATGAGACCGGACGCCCGGATCACCAAGACTTAAATCAAGCGGGACATCAAACCGCACGGTCCCATGGAATGGAACCCAACCTCCCACCTTCCATACAAACTCCAGATTTATCAGCCATGGTAGGCGGCTGATGAGAGAGAACCAAGGCCTGACCAATGAAGATTGGGGAGTGTCCGCGAGTCATACTCCCTCCACAGATGTTATCTTACAGGCTGAGTAAATTCAATATGCCGACTATCCCAGCCTACGAAGGGAAGACTGACCCTAGGCAACACGTGATGAGGTACGAATGGATGATGGATTTGGCTAGGGCAAATGACGCGACTAAGTGTACGTGTTTCCCAATCACTCTATCCGAAATCGCCACTATGTGGTTTACTCGGCTCCCTCCGCGATCTATATCGAGCTTCAATGAGTTAGCGATGAAATTTGTTGAACAATTCAGGATACATGCTACCCATCCAAATGACGTAATGTCATTATCAAGCGTAATCCAGACTCCGAGAGAGTCTTTGAAAGCATACTTATAGAGGTTTCATGTTGCCGCCACTGAAGTTAGCAATCCTAATGACCACACAATTTTGATGGCGGTAATGCCAGGTGTAGATCCAGACTCGGAGTTTGGAGATTGGTTGGCGGGAAAGCCCCAGCTATGTTGGAATGATTCTATTCCAAAGCTCATCAGTTCATACGGTGGGAGGAGGCTCGATGGACAGGACGAGATAAGGCACCAGGGCCTGTTCAAGAGACTTTGAAAAGTAACATCGTCGTGAAGCAGTCCGACGATAGTTCGGGAAAAGTTCAAGTCAACGTCCAAAACAAGTCTGGGCAGTTCAAAGGATCCGGAGGTGGAAATCCCGGAAAGAAAAGAGAAGCAGGGGGATGAAAGCCAAGGATTCCAACCTATAATGAATACACCCCGCTGAGTACTTCTCTTGAAAACATTATTTTATCTACCTATAACACCTTTGAATACAGAAAGACGCGCCCAAAGGAGTCCACTGAAGAATAGAAATGGACAGGGAAGTACTGTCGCTTCCATGAGACCCATGGGCACAATACTGAGGAGTGTAGACACCTCCATGACGCCATAGAAAAGTTGATCAGATAGAAAAAATTGTAGGAATTTGTCAAAAACCAGCAAGATGGAAGGCAAGGAATGTCAGACCACGGACGCGGGCCGACTCCATGCCAAGCAGAACAACCTACTCGAACTATGGGTAGATCGATCATAAAAACTATTGTTGGAGGACCTCATCCTACGGACAAGAATTGGCAGGAGATGGAACGATATGCTACCTCCTTGAGGCACGGGGATTATGAATGTTGTTCAAATGTGAAAGTTGGAACCCCCGCAAAACAACAACGCATGATGACTGACGATATAGTGTTTAGGAGTCGAGACACGGACAAGATGGAGGCTCCTACTATCGACCCGATGGTTATATCTGCAATAATTGGGCCAGCTTACATGAAAAGAATCTTGATTGATTGTGGAAGCTCTGTCAACATCATCTTCCAGAAAGATTATGACCAAATAAAGATGGAAACAAAAGATTTGAAACCATGCAAAGCCCGTATCCACGGCTTCAACGGTGTTGCAACCGACGCGATGGGGTATATAGAGCTAGCAGTTGAACAGGGGGAAGGTGAGCGTAGGAGAGTGCGAGTCCTACCGTTCATAGTAATGGATGTTGACTCTCCATACAATGTCTTTTTAGGTCGCCCAACCTTCGCAAAATTAGGGCTGCTTTTGCCTCATGGTGTTTGACATTAAAATTTCCGACGGACAAAGGAGTCGGTGTTGTGCATGGCGATCAGGCGACCGGTCGCGCATGTTATGTGGCGGAACTGAGAGAAGCTCAACGGAGAGAGAAGGGAAAGGTTGCGAATAGCTCCGTCCGCATTCTAAAGACTGATGATTGACAAGTAGTGCCCGAGCCCTGACTCGGGCAGCATTCTCGGATCCTTAGAGACATAGATCCGAGAGATGATGATGGGGAACCCAGGTAAACAAACGCACACTGGCTGAGCTGATGATTGACATTCTAGTCAGCCGGGATGACCCATCACGAGCTCTTAAAATTGGATCACAACTCGATCCCTTAGTGGCCGAGGATCTTACTGATTTCCTCCGGGCGAATCTGGACGTTTTTGCTTGGACACACTCTGATATGTGCAGGATTTCTCCAGCAACTGCGAGTCATATGTTGAACATAGACCCAAAACACTTTCCCGTAAAACAGAAAATATGAGAGCTATGGACTCGGAGAGGTCCGCGGCTCTCAAAGAGGAGGTGGACAAACTCAAAGCCAATGGGTTCGTCCGCGACGCCCTCTACCCTGAATGGGTATCTAACCCAGTGCTAGTGAAGAAAGAAAATGGAAAGTGGAGAACTTGTGTTGATTACTCCCATCTGAATAAAGCATGCCCGTAGGATAGTTTCCCTTTACCTAGAATCGACCAGCTCGTCAACTCTACCGCCGGACACGAATTATTTTCATTTATGGATGCGTATTCAGGATACAATCAGATCCCGATGCACATTGCAGACCAAGAGCACACCAATTTTGTCACAAATATGCGGTGATATTGCAATGTAGTAATGCCCTATTGATTGAAAAACGCGGGTGAAACGTATCAACGTCTGGTGAATCGAATGTTTAAGGACTAGATTGGTAGAACGATGGAAGTCTACGTGGATGACATGCTCGTGAAGTCACGGCAGTCAAACGACCATATCCGAGACTTAGCAGAAATGTTTGATATACTCAGGCATTACAGAATGAAGATCAATCATTTGAATTGTTCATTTGGCGTAGCGTCGGGAAAGTTTCTGGGTTTCATTGTGAATGCGCGGGGAATCGAAGCCAACCGGGAGAAAATTCAAGCTATCTGAGATATACAAGTTCCTAGAACCATAAAGCAGGTGCAAAGCTTAAATGGAAAAAAGGCTGCGCTGAGTCGATTCATATCCAGAGCTACAGACAAGTGTATTCCTTTCTTCGACGTGATAAAGAAAGGAAAGAGAAATTTTGAGTGGACATCCGACTGTGAGGAAGCATTCCGAGCTCTGGTAAGGCACTTAGAAAGCCCTCTGGTGCTATCAAAACTGATTGACCATGAAATGCCTTATGTATACTTGGCAGAATCCCAGCATGCTATTAGTACGGCTCTGGTTCGTGAAGAGGACCGAGTTCAAAAGCCAGTTTACTATGTTAGTAAACGTTTGATGGGGCAGAAAGAAACTATTCTAAGATCGAGAAATTAGCCTATTGCTTAGTGATTGCATCATGCAAGCTTCGCCCATATTTTCAGGCACACCCAATCAGTGTTTACACTAATCAACCCTTGTGTCAGATACTCCAACGAGCTGAAACTTCTAGAAGAATGTTAAAATGGAATATCGAACTAAGTCAATTCGATATTACTTACCTGCAACGAAAGGCCATACAGGGACAAGAGTTAGAAGATTTCATCGCTGAATTCACCATGACAGACGAATCAAACGACCGCAATCTCATACCTCTCGTCCGATGGAAGATGTACATCGATGGGGCATCTAACGACCATTGTTCGGGGGTTGGCATAGTTCTTGTGACTCCTGAAAACCGATCAGTTTGCTACGCTTTGAAGCTCGAATTCACAGCAATAAATAACGAAGCCAAGTATGAAGCGTTGATTGCCAGCTTAAGACTCGTCAAAGAACTGGGAATAAAATCAATTGAAATCTTTTGTGACTCGCAACTGGTGGTGTATCAAGTGCGTGGAAACTGCCAAGTAAGGGGGCAGAGACTTGCCCTGTATTTGGCCCAAGTTCAGGAGCTGCTAGCGAATCTCGAGTATTATGATATTTCACATGTTCCGCGTGAACAAAACAAAGCAGCTGATTCATTATTGACAAAATTTGCAAGCACTGGCGATGCACAGCAGATGGGATTGTTTCCCGTTGAATCCTTACATGTTTCGAGCATAAATATAATGGAGGTAGATTTCGTGTTAGAAATAGAAATCGAGGAGTCATGGATGACCCCATTCAAGCAGTACTTGTTACACGGGGCCATGCCCGAAAGAAAGAGCGAAAGACGACAAGTCATTGGTAAAGCTTCTCGTTATGTAATGCAGGATGGAATAATGTATTAGAGGGGATTCTCGACCCCATTGCTCTGGTGCATTGCCCATGACGAGATAAAATGAGTCCTGACGGAAGTCCATGAAAGTGAATGGGCGACATACAGGGGGGCAGACGTTAGCACAGAAAATCGTCCCCTATGGATACTATTGGCCAACTGTAAATCGGGATACCGCAGACTACGTAATAAGATGTGATAAATGCCAGAAGTATGCGAAAATCCAAAGAGCTCCGCCGACGGAACTCACACAAATGGTTAGTCCTTGGTCATTTGCAATGTGGGGGATCGATATTGTCAGTTCTTTACCCCTATCCAAAGGTGGTGCAAAATACGCGATTGTTGCGATCGATTACATTACCAAGTGGGCAGAAGCCGAGCCTTTAGCCACTATCACCACCAAGAAACTCATTAGTTTTGTTATACGAAATATCATATGCCGCTTTGGCCTCCCACAAACCATCGTTACGGACAATGGAACTCGGTTTGAAAGTAAAGAGTTCAGGGAATTTTACCAAAAATATGGTATTGAGAAAAAGTTTGCAGCAGTTGCTCATCCGAAAGCTAATGGACAAGTGGAGGCTGTGAACAAGATAACCAAATCCATATTGAAAAATGTTTGGAAAAGGCTAGAGGCAAGTGGGTGGATGAGCTTCCGACGGCACTTTGGGCTTACAGAACCACCCACAAGTCCGCGACTGGCCACACTCCATTCACATTAGCATATGGCATGGAAGCTATCATACCCATGGAATTTGAAGTCCCACCACATCGGGTAACTTATTATGACCCTGAGTCAAATCAAGATCTCTTGCAGGAATCATTGGACTTCATTGATGAAAAACACAAAGAAGCTAATTTAAGAGCGGCTGCGTACAGGCACCGAGTTGCTCGATATTATAATGAAAACGTCCGACCGAAAATCTTTGGCATGGGTGATCTCGTTTTGAAACAAGTTTTCCTAGTTCCATCACACATGAGCCCCGCATGGGAAGGTCCATACGTCATTGAATGGAAGCTTGGAGAAGGAACTTTCAAGCTAGCGACCGTCAATGGTACGACACTCCCCCGAGCATGGAATGGTGAACATTTGTGGCATTATTACACTTAGTTCATTTCTATCATATTTTAGTTGCATTTATTTCCAGCAAGATTTTATTCCTAGTTTACGGCATGTAAAAAGACAATTTAGCTTATTTGCATTAATAAAGGCTTGAAGCCATTTCTTTTTCCCATAAATTGTCGATGTTCCTGTGTAACGGTGTAACAAATGACTAAGAGATACATTACTCTGTCTGACGTACGAACGATTATAAATGACTCGAAATCTCCAAGTCCCCGGAGTGCGGACTGGAGTACTCTAAGTCCCCAAAGCACGGCCTCGAGTATAAACGACTCAAAATCCCGAGTCCTCGGAGCGCGGACTGGAGTACTCTAAGTCCCCAGAGTGTGGACTCGAGTATAAACGAATCAAAATCTCCAAGTCTCCGGAGCGCGGACTGGAGTGCTCTAAGTCCTTAGAGTGCGGACTCGAGTATAAATGACTCAAAATCTCCAAGTCCCCAAAGCGTGGACTGGAGTACTCTAAGTCCCCAAAGTGCGGTCTCGAGTATAAACAATTCAAAATCTTCGAGTCCCCAGAGCGTGGACTGGAGTACTCTACGTCCCCAGAGTGCAGACTCGATTATAAAAAACTCAAAATCTCCAAGTCCCCAGAGCGCGGACTGGAGTACTCTAAGTCTCCGGAGTGCGGATTAGAGTATAAACGACTCAAAATCTCCAAGTCCCCGGAGGACGGAATGGAGTTATCTAAATCCCCAGAGTGCGGACTCGAGTATAAATGACTCAAAATCTCCAAATCCCCGGAGCGCGGATTGGAGTAATCTAAGTCCCCAGAGTGCGGACTCGAGTATAAACAACTCAAAATCTCCATGTCCCCAAAGCGCGGACTGGAGTAGTCTAAGTCCCCAGAGTGCGGACTCGAGTATAAACGACTCAAAATCTCCAAGTCCCTGGAGCACGGACTGGAGTACTCTAAGTCCCTAGAGTGCGGACTCGAGTATAAACGACTCAAAATCTCCGAGTCCCCGGAGCGCGGACTGGAGTACTCTAAGTCCCCAGAGTGCGAACTCAAGTATAAACGACTAAAAATCTCCGAGTCCCCGGAGTGCAGACTGGAGTACTCTAAGTCCCAGAATGTGGACTCGAGTATAAATGACTCAAAATCTTCGAGTCTCCGGAGCGCGGACTGGAGTACTTTAAGTCCCCAGAGTGCGGACTCGAGTATAAACGACTCAAGATCTCTAAGTCCCCGAAGCACGGACTAGAGTACTCTAAGTTCCCAGAGTGCGGACTCGAGTATAAACGACTCAAAATCTCCAAGTTCCCGGAGCACGGACTGGAGTATCTAACTCCCAGAGTGCGTACTCGAGTATAAACGACTCAAAATCTCTAAGTCCCCAGAGCGCGGACTGGAGTTCTCTAAGTCCCCAGAGTGCGGACTCGAGTAAAAATGACTCAAAATCTCCAAGTCCTCGGAGCGCGGACTGGAGTACTCTAAGTCCCCAGAGTGCGGACTCGAGTATAAACGACTCAAAATCTTCGAGTCCCCGGAGTGCAGACTGGAGTACTCTAAGTCTCCAGAGTGCGGACTCGAATATAAATGACTCAAAATCTACGAGTCCCCGGAGTGTGGACTGGGGTACTCTAAGTCCCCAGAGTGCGGACTCGAGAAAATCACCGAGTCCTCGGAGTGCGGACAGGAGTACTCTAAGTCCCCAGAGTGCGAACTCAAGTATAAACGACTAAAAATCTCCAAGTCCCTGGAGTGCGGACTGGAGTACCTTGAGCCCCCGAAGTGCGGACCAGAGTATAAACGACTAAAAATCTCTAAGTCCCCGGAGCACGGACTGAAGTACTATGAGTCCCCGGAGGGCGGACCACAGTATAAACGATTTAAATGTCCAAGTCCCCTGAGGGCGGACTGGATATAAATGACTTGAAGTCATCGAGCCCTTGGCATACGGATTGAAAAATATTCTAAGTCCCCAGAACATGGGATAAAAGAATGTGTAAATACCAAGAAAGTTGTCAACTTGGTTGAAGATGAATCAAGAAGTTCACGTAACTCGTAGTAGCTCGTGTTTTGACCACGGTTATACAAAAAACCAAACAACAACAGTCCTCTAAGAGGGAAAAAAACTAAGTTTTATTCATCACAAATAATTTTATTTACATGAACTACGAAAACAAAAATAATTGCATAATCTAAACTAGCACTTGTTGAACGAGAGCGAAGACTACTTCTCCGACTTCTTCGATTTTTTGTCAGATGACTCCTCCCCGGTACGTTCACCCTTGATAGCTTTCTTTGACGGGAGAGTGACAGCTGAAGAAGTACGAGGAACATCCATGGATTTGGACCCGCCTGGGAGGATGACCTTCAACGGCTTATTCAAAGGATCGTCCAGGTCCACAGCTTGAGGTTCAACTTTGTTCTTGATCGTCCTTTCCTTCTCTTTCTCAAGTTGCTCCTTCATACTCAGTTCAGATGTGTGCTCAGAGACGACTGTAATTTCAACTTCATAACTCCCATCGATGGGAGAGGAAGTCTCAAATTTGTCCTCATCAAGCGCTCCGATCACCTGAGCATCAGGACCGAGAGCCTCTCCTAGGTGAGTGGCTTCACTCATTTTTTCCCTCACCTCCTTGGCAACATCGCTCCTCGGAGTGGGCTCTAGATCATAACGGCCTGTACAAAATCATGAAAAGCAAGTATTAGAATGCGATAGCTTCCGACGAAAAATGAAAACTCTTGGATTGCTAAAGTAAAAGAGTTGCTTACCAGGTTCCGGCTGGCTCTCAGCCGTCCGGGGGGAGGGGGGGTCTCACCCTCTGGAATAGGGGACAAAACGTGAACACCAAGGATGGGGTCCTTCGGGTCATAGCCGATGTGCTATTCAAAAGGATCTAGTATTGGCCGACCGGCCGGCTGGGTAGGCACACGAGCTGGAGACTCGATCCCGGATGGACCGGCGATAACTTCTTTCCCTTTCGTTGAGGGGGAGCCTTTGCAATAAAGGTCTTTGGCCGTCGACAGGTCCGAAGGCTCGTTTCCCTTAAGGAATTCTTTTATCAAAGCCCCCTCATCAACCTCCTCGATACCGTGTTCGGCCTTCTTGATTTCAATTAAGGTCCCCACGCCTCGACCAAAGATTCGAGATAGCCCTTGCCCAGAAACGTTAAGTCTCGGTGCATGAGAACGCGGGTATTGAATTCGGCGATAAGCGGGTCGAACATGCTTTTGAACTCTTCCCTACCTTCTTCCTTGGCCGCCTCAAGACGGGAGTCGATCTCCGCAGATGCTATCTTTTTGCCCTCTTCACGGGCTTCATCCTTCAACGTCTCAACTTTAGAAAGCTCGCCCTCAGGTTTCGCCTTTAGGAGTCGCGTTGCAACAATCTCGTCGCAATACCGTTGTGACTCTTCTTGGGAAGCAATCTTCTCTTCTTGCTCTTTGTGGAGTTGCTCCTCAAGTTCTTTGGCTCGGAGGCAGAATGCATCCCTCTCTTTTTGCACCGAGTCTTTCTCCAAAGCTAAAGCCCCACAGCGTAGTACCGCCTCGTCGATTTCTTTTTTGTGAGTTGATTCCTAACGAGTTACGGCTTCGACGGTTTCTTTGGCGCTCTGCTGGGCGGCCTCAAGCTGAGATTTGTAAGATGCAATCTCTTCGTCCTGAGCTTTGATAATGTTTTTGTCATGAATAGCCTCAAGCTTCAGGAGATCAATCTCATGTTGGCGTTTTATGGAGACTTCAGACACTTTCTCAGCAAGATGAACGAATGCGTCATGCTAAACATAGACGTCGTTGGTGCAGGCGATAGCGCTCTGCTTGACATCTCCAAGAATATGATGGATCGCCGGGAGAAACTTCAGACCATTAAAGTAGATTTGGGAATTTAATTTTAAGCTCAGCCATTCTCTTCGATACTGATGGATCTGTTGCAGGAATAGAAGGAGACGAGTTTGAAAGTTCGGCTCTCCTGTGAGGGTCCCGGGACTGTCTGGTGGAGGAGGAATCAGAGTGTTGATCATGGGGAACATCGGATTGCGACCCCTTATGGTCATGCTTATCTTTGCTTTTCCTCGAGTGAGAAGAGGGATGTTGGTGGTATTTGGGCTGATAATATGTTTTCTTCCGAGATGATGTATCCCGGGAATGATAATCCCTATCGCCATCACCGTCTCTATCCCGACGTTCTCCGAAACCTGAGTCCCGTCTAGAATGATGGAAGATAAACGACCAGCGGAGACGATCAATTCCGTATGTACGTCCTATGTCACCTACACAGAATTTAAATAACAACGAATCATCAAAGAGCAGTGTGACGACTGAAATTTAAGTGTAAAGTGGAGTGCATGTGTTTGTGTCCTAGTGTCCCCTCCCTCCCCCGACGGACCAATTTCTTTACTAATGGGAGTTTGGGCTTGAACGCCTGCATCGCCTCTGATGGGCGAGTGAAGTTTAAGTGCCTCTGGATCGTCAAAATCATAATTAAGTAGATCGTTAGGTATGGAGAGGTTCGAGAGGCCCTTTAAAGAACTTTATAAACTTTGTGGGTAAGCCCCTTTCTCAGTCGGAATAAGAGTAACTTTAGAGGTTCCGTCAACTTTTCCCCTCCTTATCTTGTACGTTAGTCTCTTTTTCCTCCTCGAAGGGGAAGACGATGTTTTGATGTCGTGAACTTTGACTATCGGGTCCTAAGTAGGACCAACGTTCTCATCTTGTGCTTGGGTGTTTCGGTTTCCTTGATTTCTCCTTCTTCTAGTGCGCCAGGAGCATTACGTGCTGAAGACTCAGCTTGTTTTTTCCCTTTTCCAAAGGCGGACGTGGGAATGGTAACGCCATGAGGAAGGCTTATCCGATGGCCTTCTACCAACAGTCCAAACGTTGTAAGTGACTCATTCGAAATGAGAGTTCGGATGTCCAGTTCTTCGGCAGGAAGGGCTCTAATAGTTTTGACGGCTTCAGAATATCCGCAGTCGTCAGGACGTGGATTGATATCTGAAAAGATGGAAAAAAAGAGTTATAAAAGGCACGGCTTTGACCAAGAATGAATATCGATCTAGAGAAAAGACTTACTTCCTTCCACCCATCTCCTCGCGAAACCAGGAGGGCAACGCACATAAAACCATTCCTGTTTATACAGGGCAAACTTGCTACATGCCCCAGTCAAGATCTGGCATTTGTGGTGCAGCTCAAGAAACATGAAAGAGGGGCTATCTCTTTGCTTCTTGATCATATATATATATATATCTGATGTCACCCGGGGTTGGAGGCCTAGAGAGGACATTCGTGAAGAGGATGTAGGTACCGTAGATGAAGGCGTGACCGTTCTAGTGCAGTTGTGACGGGGCAATGTCGATGTATTGTAGCACGTCCCGAAGAAATGAGTTGAACGGTGGCACGCTGCCAACCCAGCACATAAACTTATTACAAGCTGTGTATCCAACTAGGGGCAAGTACGGACGATCGTGCCCCGATGGAAATAATAGGTCGTCGAAGGGGATTCCGTGGACAGAGCACCGACAGAGTGCACTTTCATTAATCTTCGAGGCCTGTGAATCGACCGGGTTATCCATGAAAACTGATGCCTCCAAGGCGTCGGGAGCTAAGTTATGAGCAAGGGAAGTCGACGGGTTTGAAGTATCTACGACTCCTTATTTAGAAGACGGCCCAGGTCTATCTGAGATCGTGGCGGAGCTAGATTTCCTAGACATTTTTGATAGAAATTGAATCTAGTAGAGCACCTTTTTTAACTATACTTGAAAAAACAATCGACGATAGACGTAACAACACAAGTATTCTCCCCGTGTGGTGTGTGAAATAGTGTGATGATTCAAATATAAGTGCTGAGAAATTGAAATTCACAGAGTTGATGGTATAAAATTGAGCTTTGAATTGTCGCCTTCGAAGACCGTCATCGCTGACCGTCTCCAAAAGCCTGCCCTATGATGTTTTCAATTTCAGGCTCAGACATTGGCAATGTATGTTAAAGGCAATTATCCATTTTTGTTAATTTAAGTTCAGACTTATTATTACTGAAACTAGGAAGTTAACAGCCAAGATTAGTTCGATATGCTAGTTTTCTTAGGTCCTTGTCTTGTTTTTGTCATATGATTAGGCAAGGTGAATAGGTGTTCGGCCTAAGTATCATTCGGCCAAAATATTGGTCGACCTAAGTACTGTTTGGCCAAAATATTGGTCGGCCTAAGTATTGTTCGGCCAAAATATGGTCGGCCTAAGTATCATTCGGCATTCATGTCGTTCAGCCTAAGCGCCACTCGGCCTAAATATTGGTTGGCTTAAATACAAGCGTCGTTTGACATAAGCATCACTCTTCCAACCCTTCCTCTTGGCCGTTCAGCATGCGACAAATCATGTCGAACCGTGATTGTGCCGAGCCATACTGCTCGGCAATCCGCCCTTAACATTGTTTGCCTATTTTCCCTTTATCTCTGCCGATCGGCATGGCCGAGTCATTCGACAAGTCATCCGGGCCACGACGTTCGGCATATTGTCCATTCTCCACTTTCTTTCAATTTTTCCACTCAAATTCCGTTCGACATGGAGAGGTCATGCCGAACAATGGCCGCATCAATCTAAACCAACAGGCCTAATCTATAACTCCATTCTCATGCTACCATAGGATCGCTCGACATTGAAAGATCATGCTGATCCACTACAATTAATCTTCCACTTTTCTCTTCTTCGAACCATCCATCTCAAAATCACCTAAGAGCATACTAAATTCCAGCACTAAAACGCTTCCGAGCCTCAATTCATCACCCTTATTTGCATGCCCCCTACTTTCTACGATATGTGAAAGATTCACATGTTCGCGTAATATCTAATGTCTCCTAATTCGAGAGAGTGATCGATAGGTTCTTATCAAAGAGTACGGAGGAAGCTTGGGAGTCTGTGAGTTTAGGATTGAAGGTTGTTAGAACTTAACTTAGGAAAGGCGTGATAGATTCTAGGTAGGAAAGGAAGATCGAAGAAGCAAACGAGATTCAAGGGAGGTAAGTCACGAGTTCTTGGAAAATAACGGAGGTAAAAAGGTGAAAAAGAAGAAGAAGGAAAATGCCAACCTTTATAAGAGAAGAGGGAAAGTCGAAGGGACAATGACCGGTAGAACCGGTCAAGACGACCCCGTTCGGCGTCGGCTTTTAAATTTGTTCGGCATACATGGAACGTTCGGCTTCGGCTGTACCGTTCGGCATTTGCATGACGTTCGGCACACATCGCCTCAACTAGTGATCAAGGGAAGTAATCATCGAGAAAACTAAGCCACGGCTTGAAGCAAAGCACAGTGGACTCATGGTTCAAAGCACATCACATTCGACCATGTGATGCACTATGGGGGGCAAGTGTTACCTGAAGGTTTGACCAGGCAACTAAGTACTCGGCATTTGCATACTATTCGGCATTTATGAATCGTTCGACATCCAGAACGCTCAGCATTCAGGAACGCTCGGCATTTAGGAGCGTTCGGCATTAGAAAGCGCTCGACTTCCAGAGTTGTCCGACATAACCGATTCGTTCGGCACTCAAGTTTGATCGGCATCTATGGGACGTTCGGCATGCAAGAGCGTTTGGCATTGAGTGCCGTTCGGTATTGTATATCATTCGGCATCTATGGTCATTCGGAATGGCAGAGCCATTCGGCATTCCATACCGCTCGGCATCAAAACCTTGTTCGGCATATCACTTTGTTCGGCACAAATCTCGTTCGGCATTCGGGATCGATCGGCATCCAGAATCGTTTGGCACAACGCACTGGGTCGGCTTCCAGTGTCGTTCGGCATTCGGGAACGTTCGGCTTCCAGTGTCGTTCGGCACAACTCACTGGGTCGGCTTCCAGTGTCATTCGGCATAAATACTTCGTTCGGCATTCAGAGTGTTCGGCATCACTTCGGTCGGCATGGAGATATCGTTCGGCATCACTTCGTTCGGCATGAGGATATCGTTCGGCATTCATGCCTTTTTCGGCATTTTGCCGTTCGACGTCTATGGATCGGCACGCAGATATCACTTTTTTTGGGCCAAGCTACTTAGCTACCTGGCCCACCAGGGAAGTCCAACCCATCTTCGCCTATAAATAGAGAGGCATGTGCTCAGTGAAATGGACCTTTTTTTCCGAGAACGCCAGGGAGACTCTGCCGCATTCAAGACTCATTCAAGACTTGTCTTTTTTGCTTAGAAATTGTACTCAACATAATTGGCATACGGATTGTATCTGTAATCGATTATTGAGAAAAGCAATAAAGATTAACCTCAAAGTGGACGTGGGCAATTACGCCGAACCACTATAAATCTGGTGTTCATATTTTATGCATTTAAATCCACATACTGTTCTCTGTTTAACTTCACTTTCTTCATTAATCTCTCTACATATACTCAAGGGTGTTAGTGACCAATTCTGGTGCTAACACTGCTCTTATATGTGAAGAAGATAGGATCCAACGACCCATATACTACATTAGTAAATGATTCACTGGAGCCAAGAAAAATTATCCAAAATTGGAAAATCTAGCGCACTGTCTTTTGATCGCATCCAGGAAGATACGAACATATTTCCAAGCACACTCGATGAAACTTTAGGCTGACCAACCCTTAAAGCAAGTATTGTACCACCCTGAGACTTTCAGGTGGCTCATCAAATGGAATATCAAATTGAGTCAATATGAAATCACTAACCATCCTAGAAGGGCAATCAATAGGCAAGTGTTAGAAGATTTCATCACCAAATTTACCATAGAGGATGAGGACAAAGAAATTACAATGGAAATGGAAACATGATGGAAGCTTTTTCTCGATGGTGCATTTAATAGGTTTTGCTCGGGGGCAGCGGTAGTGCTTAAGACGCCCGAAGGACGTGTTGTTTGATATGCCTTACGATTAGTATTCCCAAGGAACAAAGCAGAATATGAGGCATTGATAGCTGGGCTAAAAATTATGAAAGAACTAGAGATAAAATCCATATATATCTACAACTATTCACAGTTAGTCATCTATCAGATGAAAGGCGAACACTAGGCTCGAGGCGAGAACCTTGCCCCATATCTATCTAAAGTGCAAAAGTTGCTTAACGACATCGAACATTACACCATAACTCACATCCAAGGGAGAAGAACATGAAAGCTGACTACTTGGCTATACTGGCTAGTTCCAGGGAAGCTCAATCATTGGAACTAGTCCCGGTTGAAACCCTGATTGATGTCAACTGGATTTTTGAGACCACCATTGAACTAGAAATATGGATGACACTAATCAAAGACTACTTGCTTACAGGAAATTTTCCCGCATATAGGAACCACCAGAAAAAGCTTCTTCGGAAGGCGCATGATTTATAATATAGGACGGGATACTCAAACGAAGGGGCTTCCCTTTGCTCAGATGTACGACTAAAAGTGAAGCTCAAAGGATGCCGAGAGAAGTTCACGAAGGCGACCATGGAGACCATACCAAGGGCAAACGCTTGCAAAGAAAATCCTCCAATACAGGTATTTCTAGCCAACAGGAAACCACGATGCAGTAGATTACACCAAACAGTGCAACTGATGCCAAAGATTCGACAAGATCAAAAGAACTCCCTCAATGGAGCTAACGCAGATAGTCAGCTCATGATCGTTCGTAATATAAGGAATTAATCTGATTGGTTTATTGCCAATGCTAAAGGAGGAGCTAAATATGTTATATTTGTCATTGGCTATTTCACCAAATGGGCCGAAGCAGAACCGCTGGCCACCAATACCACAAAGAAAGTCATTAATTTTATAACTAAAAAAGTTATTTGTAGGTTTAGTGTGCCACATAAAATCATCACTAATAAAGGAACCCAATTTGATAGCATCGAGTTCAAAGTCTTTCGTAGACGCTTCTAAATAGAGAAAATCTTTTCCACGGTTGCACATTTGCAAGCAAATGGGAAAATGGAAGCAATAAACAAGATCATCAAGTCTACCATCAAAAAGCAGCAAACTAAAGCTAAAAGGAATTGGGTTGCTGAACTTCAACTTGCACTGTGAGCTTACAGAACAACACACAAAGCATCAACTGAACATAACCTGTTCGCCTTGGCATATGGTTCAGAAGCATTGATCCCCGTCGAACTAGAAGTCTCCTCTCATCGAAGGCAGAATTTCAATCAGAGGTAAAATGAGCAGCTTCTACTTGTCGCTTGATATGATCGACAAGAAAAGGGAAGAAGCTAAGTTAAGGACTGCTGCTCATCAAAAAAGAGTTACAGGGTACTTCAATTCCAAAATTCACAACTGAACCTTCAAAGTAGGAGCCCATGTCCTCAAATGAGTCTATCTCGTAAGGGCCGTATGTGATCAGCCAAAGCTAGGGACGGAACATTCAAACTGACAACCGTCGACTGAATCCAAATTTCATGAGCATGGAACAACGAATCGCTACGTCATTAATTTATATGAAACTATCTTATGTACTCTTTATTTTTAGCAACAAACCATCTCGGAATACCGGAGACATTATAAATAGGCAAAAATTATCCAACTTTTCTTAATAAAATTGCTTTGCTTTTTGAACCAATAAAATTATGTTCATAAAGTAACCTGCTGACTCGAAGAGGTCAAATAGACTCAAAACCATCTAATCGCTGCATGAGATAGTGGAATACGCTCAAGTATACCCCACTTACCTGTCGGATCGATGGAAGCAAATCGACTCAAACCGTTGGATTGATGGAACCCGATCATTACCTTCTAAGAACTGGTGTTGCTCCGGCGATGCTGGGAAGGCCCAAACCAAAGCCATGTATCCTGTATTTCATGCATTACCTTTTGATTTGTGAAATCATGCTTTCGAAGCATAAAATCCTCACGTTGCTCGAAGATTTGTCACATCAAGAAGTGCCAAACTGTTATGAATCGACGGGTCATATCGGTACCAAAAATCGAGCATCCCATAAGCCGTGCACACTTCCAAAAGTCACGCATCTCATAAGCCATGCACACTCTCAAAAGCCGCGCATTTCATAAGCCACGATACTATTAGGTACTAATATTGCCCCGGCAATGCCGGGAAACTAATCCACTACAGAAATAGCAAGAATCAACCCACTCCCACTATTGGGATCAATAGGTATAAGTCTAAAATTGTCAAAAAAAATCACTTGGATCAACCGACCATTTTCCAAGTATTCGAAGTAAGTAGCCCCATAAACTGGGAGGCACAGACCGATGCTCAAATAAAAAAAATACTAAAAATAAAAACCAAGTACTTCACAGTTATGTTACTCTAAACAAAGGGTTTTGACAGTAATTACAGGACTGGATAAAATAGCAGTAAATAAAATTAACATAAGTGCATGAAACCCAGATAAGTAGATAGGTAAAGCTATAATCAACTTGTCAACTTTGTATTTCTTATAGCATTTTCTGTATAAAATCAAAAATGTGGGGCCATACCCATACAATATCGGCCCAAAAAAGGGATACAAATGCTACAAAAATCGAAATAGTAAGTGTAGACTCTGCACTTGAAGAAACGTGTATAAAAGAAAACAATGTCCCAAAAACTGGCTCCATTGCTATTCAGACTTATCAATTTCTCTTTCCACTGCTCCCCTTCCCACTTTTAGTTGGAAGTTTCACTTCCCCTTATAATCCCGACCAAGGGTAGGGTCGTTGCATGTAATATCAACTAACTCCTTGGCACTGGCATCTCCTCCCGACGCTTTATATTTCTTGGAAGACTTCCCCTTGGTATTGCATTTCTGGGATTTGTGGGAGCTCCTCGAAGGTTTTATCTCCTCAAACTTTTCCTTCTTAATGGCAACCATTTTCTGTTTGAATTTATATGACTGAGTTGTCTGGTCCTCCTGCTCTCGAGCTTCAACTGCTGTGAGGTCGCCCTCCAAAGATACAGAAGGGTCGTCTAGACTATGCAATGCAAAAATATTCTCAGGTTCCGACCCTAGCTGTGAACCAGACACTGACTCAGGAATCGAAGTAGCTACGGAAACAAGCTTCGAGGTGGTTGAAATAGCGAAAATCCGGGCATCGAGGAGATCGACGTATCATCAGGTAAAGTAGATGGGCCTATAAGATCAAAATGAAAGCATTAAGTTCATCTTATTCTTGCTGCATGAGCTGAAAATTCTCAAACTCGAGCGAAATTAGAGGGTTACCTACATCAGAGGAATGATCGAGAACGTCAATCTCATATTCCCTACCTTCTTCTTCTTTTAATGGCTACATAATCTTTAGAGAAATTCCGAGGTTACCTAATGTTTCAAAGACAACTGCCGGAGGGACAAATGACAAAGCAGCACAAGTAGAACTTGGCAACTAATCGCAAGGCTGTCTTGATGATTCATCAGGCCCACAAACGAGAGGCTCCGATAACGTTTTGGCAGTTGAATTCATAGCAGTGTTGACAACCTCGTGTTCCTTCTCAATTCAAAGGATCTCTCAAACCTCTATCAGTGCTTTTTTCGATTCCTCATTAAGGTAGGCATCCTCAAACTCTCGCTCAGTATAGATGTCTCTGTTCTCTTGGAAGGGGCCATGATTTCTTCCCAAACCACGGCAAAAGTACATGGAAATTTAGGGCCAAAATAATTGAGGCTCCCTTGATGTAGCAAAGAGGAATCGTCTATCTTCTCCATTTTTTTCGAAGTTGTCTTGCAACTCCAAGTAATCCGTTGTTTTAGCAGCCTTCTCAACTTTAACTCATGTTTTCTCAGCACTAAGCTACGTAACTCTTTCTTGGAGTGAAGTAATCATCCAAGCTTCATTGAAAATGGTCTTGTCATAGGATTCCACAAGTCCCACATATTCAACAATTGTTTTATTATGCCCTTCAATAATTTTTTCATGATCAGCAATAGCCTTCTTTTAAGCTTCAATAATCATGTCAAAGGCTTTAAGCTCCTCTTTCAGCTTAACTTCATCAACACGGGCCTTCTAATTTCGTCTCGAAATATGATTTCTATTTTTGCATGGGCCTTTTTCAATTCCTTAAGCAAGCTAGCACTGTTCTTACTCTCTCGGAGTGCGACATCCCATTCTTGTATTAGTTGCTCAATTCTAGCGTCATGTTCCCTAAAGCCATTTTGAAATCATATTTCTTCGATTCAAAGGAAAGGGTCTCTTGATAAGTATAGCGGTTTGTGTCAGCCAGTTGCTTTCATAACTTTTCTCATCCCTCGGCTTGATCTAAATCACTTTGAATAGCTTGAAGGTGGGGCATATGGGAATCTTTATGGACTGGATGAAGGTCTTGGTCAAACTTAACTCCCTTTAGACACCACCAAGGGAGCACATCTTAGAGCCTAAGAGGACCGGATAGGAGAATGTAAGCCGGCCTCCTATGAAAGCGCGAGGAATGGAAGTGGGCTCCATGTGAGTTGATGGAGATCAAAATTAAAACGGAGCTAGAACAGAAGAAAACGGAACTTCAAGACCAGAAGAAATTGGAGCCGGGAAAAAGCCTGACGCTTGGAGAGGTGAGAAGCGCGATCAGTCTTTTTCTTCTTAGACGGTTCCTCTCGGTCGTCAAGGGTCTTTCTCTTCTCATATCCACTCTTATATGCGTTCACTGCCATCCCGACGATGAGCTTTGGCCTCCGAG
Organism: Allium cepa; assembly: GCA_030765085.1. NCBI lineage: Eukaryota > Viridiplantae > Streptophyta > Magnoliopsida > Asparagales > Amaryllidaceae > Allium > Allium cepa. Next base: position 405,284,372 of record CM060938.1, read on the forward strand.
CCTTTTCACCTTCTCCATTCCATCTTGGTCTTATAGGGATGGTAGCGGCTTGTAGACCGTCTTGACCAACGTTTCGAATCGGTGAATTGCTCGAGTTTATCGTAAAGTCCACGATCTCTCATGGTACCTGATACAAAAAATAAATAAAGTGTTTTAGCAATGAGAAATAGGCCCAAATAATGCATATGTGAGTGAATATAACCCTAGGGAAATATGTAATATGTCTTAGGTGGCCTAAAAGGACGCCACAAAACGGATTTGGAAGCCATCATGGTAGAAATTGGGCCAACTCTAGGCACAATATGACTAGGACGAGGAGATGTTCCCTCGAATTCGAAATCTTCCTCCATAAGTTCATCGATATCCATGTAAACGTTGCTCAAATCCCCATTGTCCATACCGATATTGTTAGTCAAGGACCCCTGATGTTGCTCATTGGCTAGGGAAGCATCATTATTACGAATTTCTTGAGGAGGAAAATCCGAGAAAATGGGGATCATTCCAGGAGTCTTATCACACCATTCGAAGTCTCCGTCATCGAAGCTTGCATCAGAATCATCATCACTAGAGGAGGAATCGTAACTACTGCTGTCCTCAATTTCACCCTCCTCCTTTTCTATTACCATAGTAGCCTTGCCCTCTTGTTGCTTGAACTCTTCTTTCCATTTCTTTGTAATTGGGGGCTTCTAGCTAAACAGCTCGCTTCAGTGGTGACACCAATTATTTCATTAGTTCTTCGGTTGACTCGCTAAATGGGACTTCTTTTTTTGGAAAACATCTTCTTCAAAGCCATGCGATGAAGAAGTGGAGCGTGTTCGTACTATGGAATAGGAAGGAGATGGGAATTTAATGGCCATGGAAGATTTTCCAGGAAGCAACAACCCATATAGATGCAAGTTTTCGTCCGTGAGAATTTTTTTAACCAATCTCTCCTTGGCATCTACGGCTTTCGGAGTATAGAAAATATGATCGAGTGATGGGTCTTTATTCGGCTTTGGGATAGCTACAAGGAGTATTTGATTAATTAGTAATCCCATAGCGATGTATCGAAACTCAGTAAGTAAATGTGAGAGCCTCCCCCGTCACCCAAAGGCGGTTAAATCCTTCGGGACATCTAACAAAGAAATACCGAGTCTTGAATTGCGACGGATTGCTTTAGAGCTGTAGCACAATCTTGCGGCTCCTTTGGGCCTCAATGACAAGAAGCGATAGGCACTCGTCTCTTTTCTTAAACAAGAGAAAATATCTTAACTCATCGAAGTTCAGAGCATGATTAAATGTTCGCATAAGCAGGATGTGAAGGCAGGTTAAAATTTCATATCCATTAGGATGAATTTGGAATGGAGCAATTCCTAGGTTCAGAATAGTCTCTTTCAAGAAGTTATTGAAGGGGGTACTGCTTCATTTAAGCATATATATCAGTTATCTTGAAGGTGGCGTAGGGGCAAACTGATTCTTCTCCGAAAGGCGTACATCGTTCTCTGAAATGTCGTGTTGTATGCAAATGTTATGTAAGACCTTGGTGGAGATTACGGAGGAAGTTCTCTCCAGGGGATTAAGTAGAACTCTAAAATTTGTAGGAGTCCAATCTATAACCGGGGCAACCAAAACCACTTGATCGTATTCATCTCGCGGAATTGAAACGAAGGCGTAATGGATGATGAGTCAGCTTCTAAAAGTATAGACTTCCTCCATTGGACTTACAGAGAGAGGGCGGCTGCTTCATTCTATACAATAGAACTTGCATCCAATGCGGTCAAGTAATTCTATCTTTAACTAGAAGTTCCCCAACAACACTTGAATTCCAAAGGAATATCAATTTATACTGACATATCGGATGTCAAGTATATACTGGGGGCAAGTGCATTATGTTATCTATGTAGGGTGAGCTTGTTGTCCTGAACACTACAAATGCTCTATCCCATGTTGATAGTTCACTCATAGTAAATTAGAGTGAAAAGGGCTTCTCATATCATTTTTTGGAACTATTTCTTCTACACTTACTCGTTATCAATCAACGATCGACAACGGATCCGTTGTTCGAAGTGACATGAAAAGCTCTTTCTAGTTCAGGTACACCGAGTGTGCAATAACGGAACCAATCAAACTCTCTGGAAGGCGTTAACAACATAAGCTGCATGCAAGAAGCAATCCTAAGCCGTTATTCCTGTTCGAAAGGACTAAAACCGATTCGCGATACGTCGTGTTGTATCGTCAATGTAACTTAGTACAAGTCAATTTTGATTCTGTGGACGAAGACGGTAAAACACGTCAAGCACCAGGGTAAAACCCAAGTATCGTTCATGAAGAACTCAAGATTCTATTTACTATCTTCTTCCATAAAATCACAATCAACTCGAATTTTCCACAAAAATCATCACCAATACAACCCCATCACCAAATTGCTAATTGAACGCCAACATTTGTATTACCCACCTATAATCAAGAATCGAAAAGTAGAAGCGAACGAACTTGGAATGTTGGCCGCCTATGGTAAGAAGGGTCGGTGGTGATCCAAGGGAAAGTCGGTGGCGATTCACAAAGGAGGGGAAACAAGGACGTATGGCTTGCTTAAGATAGCAGCTAGACTAGGTAAGGTCGATAGTGGAAAGCTCCAGAGGTAGGTGGTCGGCGACGGCGATAGAATGAATGGTTTTAGGGTTTAGACGAATTTAGGTCTGGTCGTGAGGCAAACAGCTCGATTTGCAATACAAATGTAGAAGGGAGAAAAGGGTTGGATCGATTAAGTTAAATAGGAAAGTTGAATAAAAAATATGCTAAGTTGTTGGGTCGCTAGCGATCCATGGACTATGGTTCACTAGTGATCCATCAAATGAAAACCAATCTTCCTCAAATTTTCCCATCACGATCCATGTGTTATCTGCAAGTATTATGAAAATTATGGGATTGAAATTGATTTGTTATAACAAGCAACAACGACCTACTTCAAAGTTTAACAAACAGCCTAAGCCAAATTCGCATGTTGGCTTCAACATGACCCAATGTACCTCACTAAATAGGAACGCAAAAGCGGTTACTTCCAGAGCGTGCTCTGTTTCCAACGTAGACATATTTTGGTGGGCAAATGTTATCCGGGATTTAACCCAACAGAATTCAAAAGAAGTCAAAACAGCTATGTCGAGTCAGAGCAGCTCAAAAGTCAACCACAAGGACTAGAAGAACCAACTAAGAAAGGTTCGAGAAAAAGAAGGCAACAATACGCTAAGGTGATGGATCGCCAGCAATCCACATCCTACTGGTCGCTTGCAATCTATATGGATCGTCAGTAGATCGCCCAATCCTTTTGCACCATGGTATAATGCTAGTTTGATGAAATGATTGCTAAGATTGATGGAACACCAAGCTAGTTAGATCGAGAAGTGAGCATTCGTCTGATTCAGTCAGCAGTCCAGTGCAACTAGTGTATGGATCATCATCAAAACAAGGCGACAAGCTACGAACTCACATGGAGAACACTAACATGAGACAATAAATGCAATCCAAAATACAGAGTCCAAAAATCCTCCATGTAAATGAATTGATAGCGAACCATTCACTATGGATTGCCAGCGATCCATAAGATCATGTTAGACTGCCATGAAATTTGACAAATGGATGAAGGAGATTATCCCTAGCAATTAGATCATCCCAATCTAGAAACTATGGATCTCTAGCAATCTATCGCCTATGGATCACTAGCAATCCATTAGATTGGCTTGGATGGTTGTGAAATTTTCAGTGCAACTTCGTATTTCCAATTGCAAGCTTCTGGCATGGCAGCCTGACCTAATAGCTCTCCATTCCCAATAAATATGATCCTACCTGCAACGTAAATGGGATCTTCAGAACTGGTGGCTGAAAATCTGCAGAAACTATTCCTCACTCTTCTCCTCCCATATGACAATCAGCTAAAAGGTTCACTGTGATTCTCTAGTTAATTTTAACATTGGTAACTTGATCTAACTTATAAGATCCAATCAAATTGTAATCAGATTCAACCTTTAATTGCATTCAGCTAGTAACAAAAGTTATAAAGTGGATGTAGGCTTCATTAATAGCTTAATCACTATAAAAATCTCTTGTCCCTTTACTTATCCGCAATTCATTATTTCTTGTTTCTATTTTATTTTTCTTAATAAACAAGACTGGTGCTTTCATACTCAATCCAGGGTGTTGATCCTTTTTTTAGATGAACGGCGCCCTATCCAACTATTAGCCCACGGTTGGTCAGGTCTGTGATTCCATTACATAGAGCCTAGCTGAAGGACAGGCAAAATTAAGATTACGCAAAGTAAGGAACTTGCAGCAACTATGCTCGCCATTGTATTTTTCTATAGGACATATGTTGATGTTATTTCCTTTCATTAGACAGGAGATTATGAATTATCTGATTATATTTTTAGCCTGTCAGCTTCTAGTCAGCCTGCAAAACTAATATCGGTTTCTAGGCAGCCTAAATAAATTAATATAGGTTTGTAGTGACCCTAAGAAAACTATGCTATTGACTATTTTGGGATTGGGTAAATATGAGATCATATAACCCTTTGACCTTAGTGAATGAGGGACTGTATATTTTTCCCATTATTGCATGATTATATTATGATTATGTGCTAATCATTTTGGATGCGGGATATATTATGGATTGCATACTATTTGAAAGGGTGTTAGTGAGGGGAAATCCATTTCGCTAAACGGGCGGTCTCAGTAAGTACCCATATTTTATTTTGAGATGGTATAATATTATTCGCACTAGACTTTTTGCTTGATTTAAAGTTTTGATTTCCCATGCTCAGTTTTGAATTGTGTAGGCTTAGAGTAGGGCTTTTTCAAGTTTAGAAAAATAAGCTTTCGGAGACATGCAGGAGGCAATATATTATATAGAATACTGTATATTTCCATCGCGTAGTAGTTTAACTACATTTTATTGTGGTTGAATGTATCTAGTGATGGGTACTATAGTTGTCTAGATAGTTAATACTCTATCCATACAATGAGGCATCTTCATATGTCGCTCTTGGAACTATATGTAATTATTAAATTTTATCCAAACGATGTATCTATTGGGTTATGGAAATGAATCTCATTTTGTCACCGAGACATAATTCTAAGGATGACTCGACATCATTAGAATCTATTTTCGAGCCCCAGAATGGGGGATGTTACAGAATACCTTTTCTCTAACAAACTGATCAAAGAGATCGTTCATACACGATAGTGGTTAGCTATTCTTTGTCATCTTATTCAATTAAAGATAATCTATGCAAATCATTAAAGAGCCATCTACTTTGGTAGTAAAGACAACTGGTGCTCCCTAATCCAAAACACTTCTTGGAATAAAACCCTCATATGATAATTCGTTTACTTGCTTGTTAAGATCCCGTCTTTCCCTAGGAGCCATACGCCTAAGGGTAAGGCAACCGATCTAGTATTCTCTTCTAAATAAATTCATAATTTGATCTGCCAATGAGGAAGAATACTAGAAATTTGGATAAAGACATCTGGGAGATCATAAACTATAGGCATACAAGCCAACTCATTATGTGATGGGTTAAGAGAATATAGGTAACCAAGCATAGCTGAACTTTTAGGATCACATTAAACCTCAAGATTGTACCCACTACAAGTACCCGAAAAAACATCTTGCTATCGCACTCCGGTACTGATCCATACATATCTATCAAGTCTATCCCCATATTAAGCAAACCTAAAAATCACTATATAAAAGCATTGCAAATGAATTTGACACCCAAAAATTATAATTCAAACTGTTACAAATCATAGATAAATGAATGGATTCTCCAATAGGATTCGATACTACAACCAGGTCTATAATTACATTAGTCTCTAAGTATGGTTTATCTACTAGTCTACTCGAAATAAATGAGTGTGATGCTCCAGTGTTAAATAAAGTGAGAATAGATTAATCGAAAAGAGCTAGAACATCTTCTATAACGACTTTCTTCCCCATTTTCCACGCTAGAAATGCGCTTGAGCTAGGAAAATCATCTAGTGCATAAGTTGGAACCACCTAGGTGAAGTCTTAGTTAAGGTCAAACACTCTTCTCTTGGTATCGAATTTATTGTAGGTTCTAGATTGAATTAGAGGATCTAATTCTATGTTTTACTCAGTTTGGATACTCCATTATCTTTAATTCAATAATTAACTTTAATTTTAGCCGCCTATAAAATTACGTTCCTCCACACATTAATCTAACAATTAATGGTTTATGTATCTCTTACCTGTAAAAGAAAAGGCTCCAAAGCCTCTTTATTTTAAAAGAGAAATCCATTCGCATTAATCATTCCTTAAGTAACTAAAATCACTTAGTCACCTTCAATACATTTAGTTCTAATTCTAATTTTAGTTTTACAATAAATGTGATTGATTTTTTCTTTTAATTTCAATTTGAGTTTTACATCCAAGTATATATTATTATGTATCTTTTCGTAACTTAATTAGTTGCAGTGGTGAAATTTGACATTGGTTAGATATGTCTTACGGATCTTGATCGAATGTCCTTTAACATTGCACCTCCTATACTTGAGTTATTGCTTCTTTATCCTACCTTGAGCCTTTGTTTTGTCTTTGCTCTAATTTTTATAAGCTAGCCTCCTTTTTACCTTCTTAGGTTCATCCTTAACGATTGAATCCAGCAATTCCATCTCAACCAAGATCTTAAAAGTGGCTCCAGCGGGTACATGACTCAAAACAATATCCCTCAAATATGGATTCAAGCCCACAATAATTTTTTTTCCTTTTTTACTAGTGTATTGATAAGATCAATCCATACTATGCCATTTGATTAAGTTCATTGATATGCTCCTTGATACTGCTGTCTTTTTGCTCCAAATGAATGAACTTCTCTAGCTTCATTCCCCGTTCTTCCTTAGAAATAAACCTAGTCTCAAAGCGCCTCTTAAAATTAGTCCAAGTAATTTTCTCCTCGTCTTTTCAGTAATAACAATTTTTCACTAGTTCAAGGCTTCTCCTTATTAGTGCCCCAAAGCTAACTATCTTTTCATCACGTCCATGCCCATCATAGAAAAAATCATATAATAATGGCTCGGCTATGCCCGCGTCTCAACAAATGATTCGACCACAAAATAATTCTTTCCATCCAAACTCTAGAAATCTTGACACAACTTAGAAAAATACAAAGCGTTTAGAGGAGCTAAGGTCGCACCTTGTGCTTGCAATATGGGTCCCTCATTAGGGTTGAATTCAGTCTGGCCTCTTGTGTGAAGATACCGGCAGAACCATATAGGAATTTTTACATCTAGAACATGGGCTACATCACTAAAATTATTTCCAATATGATTTCTCATTCTCACTTATCTAAAAATAGGAATTATTAGCAACTCTCCATGGATAGTGTTAAGCACTACTGGAATATGAGAGTGTGTTTATGTTATCATCATGTATATATGTATGTGTGTGTTTTTAATAATTTTTAAAATATAAAAGTACATTCACCTAATATGCATCTGGTTCGTAAGGAATCCTGAACCTACGCTCTGATACCACATGTAACAACCTGAACCTCTAGACACACTGATCCAAAACTTAAATAGAATTTGAACTCGCATCATCCCAAGAAGTACAAATTGTTGGTTTTTTCATTTTAGTTACATTTTATAGGGACAATTATAAATTTAGAACATTATATACTTTCAAATCCCATAATGAAGGAAATAAAATAGAAGGGCTGAAAATAACCATGTCAGATAACAGTTTTAACATAAATGTGCTACATAGTAAGGTCTCCAAATGACAACATATAAGAGCCTAATTGATAGCAGTAACATAATATAAAGTATATAGAGTAACTATAAATAATTATCGCTCTAGAATGCCATGTCTCCTCCTTCATGCAAAGTATCCTGGCCAGGTCATCTACAAGCTTGTCCTTTTATAATATAGAGAAAAATGGAGAAATGAAGGGGGTAAAACAAAGTTTGATAAGTGATTTACATCACCAATGGTATGGTGTAGATAAGTATTTAGAGTTCAGTTATAACCTGCACCTAAGGGTGTTTTTAGTGTACATGTCCTATATTTGTAAGGGATTAATTGCTTCCATATTGTCGCATGACTATTCCTAATGTGACTAAATCTAATTGTGATTATGATGTTTCTACTCATGGGTGGAACATGAAAATTGAATAATTCATAGAAACATCTCTAATATAGGACCACCTATCTATGTATTGGTTAACATTTTTAATGGTAATCTTCTGGGTTTTGCCTAACCGAGCATAGATTGAAAGTATAAAGGATCATGTAATATGGATATAATAATTCAGAGTATAGTAACGTAGTAAATAGCGCAAAATATAAAAGCAGTAATATAATAAAAATAACACATGAGATTTTTATGCTGGTTCGGAGCACCGTCCTACATCCAGTTCCAGAATCCTTCTGGAATTTCACTAAAACAACAATCGTCACTTAACCCGGAGGAACAGGTATACACAATCTGAGCAGCAGAACAGACACCTGAGCAGCAGAACAGGATTTTCGCCTCAGCAGCAAAAGATGACTTCACTAATACAAAAGTATATCTGACACTCTGTGTTCTTGATAACACTAATTTGTCTCTGATAGTACAAACCTCCTATAATCAAATCTTAAGTATATGAAGTGTATGTGAAGATATAAAGAGAAGGTAATGCTAAGAATGGAAGATTATGAAAGTTTATTTGAAGATTCAAAGCAGTAAAAATGTTTGTTCGCTGTTTGAATGCAAATATTAAAGCACAAGAAGAATATTAGAGAGTTAGAATGAAATTCAGTGAATGTGTTGTGTTTGGGAACATGTATATATAGTAGTTGAAGAATTACTGCCATTGGTGAAGGGCTCTGACCAAAAGGAGCATCCATTTCCATTCAGAGAAGGATCGCTTCCTTTCGCAGAAGAAGATGTCTATTCAAAAAAAATGACAAATAGTCTCAGGACAGTCGACTGGTCGTTCTTGGTCAGTCGAATGACTATGCAACAGATTTAAAAAAATAAGCAGTGCATATCGTATATGTACACTAGTCAGTCGACTAGGTGATTATATTCCGTCGACTGGCTGTGATGTTTTTACACAGCATGCTCTGTTTTGATTGATAATGAGAAATATGAAATATGGACTACTTGAGGATATATTTTAACAAATTTCTATGACTCAATCATAAGTAATAGACAGTGAAAACATAAATTAAAAGTCCTGATATAGCCATAGTCCTTTGAATGTCTCTTTTTCTTCTAACTTGCTTTGTCATGAATCAAAACTAGTGATTCAACATTCTCCCCCTTTTTGATTGATGACAAACCTGTATATAGAAGATCCTAGAGAACAAATATAAAAACTCCCTCTGAATATATGACACTTCTTGTACCTGCATAAAAATGATTAGGATAATTCTTCTCCCCCTTTGTCATCGACAAAAATGAGATATAGCAAAATAGTTTCAATATAAAGTGCAGAAATAAATATCAAAGTGAGACTAATTAGTACAAGTCTCAAAGATAAACAACTAGCAAACAAACATCCAAATGTTTAAACTGAAAAAAAAGTTTCAAATAAGCAAATAGTTCATACCATACTCACCAACCAAAAACCTATTCATCAAGATCCCAATTATACTCTCCTTTCGATGCAGGCTCTTTTCCTGGTCTAGAAGTGCCTGAGCACCACTTCCTGCTCCACTAGTGTCGCTACTAGTATGCTCCTCTGATGTAGACCATGTAAATCGAAATGCTAGAAACTTTCCTTGGGTGACAGATGTGACAAGCAGTGGAAGAAGAACATGATAATGCATCCCATATAGTAGATAAGAAGCCTTTGATCTTATCAAGCTTCTTATCCATTTTTTTTAGCCTTGAATCCAATATTAGTTGATTACGAAAATGAACTTCAATGGATTCACGGGTGCTGGAGGAAGTAGCTAAGCGAATATCGCCTTCTTGTTGTGCTTTCGGTTCTCGAATTGTTGGACCTCCAGATTGTTGTTGAGCTTGTTGATTCTTCCAATCTTCATATGCAGTAATAGGTGGAGGTCTTGTTGGTAGCTTCATATGACTGATGGTTCTTATATTTATCATTCCGACAGTAGAGAATTCGAAATCTAGTTGATGAACACCAGCATCTAGAAGAAGTCTCCTAATATATTCTTCAAAGTAGATAACATGCATATTCCCATGTGGAAAGGCGAGAAATTCATCCATAATATGACGTAACCAATTTACGTGTATATTTTCCCATATGGCATAGAGAGCTTTGAAAATTTTCAGATACATTAATTCATATGCGCCGGTTCGTGGGAGAATAGAACGTGTAAGCGTCTCGTGCAAGATACTTGCTTTAGGCCGAAGAAGCTTAGAGTGCAATTCAGTCATATCGTCACTCATGAACATATGACTAATTCTATCTCTTTTTCTTGAACTGCATTTGACATCATTTAAATCTATACCTTTATTGGGAGATTAAAGGATATGTGCCATTCTATCCAGAGAAAAGAAAACTTGTTGTCCACAGACCAAACTCCATACACAATTATTTGGATTAGATGGTTGTTGGTGGCCAAGATTAAGATTTGCAAAGAAAAGTTTTAATATAAGATGATTAATGTTGTGGCGATTTGAATTGTACTCGAGGAGTGACTCTAATCCACATCTCCGCATTAATTCTTAAAGAGATTAAGCTCCAAAATCAGAATAAATGTAACGACCTGTAATTTGCTAATCAAATTTGTCATTTTAATAAGATTTATGTAAATTTAATTTAGAAGAAATAAAGATTTTATAATTAATAATGAAGCAAATGCTGAAAATGAAATGAAACTATGAGAATTTAAGGGTAAGCATTTACAGTTGAAACAAAATGACGAATAAATTGAAGTGATGTAAATTGTTACACTAGGCTAAGAATTGCATATAAGAGAACAAAGGTAAGTAATGAATTTATTTAATGCATTAATAATATTAATTAGTAAATTCAATTAAATCAATGTCCGGTAGAAATTGAGATATGGTTTGGAATGAAAGCTTATAAAGGTAAGCATTTAATTTACAAATGAAATTATGTACATGTAAGTTAATGAAAATTTAATTTGCGCAAACCTAATTAATTAAAATAAAGGAAATGATTTAATTGATTAATGCGATAACCACTATAAAGGTATTTGATCGTAAATTTAGGTAATCGGGTAGTACGGTATTTGGAAATAAATTTAAGAGTAGAATCGCGACAATTTTAAATTACCTAATTAAATAGTAACTGTATGTTGCCTATTGAGGTAGCTTGTTAATTTAAAATTTGAAAATAAGTTACAATAATTTTTATTTTATATTATGTTAACGAAAATTAATAGAATAACGAAAAGAGTAAGTGTATTTATGTAGAGTATTGATTGCAATTGGATAGAGTTTAAAAGTAACAATGTTAATGCAAGGTAAGTAATGATAAATTGAGTCGAATGGATTATAGTAAAGATGTAATCTGAGGCTTCGATAGAATGAATGGTAAACATTTGTAATAAATCTAAGTTTAACGTTTGTGGGTGTAAATTTAAGTAATAATTGAAAATCAATGTTAATTATACCCATGAAGGGTCAATTCAATTAAACAGCAATATTTTAAATAAATAAACGTTTTATTTAGGTTTCAATTTGATAATTTATGTAGTTTAATGGGAAATCAATTGCAATTAATTGCCTTAATTTGTGCAGTCAGGGTAGATTTGATTTGTCATTAAAGATGGTAAATTCTATAAGATGTAATAAATGTTAGTTTTATTTATAATATGAGGACTGGTTAATTTAAGAAGTGAAAACCAAGATTTATTAATTTGAAATCTAATAAGTGGAATATAATATTAAATATTACATAAGTGAGGATTTAGATGAAAATTGAAAATGTTAAAATAATGGATTTTGATTCCAATATTTATTTCATCTATTTGTAATAATGAATTTGAATAATATGAATGAAAATTTAATTTAAATGAATTATTGAAATTTTAACATAATTTCTAAATTTAACGAAATTGGAATTTAACACTAAAATTTATGATTGAATCAACATTCAAGCGACATATAAATTTGTTTAAAGCATTGTAAATGTTTGGGAAATATAAAGGTAATAAAATTGGTCAATTTTAGAATTGAAACCAAGAATTGGATTTTATTTATTTATTTAATTATTTAATTATTTAATTAATAGGAAAATAGCCATTTTGCCCACTGACTGGAATTTCGGAGAAACTAGTTTCATCGGATCCGTAACGGTGAATTATAATAGTGTTTCAAGTTTCATAGCGATCAGACTTGTCGTTTGATCGTACGGACTCGTAACGCCTTGAAATTTATGCAGTTGAAATCAATTGAAATCAATTTGAAAATATTGAACTTAGCATAACTTCTTCATACGACACAATTTAAACCTGAAACCTTTTCCATTGCGTTTAAAATATTTTAAAACACCTATTTTGATATATGGGTTTAATCAATTTTATTCCGGGGTCAGAACGGGCATTTTGGTCCACGTTAGCGGTATCACGTACATCTATCAACCCTATCCATCTATTTTTCAATTTGTCTATAAATACCATGCTAAACCCTAGCCTCCATCTATTTTCATTTATCTGTGCGTAAAATTTCATCAGTTCCTCTTCTTCTTTAATGGATGCAAACCCTAGATCCAATTACAATCCAAAATCAAAGTCAAAAATTCAAAGTCCTCAGGAAAATTCAGAAAAAATATATGTTGAAGCTCTAGAAATGCGTATTCTGTTGGTGCAATTCGTTTTTCAATTCGAGTTATCATTTTCTCTGAAATTAAAGGTTTATCCACAGCCGTTCATCATCGCAGCGATCAACTTCGTCGGATCGAGAAAACATTTCTGGGTTTTGAAGAGAGGACCGAGGGGACTTCATCCATGCAGTTTATTCCACGAATCAACGGCTGGATTTGGCTCTAAAATTCGATTAGGTCAAGGATGATGGAGCAGCGGCTGTCCCAGTTTCAGGGAACGATCGGCGTGGGGGCGCCGCTATCGCGTGGGGTCGGGGCAGATGATGCTGCATGGCCGCGGTGTCCTAGTACGTCGGCGATTGGCGTTGATTTTTGAGGAAGGTTGGTGGCTAGGTTTGCGTATGTGAGAAGAGGAGGTATAGTTGCTGTGAACGCACAACAGGAAGATGGTGACTAGGATTTAGTTGAGGTGAAATGTGTTCACTTTTTTGTTATTTTAAATTTTAAATCCCATCACAATTATTGCTATAACTCTCGCATACGAACTCCGTTTCATGCGCGGTTTTTTTTGTTAGGATCGTATGAAAATTCCGGACTTGATGACGTTGGTTTAGACAAATTCTGAGATGGTCAAATTTTTGGGTTTAAATTGGATTTAAATTTAATTTAAATTCAAAAGGTGAGTGTTTTAACCCACACACAACTTCTAAGATTTCTTATGTTTGTTAAATTAATTTATGATGTGTTTAAAAATTTATTTATAGCTGTTTGGCATCTATTTCCTCATTATCTCAGTTAATTTGCATTCATTTTATTTACTTGTTATTTAATTCATTTTTGCATATAAACTGATGGTTAAATTTTTCGTAAATTTATTGTGCATATAAACTACTAGTTAAATTATCAGTTAATTTATTTTCCAAATAAACTGCCAGTAAATGCCTGTTATTTATCACATGTTATATATAGATGTATTGTTTGAATTTGGATGATGATTGTGATAAATGGATGTATGATTTTGATGGATGAATGGATGTTTATTTATATAAACTTCAAGTTAATATGCATTTCATTTCATTAGGGATTGCAGTATGAAATGATATAAAACGTAATTTTTATTTTAAATTACAGATTGAAATGATAAATATCCGTATCACTTGACCATAGGATAAAAAATTTTATACGGACACCGTCGATCTATGTATAATTATTTTGAAACGATTTCTTTGGTTTGGATAGGATACAGTTTAATAAATATTAAATTTTGATATTATATAAATATTATTTTATATATACATATATAGTTAAATTTTTGAATTTAAGCTATGTATAAATCTGTTAAAAAAATGAATAAGTTGAAAAATGGAGTTTGATAATTTATATTATATGTTTAATACAGGTTTAAGATCTTGCATATATATAAATTTTTAAATGATTCAAATCAATTAAGATTGGAAGATAAATTGAAAATTTATTTGGAATTGAGCTTATTTAAAAATATAACTCCATAAGTTGATGTAAACTTATCAAAATTTGGAAATTTTAAAGGTATGATATTTATAACTGGATTTTATAAATAATTCTAGTATAAATAAATTGAAGGAAATATTTAGTTGTTAGAAATTTGAGTTTTATTTTATGGGTTTATTATGTGAATGTTTCAAACAAAATAATAGGACCATAAATTGTTATATAGAAATTTCCAACCTTAGTTTTGAAATTGTTAAATACTCAAAGTCTGAATATATTGAAATCGAAGTGTTTTATTGAAACTGAAAGTGAATCTAAATTTATGGGCTTAGACTAAAATTAAAGTGAATAAATGGCAAAGGCGTGGAAATTATTTACTTTATAAGGTAATTTAAAATCAACTATTTTACATACTTTAGAATATCCAATCCATTTAAGTTTGGAAGTTATGGTTTTAAAACTATGGATTTCGAAGTATTATGTTAGAAAGTTATAATTCAAATATTTGGTTTCGAGGTATTATAAATTTTAAGTGGTATGATTTTGGAAAATAAATATATTTGAAATAAAAATGATATCATATTGATTTGGGTTTTAAAAGGAAATGATATTGTATTTATATGATTTTGAAATGGATATTGTATTCTGGTTTTGAAAATATAATTATTTTTAAATGACCGCGGTGTTATAATAACGTTTGGTTGTTGAAGAGACTGGGATCGAAAGTTGATACTCTCTGCCAACTCCGAAAACCACTTTAACAACCGTGTACGCGGTGGAGATTCCAAAATGAAGTAGTTTGGTGGCGGCGTTTCCTATGAAGTAAATACGTGGACCTAACTCCCGTGAGTTGGCATAAGGTGGCTAAAACAGAAGCGATCGATGGGTTAATAAGGTAGCACCTTTGATCGGACACTTCCCTTCGATACTATACTCTGACTTTCGATTGATTCGGTGACCACCTTCACTTTTGATTTCTTTGATTTGGGGGAGTTTGTTCGAGGTGGGCGGTAGCTGCGCGCTATGCGTTACCACCGACCCGGAAGCGTAATTGGTATATCTACCCTGGCATTGCCTAGTTGTGCCGTGTCACCTACCATACCGAGCCTTGTACGAGTTTCGGTTTCTCCTGTAGCCCGTGTGGCATCCTCTGGTAGCTTCCCGATCAGGAGGGACTATGATATTGGATGGACTAGTGGGACTATTATTGTGTTAAGGGGGAGATTGGGTAACTCCTTAACGCTATTTAAAAGTATGTTTATTTTACTATTAGACACTATTATAATAGCGCAATATACTACATAGTAAATAGTTTAACGATCCTTAGGAGATGTAAATCCCGAGCATCTCTTGAGTTACTGCACTCATATCTATTTCTGTTGATTTAACTTACATAAGATCATTTAGTTCTGACTCGAGTGTTTTGTTTTTTCAATTTGCTCGGGTCAGTCTGAGCGTTTCAGGATTTGAAGATTTTATTCTGGAGGACGAAGACGAAGATTTGTAGTATTACTATCTACTATATTACTCCACAACACTATTTAATTCCGCTGCATTGATATTTATTGGAATGTGAACTTTGATATTTATTGTATAAAGAAGAATCAAATGTTTTATAAACAGTTTTATGAACCGTATGTATATTATTATATTTTATCCTTCCGCTGTGAGATTCTGTTTAGTTTTTTTTTCTTCTCTGATTTTCTTATTTACCCCATAACAATCCGCCCTTTTGTACGGTTTGAATTGGCACGTGTGTCGATTTAAAGCGTGCGAAAAGGAGGGACGTTACAGTGTGGTATCAGAGCTTTGGTTTAGCGATAAACCTTATCTTTGTGGGGTCTGACTCTTTACTAATAGGGTAGTAATACCCTATGGGAGTCACTGTGAGAGAGCGTATTTGCTAGTGTTATAAAAGGTTTTAATATTGTGTTAATCTGTTCCGTTTTGTATTTATAAATTCTGGTTGATGCATGGCATGCTGTGACATCAATAGGAATTTCTAAACACTTAATAGGACAGACCGACATAATATTTTTTTAATATAAGTGAATGAAATAATTTTGCCTATTATATTTTCTATATATAAAGTAAATTTTTATAAAGATTATATTTGGTTGTTAGGTAATGAATTTATAATTAATAGTCGAAATAAGACTGAAAATAAGGTAAATCAAATTGGAAATTTTAGAACTTAAGTTCCGGGGTTTTGAAAAATTTCTTTCAAATGATTTTGGAATATAATAATAATATAAAACAAGTATTTTCAGATACAAGTATTCCAATATAATATGAAAGAAATGTTTTTAAAAGAAATTTGGGAAATATAAAGTTGTACTCCCTCTCTGTCGCTGGAAAATAATTTCATTCATGAGTGCACGCATCATCGACTTTCATTTTCGAGTTTCGAAGCAGGAAGACCACTGTAGTAGTTTACTGCAGACCCATTTTTGGTAAACAATATAAATTTTGAGTTGTTTTAAAATAAATGGATATATAAGTTGTAAGTATATATTTAGCTATTATTTTAAAATGATTTGAAATTAAACCCGGTATTAGTTCCTAAGTTTCCATTAATTAATAAATTTGAATTATTGTAGGATTGAAACGTAGGAAATTAATAATTGAAACCTCTTAAGGAAATAGGAGATTTAATGATAGGTTATAAATGGTATTAAACGAAATTTAAAACTTTAACCTATGAAATAAAAGGATTATTATTGAATAGTAAATTTATTAAAAGAAATAAGGAAAACTTGTATGATTTTAATTACATTCTTAAAAACATATCTATAACTTACCAAAGATTAAAAGTTGAAATGTTAATAAGAAATTGTAGTAGATATTATTCAAGTAACGAACTTGAGATGATGAAATTTTTCATTGAAATTCTTTAATAAATAAGAATTGGATGTTGCGGTGGTTGTAAACTTAAGTATATTGAGATAATACTAATTTAATGTATAAACTTAAGTTATGACCGAAAGGCAACCAGTTAAATATAATAGAAAAGTTATTTACAAAGAAATGAAAATAAATGTAAGAAGTATTGAAGTCATTTATGATAATAATAAATGGAAAGATGAATACAATAAATAAATCAAGTTAAGCAGTGAATAAATGAATGTAAAATAATAAAAGTAAAATTCAAGATATGAATAAGTGAAAATGAGATTTGGTAGAAATAAAGTGAATAATTGTAAGAAATAAGTGAGAAGAAAAATGTAAATTAAAAAGATAAATCACTATTTGAAAGAAAATAAATCAAACAACAAATATTATGAAATGAAATAAATAAGAATGAATTTGACCTATTTTCTGAAATTGTTGGTTGTTTGCTTGGTTTATGGTTGTTTGGGCAAGGATACTTTAAAAAAAATTTAGATGGAAGAATAATCTATCTAGCTTCATCCGAGACTGTTGAGTAAATGGTGCGCTTAGTAGTTTTTTTTTTATTCTATACAATTTAAAGTTTTGAATCCGAACAACTAATTGATATAAATGAATGTTTGATTCGTGTTGATTTTATATGATGGTTGTATGCCTTATTGCAATTATTTGATGTTTGGATTGATTGTTTGTTTGTGGTTGAACAACTTAAATATTTCATTCTGTATAATCGATAACTCTTATCAGATTATATAAGTGAAATACAGGTTATGGAAGAAATTGCTACAGCTTTTGGTTTCATAATTAAGAGTAAATTGCCCGATAAATAGGTACGTTTCGGATTACAGTTTTATAGCGCTATTTTATATATTTTCCCATGTTGGGATATTATATTTTTGATATCATATGTGATATTTTGATATATTTGCTATTATATTTTCTACCGAGCCTCCCCATACAAAGGAGACTTTGCCAAAAAAATTCTGTAAATTTTGGACTTAGAAAATATTTTGAAAATGCTTTCCAAACATTATTAGTTTGAGTATAAAAATTTTAATGATTATAAATTAGTATATTTTATCTAAATAAATTAATTTTGTAAATTTATTTGTTTATAAATTTAATATTTAATATGATACCGATTTCTTAATTCTTCTTTTCCCTTCTTTTTTTTCCTTTTCGGGGACGAAAAGTTTTGAGTGTGGGAGAGTGTAACGACCCGTAATTTTCGTTAATTAAAATTTTCATTTTAATAAGATTTTTGCAAATTTAATTTAGAAGAAATAAATATTTTATAATTAATAATGAAGCAAATGCTGAAAATGAAATGAAACCATGAGAATTTATGCCTAAGTATTTACAGTTGAAAAAAAACGACTAATATATTGAAGTGATGTAAATTGTTATACTAGGTTAAGAATTGCATATAAGAGAACAAAGGTAAGCAGTGAATTTAGTTAATGCATTAATAATATTAAATAGTAAATTCAATTAAATCAATGTCCGGTAGAAATTGAGATATGGTTTGGAATGAAAGCTTATAAAGGTAAGCATTTAATTTACAAATGAAATTATGCAAATGTAAGTTAATGAAAATTTAATTTGCGCAAACCCAATTAATTGAGATAAAGGAAAGGATTTAATTGATTAATGCGATAACCACTGCAACGGTATTTGATCGTAAATTTAGGTAATCCGGTAGTACAGTATTTGGAAATAAATTTAAGAGTAGAATCGCGACAATTTTAAATTACCTAATTAAATAGTAACTGTATGTTGCCTATTGAGGTAGCTTGTTAATTTAAAATTTGAAAATCAGTTACAATAATTTTTATTTTATATTACGTTAAGGAAAATTAATAGAATAACGAAAAGAGTAAGTGTATTTATGTAGAGTATTGATTGCAATTGGATAGAGTTTTAAAGTAACAATGTTAATGCAAGGTAAGTAATGATAAATTGAGTCGAATGGATTATAGTAAAGATGTAATCTGAGGCTTCGATAGACTGAATGGTAAAAATTTATAATAAATCTAAGTTTAACGTTTGTGGGTGTAAACTTAAGTAATAATTGGAAATCAATGTTAATTATACCCATGAACGGTCAATTCATTTAAACAGCAAGATTTTAATTAAATAAACGTTTTATTTAGGTTTTAATTTGATAATTTATGTAGTTTAATGGGAAATCAATTGCAATTAATTGCCCAAATTTGTGCAGTTAGGGTAGATTTGATTTGTCATTAAAGATGGTAAATTCTATAAGATGTAATAAATGTTAGTTTTATTTATAATATGAGGACTGGTTGATTTAAGAAGTGAAAACCAAGATTTATTAATTTGAAATCTAATAAGTGGATTTATTGCAATTAAGTGGAATATAATATTAAAATATTACATAAGTGAGGATTTAGATGAAAATTGAGAATGTTAATATAATGGATTTTGATTCCAATATTTATTTCATCTATTTGTAATAATGAATTTGAATAATATGAAGGAAAATTTAATTTAAAGGAATTATTGAAATTTTAATATAATTTCTAAATTTAACGAAATTTGAATTTAACACTAAATTTTATGATTGAATCAACATTCAAGCGACATATAAATTTGTTTAAAGCATTGTAAATGTTTGGGAAATATAAAGGTAATAAAATTGGTCAATGTTAGAATTGAAACCAAGAATTGGATTTTATTTATTTAATTATCAAAATAATTTAATTAATAGGAAAAAAGCCATTTTGGCCACTGACTCGGATTTCGACGAAACCAGTTTCATTGGATACGTAACAGTGAATTATAGTAGTTTTTCAAGTTTCATAGCGATCGGACTTGTCGTTTGATCGTACGGACTCGAAACGCCTTGAAATTTATGCAATTGAAATCAATTTGAAAATATTGATTTTAGCATAACTTCTTCATACGACACAATTTGAACCTGAAACCTTTTCCATTGCGTTTAAAATATTTTAAAACACCTATTTTGATATATGCGTTTAATCAATTTCGTTCCGGGGTCAGAATGGGGGCGCCGCTATCGCGTGGGGTCGGGGCAGACGATGCTGCGTGGCCGCGGTGTCCTAGTACGTCGGCGATTGGCGTTGATTTTTGAGGAAGGTTGGTGGCTAGGTTCGCGTACGTGAGAAGAGGAGGTATAGTTGTTGTGAATGTGCACAACAGGAAGATGGTGACTAGGATTTAGTTGAGGTGAAATGTGTTCACTTTTTTATTATTTTAAAATTTAAATTCCATCACAATTATTGCTATAACTCTCGCATACGAACTCCGTTTCATGCGCGGTTTTTTTGTTAGGATTGTATTAAAATTTCGGACTTGATGACTCTGGTTTGGACAAATTTTGCGATGGTCAAATTTTTGGGTTTAAATTGGATTTAAATTCAATTTAAATTCAAAAGGTGAGTGTTTTAACCCACTCACAACTTCTAAGATTTCTTATGTTTGTTAAATTAATTTATGATGTGTTTTAAAATTTATTTGTAGCTGTTTGTCATCTATTTCCTCATTATCTCAGTTAATTTGCATTCATTTAATTTACTTGTTATTTAATTCATTTTTGCATATAAACTGATGGTTAAATTTTTAGTAAATTTATTGTGCCTATAAACTACCAGTTAAATTATCAGTTAATTTATTTTGCAAATAAACTGCCAGTAAATGCCTGTTATTTATCACATGTTATATATAGATGTATTGTTTGAATTTGGATGATGATTGCGATAAATGGATGTATGATTTTGATGGATGAATCGATGTTTATTTATATAAACTGCAAGTTAATATGCATTTCATTTCATTCGGGATTGCAGTTTGAAATGATATAAAACCGTAATTTTTATTTTAAATTACATATTGAAATGATAAATATTTGTATCACTTGACCATAGGATAGAAAATTTTATACAGACACCGTCGGTCTATGTATAATTATTTTGAAATGATTTCTATGGTTTGGATAGGATACAGTTTAATAAATATTAAATTTTGATGTTATATAAATATTATTTTATATATACATATATAGTTAAATTTTTGAATTTAAGCTATGTATAAATCTGTTAAATAAAAATGAATAAGTTGAAAAATGGAGTTTGATAACTTATATTATATGTTTAAATACAGGTTTAAGATCTTGTATATATATAGAGTTTTAAATGATTCAAATCAATTAAGATTGGAAGATAAATTGAAAATTTATTTGGAATTGAGCTTATTTAAAAATTTAACTCCATAGGCTGATGTAAACTTATCAAAATTTGGAAATTTTAAAGGTATGATATTTATAACTGAATTTTATGAATAATTCTAGCATAAATAAATTTAAGGAAATATTTAGTTGTTAGAAATTTGGGTTTTATTTTATGGATTTATTATGTGAATGTTTCAAACAAAATAATAGGACCATAAATTGTTATATAGAAATTTCCAACCTTAGTTTTGAAATTGTTAAATACTCAAAGTCTGAATATATTGAAATCGAAGTGTTTTATTGAAACTGAAAGTGAATCTAAATTTATGGGTTTGGACTAAAATCAAAGTGAATAAATGGAAAAGGCGTGGAAATTATTTACTTTATAAGGTAATTTAAAATCATCTATTTTACATACTGTTGAATATCCAAACCTTTTAAGTTTTGGAAGTTATGGTTTTAAAACTTAGGATTTTGAAGTATTATGTTTGAAAGTTATAATTCAAATATTTGGTTTCGAGGTATTATAAATTTTAAGTGGTATGATTTTGGAAAATAAATATATTTGAAATAAAAATGATATCATATTGATTTGGGTTTTAAAAGGAAATGATATTGTATTTATATGATTTTGAAATGGATATTATATTCTGGTTTTGAAAGTATAATTATTTTTAAATGACCGCGGTGTTATAATAACGTTTGGTTGTTGAAGAGACCGGGATCGGAAGTTGATACTCTCTGCCAACTCCGAAAACCACTTTAGCAACCATGTACGCGGTGGAGATTCCAGAATGAAGTAGGTTGGTGGCGACGTTTCCTCTAAGGTAAATACGTGGACCTAACTCCCGTGAGTTGGCATAAGGTGGCTAAAACAGAAGCAATCGACGGGTTAATAAGGTAGCACCTTTGATCGAACACTTCCCTTCGATACTATACTCTGACTTTGGATTGATTCGGTGGCCACCTTCACTTTTGATTTCTTTGATTTGGGGGAGTTTGTTCGAGGTGGGCGGTGGTTGCGCGCTATGCGTTACCACCGACCCGGAAGCGTAATTGGTATATATACCCTGACATTGCCTAGTTGTGCCGTGTCACCTACCATACCGAGCCTTGTACGAGTTTCGATTTCTCCTATAGCCCGTGTGGTATCCTCTGGTGGCTTCCTGACCAGGAGGGACTATGATATTGGATGGACTAGTGGGACTATTATTGTGTTAAGGGCGAGATTGGGTAACTCCTTAACACTATTTAAAAGTATGTTTATTTTACTATTAGACACTATTATAATAGCACAATATACTACGCAGTAAATAGTTTAACGGATCCTTGGGAGATGTAAATCCCGAGCATCTCTTCAGTTACTGCACTCATATCTATTTCTGTTGATTTAACTTACATAAGATCATTTAGTTCTGACTCGAGTGTTTTGTCTTTTCAATTCGCTTGGGTCAGTCTGAGCGTTTCAGGATTTGAAGATTTTATTCTGGAGGACGAAGACGAAGATTTGTAGTATTACTCTACTATATTATTCCACTACACTATTGAATTCCGCTGCGTTGATATTTATTGGTATGTGACTTTGATATTTATTGTATAAAGAAGAATCAAATGTTTTGTAAACAGTTTTATGAACCGTATGTATATTATTATATTTTATCCTTCCGCTGTGAGATTCTGTTTAGTTTTTTTTCTTCTCTGTTTTTATTATTTACCCCATAACAATCCACCCTTTTGTATGGTTTGAATTGGCACGTTTGTCGATTTAACGCGTGCGAAAAGGCGGGACGTTACAGTGTGGTATCAGAGCTTTGGTTTAGCAATAAAGCTTATCTTTGTGGGGTCTGACTCTTTACTAATAGGGTGGTAATACCCTATGGGAGTCGCTGTGAGAGAGCGTATTTGTTAGTGTTACAAAAAGGTTTTAATATTGTGTTAATCTGTTTCGTTTTGTATTTATAAATTCTGGTTGATGCATGAGATGCGGTGACATCAATAGGAATTTCTAAACACTTAATAGGACAGACCGAAATATTTGTTTTAATATGAGTGAATGAAATAATGTTGCCTATTATATTTTCTATATATAAAGTAAATTTTTATAAAGATTATATTTGGTTGTTAGGTAATGAATTTATAATTAATAGTCGAAATAAGACTGAAAATAAGGTAAATCAAATTGGAAATTTTAGAACTTAAGTTCGGGGGTTTTGAAAAATTTCTTTCAAATGATTTTGGAATATAATAATAATATAAAACAAGTATTTTCAAATACAAGTATTCCAATATAATATGAAAGAAATGTTTTTAAAAAAAATTTGGGAAAGATAAAGTTGTACTCCCCTCTCTGTTGCTGGAAAATAATTTCGGTGATGAGTGCACGCATCATCGACTTTCATTTTTGAGTTTCGAAGTGGGAAGACCACTGTAGTAGTTTACTGCAGACCCATTTTTGGTAAACAATAAAAATTTTGAGTTGTTTTAAAATAAATGGATATATAAGTTGTAAGTATATATTTAGCTATTATTTTAAAATGATTTGAAATTAAACCCGGTATTAGTTCCTAAGTTTCCATTAATTAATAAATTTCAATTATTGTAGGATTGGAACGTAGGGAATTAATAATTGAAACCTCTTAAGGAAATAGGAGATTTAATGATAGGTTATAAATGGTATTAAGTGAAATTTAAAACTTTAACCTATGAAATAAAAGGATTATTATTGAATAGTAAATTTATTAAAAGAAATAAGGAAAACTTGTATGATTTTAATTACATTCTTAAAAACATGTCTATAACTTACCAAAGATTAAAAGTTGAAATGTTAATAAGAAATTGTAATAGATATTATTCAAGTAATGAACTTGAGATGATGAAATTTTTCATTGAAATTCTTTAATAAATAAGAATTGGATGTTGCGGTGGTTGTAAACTTAAGTATATTGAGATAATACTAATTTAATGTATAAACTTAAGTAATGACCGAAAGGCCACCAGTTAAATATAATAGAAAAGTTATTTATAAAGAAATGAAAATAAATGTAAGAAGTATTGAAGTCATTTATAATAATAATAAATGGAAAGATGAATACAATAAATAAATAAAGTTAAGCAGTGAATAAATGAATGTAAAATAATAAAAGTAAAATTCATGATATGAATAAGTGAAAATGAGATTTGGTAGAAATAAAGTGAATAAATGTAAGAAATAAGTGAGAAGAAAAATGTAAATTAAAAAGAAAAATCACTATTTGAAAGAAAATAAATCAAACAACAAATATTATGAAATGAAATAAATAAGGATGAATTTGACCTATTTTCTGAAGTTGTTGGTTGTTTGTTTGGTTTATGGTTGTTTGGGCAAGCATACTTTAAATTTTTTTTAGATGGAAGAATAATCTATTTTGCTTCATCCAAGATTGTTGAGTAAATGGTGCGCTTAGTAGTTTATTTTTATTCTATACAATTTAAATTTTTGAATCCGAACAACTAATTGATATAAATGAATGTTTGATTCGTGTTAATTTTATGTGATGGTTGTATGCCTTGTTGCAACTATTTGATGTTTGTATTGATTGTTTGTTTGTGGTTGAACAACTTAAATATTTCATTCTGTATAATTGATAACTCTTATCATATTATACAAGTGAAATACAGGTTATGGAAGAAATTGCTACTGCTTTTGGTTTCATAATTAAGAGTAAATTGCCCGACAAATATGTACGTTTCGGATTACAGCTTTATAGCGCTATTTTATATATTTCCCCATGTTGGGATATTATATTTTGGATATTATATGTGATATTTTGATATATTTGATATTATTTTTTCTCCCGAGCCTCCCCGTACAAAGGAGACTCTGCCAAAAATTTTCGTAAATTTTGGACTTAGAAAATATTTTGAAAATGCTTTCCAAACTTTATTAGTTTGAGTATAAAAAATTTAATGATTATAAATTAGTATATTTTATCTAAATTAATTAATTTTGTAAATTTATTTATTTAATATTTAATATGATATTGATTTCTTAATTCTTCTTTTCACTTCTTTTTTTCCTTTTCGGGGACGTAAAGTTTTGAGTGGGGGAGAGTTTAACGACCCGTAATTTTCGTTAATTAAAATTGTCATTTTAATAAGATTTATGTAAATTTAAGTTAGAAGAGATTAAGATTTTATAATTAATAATGAAGCAAATGGTGAAAATGAAATGAAACCATGGGAATTTAAGGCTAAGTATTTACAGTTGAAACAAAATGACGAATAAATTGAAGTGATGTAAATTGTTATACTAGGCTAAGAATTGCATATAAGAGAACAAAGGTAAGTAGTGAATTTATTTAATGCATTAATAATATTAAATAGTAAATTCAATTAAATCATTGTCCGGTAGAAATTGAGATATGGTTTGGAATGAAAGCTTATAAAGGTAAGCATTTAATTTACAAATGAAATTATGTAAATGTAAGTTAATGAAAATTTAATTTGCACAAACCCAATTAATTGAAATAAAGGAAAGACTTTAATTGATTAATGTGATAACCACTGTAACGGTATTTGATCGTAAATTTAACTGTAACGGTATTTGATCGTAAATTTATGTAATCAGGTAGTACGGTATTTGGAAATAAATTTAAGAGTAGAATCGCGACTATTTTAAGTTACCTAATTAAATAGTAACTGCATTTTGCCTATTGAGGTAGCTTGTTAATTTAAAATTTGAAAATCAGTTACAATAATTTTTATTTTATATTACGTTAACGAAAATTAATAGAATAACGAAAAGGGTAAGTGTATCCATGCAGAGTATTAATTGCAATTGGATAGAGTTTTAAAGTAACAATGTTAATGCAAGGTAAGTAATGATAAATTGAGTCGAATGGATTATAGTAAAGATGTAATCTGAGGCTTCGATAGACTGAATGGTAAAAATTTGTAATAAATCTAAGTTTAACATTTGTGGGTGAAATTTTAAGTAATAATTGAAAATTAATGTTAATTATACCTGTGAAGGGTCAATTCATTTAAAGAGCAAGATTTTAAATAAATAAACGTTTTATTTAGGTTTTAATTTGATAATTTATGTAGTTTAATGGGAAATCGATTGCAATTAATTGCCTAATTTATGCAGTTAGGGTAGATTTGATTTGTCATTAAAGATCGTAAATTCTATAAGATGTAATAAATGTTAGTTTTATTTATAATACGAGGACTGGCTGATTTAAGAAGTGAAAACCAAGATTTATTAATTTGAAATCTAATAAGTGGATTTATTGCAATTAAGTGGAATATAATATTAAAATATTACATAAGTGAGGATTTAGATGAAAATTGAGAATGTTAAAATGATGGACTTTGATTCCAATATTTATTTCATCTATTTGTAATAATGAATTTGAATAATATGAATGAAAATTTGATTCAAAGGAATTATTGTAATTTTAATATAATTTCTAAATTTAACGAAATTGGAATTTAACGCTAAAATTTATGATTGAATCAACATTTAAGCGACATATAATTTTTTTTAAAGCATTGTAAATGTTTAGGAAATATAAAGGTAATAAAATTGGTCAATTTTAGAATTGAAACCAAGAATTGGATTTTATTTATTTAATTATTTAATTAATAGGAAAATAGCCATTTTGGCCACTGACTCGGATTTCGACGAAACCAGTTCCATCAGATCTGTAACAGTGAATTATAAGAGTGTTTCAAGTTTCATAGCGATCAGACTTGTCTTTTGATCGTACGGACTCGAAACGCCTTGAAATTTTTGTAATTGAAATCAATTGAAATCAATTTGAAAATATTGATTTTAGTATAACTTCTTCATACGACACAATTTGAACCTGAAACCTTTTCCATTGCGTTTAAAATATTTTAAAACACCTATTTTGATATATGGGTTTAACCAATTTCGTTCCGGGGTTAGAACGGGCTTTTTGGGCCATGTTAGCGGTAATACGTATATCTATCAACCCGATCCATCTATTTTTCAATTTGTCTATAAATACCCAGCTAAATCCTAGCGTTCGCCTATTCTCATTTATCTACGCGTAAAATTTCATCAGTTCCTCTTCTTCTTCTATTGTGCAAACCCTAGATCCAATTACAATCCAAAATCAAAGTCAAAAATTCAAAGTCCTCAGAAAAATTCAGAAAAAATATATGTTGAAGCTCTCGAAATGCGTATTCTGCAGGTGCAATTAATTTTTCAATTCGAGTTATTGTTTGCTCTGAAATTAAAGGTTTATCCACAGCCGTTCACCATCGCCGCGATCAACTTCGTCGGATCGAGAAAACATTTCTGGGTTTTGAAGAGAGGACCGAGGGGACTTCGTCCATTCAGTTTATTCCACGAATCGACGGCTGGATTTGGCTCTAAAATTCGATTAGGTCAAGGATGATGGAGCGGCGGCTGTCCCAGTTTCAGGGAACGATCGACAGGAGGGGGCCGCTATCGCGTGGGCTCGGGGCAGACGATGCTGCGTGGCCGCGGTGTCCTAGTACGTCGGCGATTGGCGTTGATTTTTGAGGAAGGTTGGTGGCTAGGTTCGCGTACATGAGAAGAGGAGGTATAGTCGCTGTGATCGTGCACAACAGGAAGATGGTGACGTGGATTTAGTTGAGGTGAAACGCGTTCACTTTTTTGTTATTTTAAAATTTAAATTCCATCACAATTATTGCTATAACTCTCGCATACGAACTCCGTTTCACGCGCGGTTTTTTTATTAGGATCGTATTAAAATTCCGGACTTGATGATGCTGGTTTGGACAAATTCTGAGACGGTCAAATTTTTGGGTTTAAATTGGATTTAAATTCAGTTTAAATTGGATTTAAATTCAATTTAAGTTCGAAAGGTGAGTGTTTTAACTCACTCACAACTTCTAAGATTTCTTATGTTTGTTAAATTGATTTATGATGTGTTTTAAAATTTATTTATAGCTGTTTGGCATCTATTTCCTCATTATCTCAGTTAATTTGCATTCATTTAATTTTCTTGTTATTTAATTCATTTTTGCATATAAACTGATAGTTATATTTCTAGTAAATTTATTGTGCATATAAACTACCAGTTTAATTATCAGTTAATTTATTTTGCAAATAAACTGACAGTAAATGCCTGTTATTTATCACATGTTATATATAGATGTATTGTTTGAATTTGGATGATGATTGTGATAAATGGATATATGATTTTGATGGATGAATGGATGTTTATTCATATAAACTGCAAGTTGTTATGCATTTCATTTCATTCGGGATTGCGGTTTGAAATGATATAAAACCGTAATTTTTATTTTAAATTATGGATTGAAATGATAAATATCCGTATCACTTAACCATAGGATATAAAATTTTATACCGACATCGTCGGTCTATGTATAATTATTTTGAAACGACTTCTATGGTTTGGATAGGATACAGTTTAATAAATATTAAATTTTGATATTATATAAGTATTATTTTATATATACATATATAGTTAAATTTTTGAATTTAATCTATGTATAAATCTGTTAAATAAAAATGAATGAGTTGAAAAATGGAGTTTGATAATTTATGTTATATGTTCAAGTACAGGTTTAAGATCTTGTATATATATATATATATATAGAGTTTTAAATGATTCAAATCAATTAAGATTGGAAGATAAATTGGAAATTTATTCGAAATTGAGCTTATTTAAAAATTTAACACCATAAGTTGATGTAAACTTATCAAAAGTTGGAAATTTTAAACGTATGATATTTATAACTAGATTTTATGAATAATTCTAGTACAAATAAATTGAAGGAAATATTTAGTTTGTTAGAAATTTGAGTTTTATTTTATGGATTTATTATGTGAATGTTTCAAACAAAATAATAGGACCATAAATTGTTATATAGAAATTTCCAACCTTAGTTTTGAAATTGTTAACTACTCAAAGTCTGAACATATTGAAATCGAAGTGTTTTATTGAAACTGAAAGTGAATCTAAATTTATGGGTTTAGACTAAGATTAAAGTGAATAAATGGTAAAGGCGTGGAAAATTATTTGCTTTATAAGGTAATTTAAAATCATCTATTTTACATACTGTTGAATATCCAAACCATTTAAGTTTTGAAAGTTATGGTTTTAAAACTATGGATTTCGAAGTATTATGTTTGAAAGTTATAATTCAAATATTTGGTTTCAAGGTATTATAAATTTTAAAAGTGGTATGATTTTGGAAAAGAAATATATTTGAAATAAAAATGATATCATATTGATTTGGGTTTTAAAAGGAAATGATATCGTACTTATATGATTTTGAAATGGATATTATATTCTGGTTTTGAAAATATAATTATTTTAAAATGACCGCGGTGTTATAATAACGTTTGGTTGTTGAAGAGACCGGGATCGGAAGTTGTCATACTCTCTGCCAACTCCAAAAACCACTTTAACAACCGTGTACGCGGTGGAGATTCCAGAATAAAGTAGGTTGGTGGAGGCGTTTCCTCTGAAGTAAATACGTGGACCTAACTCCTGTGAGTTGTCATAAGGTGGCTAAAACAGGAGCGATCGACGGGTTAATAAGGTAGCACCTTTGATCGGACACTTCCCTTCGATACTATACTCTGACTTTGGATTGATTCGGTGGCCACCTTCACTTTTGATTTCTTTGATTTGGGGGAGTTTGTTCGAGATGGGTGGTAGCTGCGCGCTATGCGTTACGACCGACCCGGAAGCGTAATTGGTATATCTACCCTGGCATTGCCTAGTTGTGCTTTGTCACCGACCATACCGAGCCTTGTACAAGTTTCGATTTCTCCCGTAGCCGGTGTGGTATCCTCTAGTGGCTTACCGATAAGGAGGGACTATGATATTGGATGGACTACTGGGACTATTATTGTGTTAAGGGGGAGATTGGGTAACTCCTTAACGCTATTTAAAAGTATGTTTATTTTACTATTAGACACTATTACAATAATGCAATATACTACATAGTAAATAGTTTAACGGATCCTTAGGAGATGTAAATCCTGAGCATCTCTTGAGTTACTGCACTCATGTCTATTTCTGTTGATTTAACTTACATAAGATCTTTTAGTTCTGACTCGAGTGTTTTGTCTTTTCAATTCACTCAGGTCAGTCTGAGCATTTCAGGATTTGAAGATTTTATTCTGGAGGACAAATATGAAGATTTGTAGTATTACTATCTACTATATTATTCCACTACACTATTTAATTCCGTTGCATTGATATTTATTGGTATGTGAACTTTGATATTTATTGTATAAAGAAGAATCAAATGTTTTGCAAACAGTTTTATGAGCCGTATGTATATTATTATATTTTATCCTTCCGCTGTGAGATTCTGTTTAGTTTTTTTCTTCTCTGTTTTTCTTATTTACCCCATAACAATCCGCCCTTTTGTATGGTTTGAATTGGCATTGTGTCGATTTAAAGCGTGCGAAAAGGCGGGACGTTACAGTGTGGTATCAGAGCTTTGGTTTAGCGATAAACCTTATCTTTGTGGGGCGTGACTCTTTACTAATAGGGTAGTAATACCCTATGGGAGTCGCTGCGAGGGAGGTATTTGTTAGTGTTATAAAAAGGTTTTAATATTATGTTAATCTGTTCCGTTTTGTATTTATAAATTCTGGTTGATGCATGGGACGCTGTGACATCAATAGGAATTTCTAAACACTTAATAGGACAGACCGACATAATATTTGTTTTAATATAAGTGAATGAAATAATTTGGCGTATTATATTTTCTATATATAAAGTAATTTTTTATAAAGATTATATTTGGTTGTTAGGTAATGAATTTATAATTAATAGTTGAAATAAGACTGAAAATAAGATAAATCAAATTGGAAATTTTAGAACTTAAGTTTGGGGGTATTGAAAAATTTCTTTCAAATGATTTTGGAATATAATAATAATATAAAACAAGTATTTTCAGATACAAGTATTCCAATATAATATAAAAGAAATGTTTCTAAAAGAAATTTTGGAAAGATAAAATTGTACTCCCCTCTCTGTCGCTGGAAAATAATTTCGGTGATGAGTGCACGTATCATCGACTTTCATTTTCGAGTTTCGAATTGGGAAGACCACTGTAGTAGTTTACTGCAGACCCATTTTTGATAAACAATATAAATTTTGAGTTGTTTTAAAATAAATGGATATATAAGTTGTAAGTATATATTTAGCTATTATTTTAAAATGATTTGAAATTAAACCCGGTATTAGTTCCTAAGTTTCCATTAATTAATAAATTTCAATTATTATAGGATTGGAACGTAGGAAATTAATAATTGAAACCTCTTAAGGAAATAGGAGATTTAATGATAGGTTATAAATGGTAATAAATGAAATTTAAAACTTTAACCTATGAAATAAGAGGATTATTATTGAACAGTAAATTTATTAAAAGAAATAAGGAAAACTT
The DNA here is from genome assembly GCA_030765085.1 of Allium cepa. NCBI lineage: Eukaryota > Viridiplantae > Streptophyta > Magnoliopsida > Asparagales > Amaryllidaceae > Allium > Allium cepa. The sequence continues at coordinate 405,316,113 of CM060938.1, forward strand.
ATATGATTTTAATTACATTCTTAAAAACATATCTATAACTTACCAAAGATTAAAAGTTGAAATGTTAATAAGAAATTGTAGTAGATATTATTCAAGTAACGAACTTGAGATGATGAAATTTTTCATTGAAATTCTTTAATAAATAAGAATTGGATGTTGCGGTGGTTGTAAACTTAAGTATATTGAGATAATACTAATTTAATGTATAAACTTAAGTTATGACCGAAAGGCCACCAGTTAAATATAATAGAAAAGTTATTTATAAAGAAATGAAAATAAATGTAAGATGTATTGAAGTCATTTATAATAATAATAAATGGAAAGATGAATACAATAAATAAATAAAGTTAAGCAGTGAATAAATGAATGTAAAATAATAAAAGTAAAATTCATGATATGAATAAGTGAATATGAGATTTAGTAGAAATAAAGTGAATAATTGTAAGAAATAAGTGAGAAGAAAAATGTAAATTAAAAAGAAAAATCACTATTTGAAAGAAAATAAATCAAACAACAAATATTATGAAATGAAATAAATAAGAATGAATTTGACCTATTTTCTGAAATTGTTCGTTGTTTGTTTGGTTTATGGTTGTTTGGGCAAGGATACTTTAAAATTTTTTTAGATGGAAGAATAATCTATTTAGCTTCATCCGAGACTGTTGAGTAAATGGTGCACTTAGTAGTTTATTTTTTATTTTATACAATTTAAAGTTTTGAATCCGAACAACTAATTGATATAAATGAATGTTTGATTCTTGTTGATTTTATGTGATGGTTGTATGCCTTGTTGCAATTATTTGATGTTTGTATTGATTGTTTGTTTGTGGTTGAACAACTTAAATATTTCATTCTGTATAATCGATAACTCTTATCAGATTATATTAGTGAAATACAGGTTATGGAAGAAATTGCTACAGCTTTTGGTTTCATAATTAAGAGTAAATTGCCCGACAAATAGGTACGTTTCGGATTACAGTTTTGTAGCGCTATTTTATATATTTTCCCGTGTTGGGATATTATATTTTTGATATTATATGTGATATTTTGATATATTTGATATTATATTTTCTCCCGAGCCTCCCCGTACAAAGGAGACTTTGCCAAAAAAATTCCGTAAATTTCGGACTTATAAAATATTTCGAAAATGCTTTCCAAACTTTATTAGTTTGAGTATAAAAAATTTAATGATCATTAATTAGTATATTTTATCTAAATTAATTAATTTTGTAAATTTATTTGTTTATAAATTCATTATTTAATATGATACTGATTTCTTAATTCTTCTTTTCCCTTCTTTTTTTCCTTTTCGGGGACGAAAAGTTTTGAGTGTGGGAGAGTGTAACGACCCGTAATTTTCGTTAATTAAATTTGTCATTTTAATAAGATTTATGTAAATTTAATTTAGAAGAAATAAATATTTTATAATTAATAATGAAGCAAATGCTGAAAATGAAATGAAACCATGGGAATTTATGGCTAAGTATTTACAGTTGAAAAAAAATGACTAATAAATTGAAGTGATGTAAATTGTTATACTAGGTTAAGAATTTCATATAAGAGAACAAAGGTAAGCAGTGAATTTAGTTAATGCATTAATAATATTAAATAGTAAATTCAATTAAATCAATGCCCGGTAGAAATTGAGATATGGTTTGGAATGAAAGCTTATAAAGGTAAGTATTTAATTTACAAATGAAATTATGCAAATGTAAGTTAATGAAAATTTAATTTGCTTAAACCCAATTAATTGAAATAAAGGAAAGGATTTAATTGATTAATGCGATAACCACTGTAACGGTATTTGATCGTAAATTTATGTAATCAGATAGCACGGTATTTGGAAATAAATTTAAGAGTAGAATCGCGACTATTTTAAATTACCTAATTAAATAGTAACTATATGTTACCTATTGAGGTAGCTTGTTAATTTAAAATTTGAAAATCAGTTACAATAATTTTTATTTTATATTACGTTATCAAAAATTAATAGAATAACAAAAAGAATAAGTGTATTCATGTAGAGTATTAATTGCAATTGGATAGAGTTTTAAAGTAACAATGTCAATGCAAGGTAAGTAATGATAAATTGAGTCGAATGGATTATAGTAAAGATGTAATCTGAGGCTTCGATAGACTAAATGGTAAAAATTTGTAATAAATCTAAGTTTAACGTTTGTCGGTGTAAATTTAAGTAATAATTGGAAATCAATGTTAATTATACCCGTGAAGGGTCAATTCATTTAAACAGCAAGATTTTGAATAAATAAACGTTTTATTTAGGTTTCGGTTTGATAATTTATGTAGTTTAATGGGAAATCAATTGCAATTAATTTCCCTAATTTGTGCAGTTATGGTAGATTTGATTTGTCATTAAAGATGGTAAATTCTATAAGATGTAATAAATGTTAGTTTTATTTATAATATGAGGACTGGTTGATTTAAGAAGTGAAAACCAAGATTTATTAATTTAAAATCTAATAAGTGGATTTATTGCAATTAAGTGGAATATAATATTAAAATATTACATAAGTGAGGATTTAGATGAAAATTGGGAATGTTAAAATAATGGATTTTGATTCCAATATTTATTTCATCTATTTGTAATAATGAATTTGAATAATATGAATGAAAATTTAATTCAAAGGAATTATTGAAATTTTAATATAATTTCTAAATTTAACGAAATTGGAATTTAACGCTAAAATTTATGATTGAATCGACATTTAAGCGACATATAAATTTGTTTAAAGCATTGTAAATGTTTAGGAAATATAAAGCTAATAAAATTGGTCAATTTTGGAATTGAAACCAAGAATTGGATTTTATTTATTTATTTATTTATTTATTTAATTAATAGGAAAATAGCCATTTTGGCCACTGACTCGGATTTCGACGAAACTAGTTTCATCAGATCCGCAACTGTGAATTATAATAGTGTTTCAAGTTTCATAGCGATCGGACTTGTCTTTTGATCGTACGGACTCGAAACGCCTTGAAATTTTTGCACTTGAAATCAATGGAAATCAATTTGAAAATATTGATTTTAGCATAACTTCTTCATACGACACAACTTGAACCTGAAACCTTTTCCATTGCATTTAAAATATTTTAAACACCTATTATGATATATCGGTTTAACCAATTTCGTTCCAGGGTCAGAACGGGATTTTTGGGCCATGTTAGCGGTAACACGTATATCTATCAACCCGATCCATCTATTTTTCAATTTGTCTATAAATACCCTGCTAAATCCTAGCCTCCGCCTATTCTCATTTATCTGCGTGCAAAATTTCATCAGTTCCTCTTCTTCTTCAATGGATGCAAACCCTACATCCAATTACAATCCAAAATCAAAGTCAAAAATTCAAAGTCCTTAGAAAAATTCAGAAAAAATATATGTGGAAGCTCTCGAAATGCGTATTCTGCTGGTGCAATTCATTTTTCTATTAGAGTTATCGTTTGCTCTGAAATTAAAGGTTTATCCACAACCGTTCATCATTTATAGTATTACTATCTACTATATTATTCCACCACACTATTTAATTCCGCTGCTTTGATATTTATTGGTATGTGAACTCTGATATTTATTGTATAAAGAAGAATCAAATGTTTTGTAAACAGTTTTATGAACTGTATGTATATTATTATATTTTATCCTTCCGTTGTGAGATTCTGTTTAGCTTTTTTTTTCTTCTCTGTTTTTCTTATTTACCCCATAACAATCATCCCTTTTGTATGGTTTGAATTGGCACGTGTGTCGATTTAAAGCATGCGAAAAGGCGGGAGGTTACAATAAACGATGAACGAGCCTTCAAAGATTCTAGAATTTTTCATCTTCTCCCATCGTTCGATTGCAGTTGCATCATATAGCCAATGAGCAGCATGAGTATCAACAAAAGATGAAGAAGCTTGTTTTAAGCGTTTTGATCTTGGAGGAGCCATTAATTTGATGGTACTAAGAATAATTTGAAAGAAAAATGGGGGGCTAGGGTTCTGAAGGAAGTAAAAAATGAAGAAGGTAATGTGAATAGACTGGTAAAAAGGGGTTAAAAAGGAAAAGACAGCATTTTTTTGTACAGCCAGTCGACTGATCGGGGAAGATCAGTCGACTGAGTGCTAAACCGAGAGTTTTTTACCTTGTAAACAGTCGACTGACCTATATGACTCAGTCAACTGGTTGACAACCCTAGAGTTTTTTAACCCTTTAAACAATCGACTGACCATATTTTTCAGTCGACTGGCTGATGTCAAAAATTGCAGTTAAGCATAAAACACAAATGCATTCAAAGATTATTAAAATAAACATATACATAAAAGAAATAAAAGAAAATATAGAACAATAAAACACAAGAAGATTGATTATTTAGGAGACTTAGGAGAACATTCATCTGGTTCAACCTTGGTGATCTCAACATGAGGTTGCAGAGGAGACCAATAGTTTTGGCGTTCCCAAGAGTTTGGAGATGCCAGAGGTTGTTGTGGAGTTTGCTCTTATTGATTCTAGCCAGATGAATTTGGTTGATGAGATGTTGAGAATTCAACAACATCATGCTTCAGTGATTTGCCATAGAATTTGAGGGCAATCGATTCTGTAAGGCTAAGACGTCTGGAATTCATCCGTTGTTCATAATACATCTTCCTTTGTAAATTGATTTTCTCCTTTTGATAATGATGGATGTCATCAATTTTTTCTTTAGTTTTTAGAGAAACAAATGGTGATCTCTGTGACTTCTTGCTTTTTGGAGAATATTTGGTGTGATATTGAGCTGGTTCATTTCTAGGAGTAGGAGTTGGCAAAGACGGAGTGGAGCTTCTTGAAGAATGATAGCTACTTGAAGATGTAGGTGTAGCAAAAGATAACTTAGAGTTAGAGGAGTCACGGGAATCGTGAGAGGCCATTGAAAGATATTGAGGAGTTTGAAGCTAAAGTTTGAAAATACGTAATTGTAAGGATGATAGCCAGTATGAAAAGAATGCAAATTTATAGAGGAGATAGAGCTAAGTTTGTGTGGTCAGAAAAAGCAATTAACTAATAGCTAGAGAAAAAACATATAAAGGGAGTGGATGAGAAATGCTTTAAAGATGAATGGTTATGAGCTGATGAAGTGTAAGAATTAGCAAGAAATAGCATATAGCATAACTGGTAAAGCATGTAGTTACTAGTCATGAGACCAGAGTTCGAGCTCCAGCAGCTACAATATTTTTTGTTGAATGAAATTTTCAAGAATAAGCAGAATCAAGCTTCTAGTTGAAACAAGAAACATACATAGCTCAAATGGCAAGAAGCAATTATAATTCTATAATCAAGAGGTCATGAGTTCAAGTCTCTCTAGTGTCATAAAGATTTTTATTTTGTCAAAAAATTTGAATGAAATTTTTTATACATATTTTATCAAATTGTGTTATGAAAACAACACAAATACAAATAGTGTGTATATATATATGTTAAATCTTTAGAAGTGACAATTCCAAGTTCTAGTCTTAAATTGATGAAATTATTTTCATTTAAAGATTTTGTAAAAATATATGCCAATTGTTTATCAGAGGAAACAAATTCTAGATTTATCAAATCCTTTTCAATATTATCACGAAGAGAATGATGACGAATGTCAATGTGTTTTGTTCGTGAGTGATTGACAGGATTTTTAGATAAATTTATAGCACTAGAGTTATCACAGTAAATAGTTGACTTAGATAAATTAAAATTAAAATCTTGTAGTGCTTGTTGCATATAGATAAATTGAGCACATGCCAGAGCTGTAGAAATATATTCCGCTTCACATGTCGATAATGAAACACAATTTTGTTTCTTACTAAACCAAGATACAAGAGACCGTCCAATGAAGTGACAAGTCCCACTTGTACTTTTTCTATCTGTCCGACTTCCTCCAAAATCAGTGTCACTATAGGACACTAATTCAAACGGTCACTCCTTTGGATAGAATAGTCCAAAATCCTTAGTTTTATTAAGATACCATAGTATGCGTTTCACTGCTCGTAAATGTGATTCTTTGGGATTTGCTTGAAATCGTGCACACAAATAAACACTCATCATATTGTTAGGTCTACTAGTTGTTAAATATAGTAACGATCCAATCATACTTCGATATAATTTTTGGTCAATACTTTTGCCACTTACATCTTTATCAAAATGTATAGTTGTACTCATAGGAGTTGGTTTGGTAGAAGTATTTTCCATACCAAAGCGTTTAATTAGATTGTTACAATATTTTTCTTGATTAACAAAAATTCCATTTTCTAATTGTTTTATTTGTAAGCCAAGAAAAAAATTTAATTCACCCATATGTGACATTTCAAATTCATTGATCATTATTTTAGAAAATTCTTGACATAGTCTTTCATTTGTAGATCCAAAAATAATATCATCAACATATATTTGAATAATTAAAATATCTTGCTTGTTTCTTTTAATAAAAAGAGTTTGATCAACCTTTCCAATTTCAAATCCAGAATCTACAAAATATTTTTTAAGACGATCATACCAAGCACGGGGTGTTTGTTTCAGACCGTATAAGGCCTTTTTAAGTTTATAGACATGGTCAGGAAATTGTTCATGTATGAATAAGGGAGGTTGTTCAACATAAACTTTTTCTTTTATAAAACCATTTAAGAAAGAACTTTTAACATCCATTTGATATAATTTAGAGTTATGAAAACATGCATAAGCTAGTAAGATTTGTATTGCTTCTAGTCTAGCGACCGGAGCGAACGTTTCTTCATAGTCAATCCCTTCTTCTTGATTATATCATTGAGCAACTAATCTAGCTTTATTTCTAGTAATATGTCCTTGTTCATCTGCTTTATTTTTGAAGACCCAATTTGTACCAATAACTGATTGATCACTAGGCCGTGGAACTAAATCCCAAACATCATTTCTTTCGAATTGGTTTAGCTCTTCTTGCATAGCGATTAACCAATTTTCATCGGTAGATGCTTCTTTAATATTTTTAGGTTCAATATGAGAAAAGAAAGCTACATGACCCATTTGATTTAATTGACTTCTTGTTCTAATAGATGAATTGAATTCTCCAATAACATTAATAGAAGGATGATCTCTTAATAATCTAGGTGGAGATCTTAATTCAATGTTATTGTGAATAATGTTTTCATTATTTTCAAGATTTGAAAATTCTGTATTTGTAATATTATCAGGGAATTCTTCATTATCTCTTATATTTGGATTTTTTTAAAATTTTCATCGAAGGATACATGAAGTGTTTCTTTGATGATATTTGTTCTTTTGTTAAAAATTCGATAAGCTTTGTTTCGATCTGAATATCCTAAAAGGATTCCTTCATCGGATTTTAGATTGAATTTGCCAAGCTGATCTTTTGTGTTTAAAACAAAACATTTTGAACCGAAAATTTTAAAATAAGAAATATTTGGTTTTCGTCCATTTAGAAGTTCATAAGGAGTATTCTTAGTTAGTGGTCGAATAGAAACACGATTCAAAACATAACAAGCTATTGCAACTGCTTCAGCCCAAAAATGTTTTGGTAACGTACTTCCATTTAACAAAGTCCTTGCACATTCTTGTAAGGTTCTATTTTTACGTTCTATAACTTCATTTTGTTGTGGAGTTATAGGAAACGAAAAACTATGGAATATTCCCTTTTTCTTGCAAAAATGTTCAAAGAATTCATTTTCGAATTCACCTCCATGATCACTTCTTATGTTTTTGATTTTCAAACCTTTAAAATTTTGAATTTTTTTGACAAAAGTTTTAAAATTGTCAAAGGTATTACTTTTATTTTTCATAAAAATAGTCCAAGTATATCTAGAAAAATCATCAACAATTACAAACACGTATCTACTATGGTTAAGGATTGTACTTGTGTTGGTCCAAATTAGTCCATATGTAGTAATTCAAGTGGTTGTAAAGTTGAAATAACCTTTTTAGATTTAAAAGATGACTTAGTTAATTTTCCTAACTGACACGCATTACATATACGATCAATTTTAAAATTCATTTTTGGTAGACCTTTTACTAAATCATTTTTAGAAAGCTTGTTTATAGCTTTGAAGTTAATATGACAAATACGTTTATGCCATAACAAAGGATCATTTTCTTTGGCCATTAAACATGTATCAGAATTATGATTTATTTTCATATTCAGAATATAGATATTTCTGTCTCTGTTTCCTTCAAAGATAAGATTTTGATTTTGATCAAAAATACTACATTTGTTTTCAGAAAAAGTGATTTTGAATCCTTTGTCACACAATTGGCTGATGCTAAGTAAATTATATTTTAAATTTTTGACAAATAAAACATTTGAAATAATAGGTAAATTTGAGATACCGTTTTTGCTCACATCGCCTTTGCCGATGATATAGCCTTTGGAGTTGTCTCCAAAAGTGACAGAGCCTCCATCTGGGTAAGTAATATTTGATTGCATATCTTTGTCTCGTGTCATATGTTTTGAGCAACCACTGTCGAGTATCCATTTTTCTCTTTTCTTGAGTGGGACCTACAAAAAATTGAGATAATATTGGTACCCACCTTTTTAATAGGGTCCTAAGAGTTAAATCTTAGAAAACCAAACCCAAGAGGGCTCAGTATCCCATTTAAAAATGTAATCTTTATTTTTATGAACAGTTTCAAAAAAAGTGTTTATATATTTTTTTCCTAATCGAACCGTTGTTTGTTTTAGGAACCTAGACTTTTATGCTTTTTGGGTAAGAATTCCTTTATGTCTGTACTGTAGTAGGATTAATATTTCTCCTAATTTTCTTTTTAGGTGAAGCTGTTTTCTTCCTAACATATCCTAATCCTTTTCTACTTGAAACAAATTGAGAGCTATCAATAATTTTAGATAAAGTTTCTCTTCCTTTATTAAAGTTTGAAACATTTTTAATGATGCTTTCTAACTTAGTTTTGAGACTAATATTATCCAATTCTATCAATTTTACCTTAGTTTTTAGTTCATGATTTTCAGAAACAAGAGCGTCGTTCTTCTCTTTTTGAGTTTCAATTTCTTGACTCAAAAGAGTGAGTTGAGAATTGATATTAGAGAATGATTCTTGTAATTTTTCAAGTTCTTCCTCTAGTATTTTCTTCTCATCTTTAAGCATATCTCTTTCGAATTCTGCTTTGTTATCATGTTCATGAGTCTCCTTATATTTTCTTTTGAGATTTTCAGAGTATCAACTAGCTCTGAATTTATCTCTATCATATTATCAAAAGTAAAATCACTAACCTCATTTTTAGTAGCCATGAAATAGACATTTGCATGCTCGTTTTTACTGTCACTACTATTATCTTATCTGGTGAAGAGGTATCTGAACCATCCTATGTTATAGAGAATGCTTTCTTTTTCTTATCTTTTTTGCTCTAGTTGAAGTATTTTTTCTTTAGTTATGGACATTCTTTCTGAATATGACCTTTCTTATGGAAATTAAAACATTCTAGAACTGAAGATGATGGTTTGTTCGGAAAGTTCCTTTTTCCATTATTTCTGTTGTTTTTTCGGAATTTCAAGAACTTTTTGAAATTTTTGGCAATAAATGCTAGATCTTCTTCATCTGAATCTTCATCTTTTTCTTCTTCAGCATGGAAAGATATGTTCTTTTTGTCTTATGCTTGTACTCGTTTTTCCTGCAAATTCACTTCATAGGACATTAGATTTTCTATTAACTCTTCAGGTTTTATGGTAGAGAGGTCATTAGCTTCTTCTATAGCCAAGAATTTTCTTTCCCATTCATCTATTAAAGAGTTTTGAATTTTTGATACAATATCAAAATCAGTGTACTTTTCTCCTAATCCTAATAGTGAATGATAGATATCTTGAAATGTAGAGTACATATCATTGATGGATTTATGTTGTTTCATTCTAAAGTTTTGAAACTGATTTTTGAGCATGGAGATTTTGTTTTGTTTGACTTTGTTAGTTCCTTCATGAGTGATTTTAAGTGCTCTCCATATTTCATACTCAGTTTGACACATGCTAATACGATTAAATCATTTCTATATAGTGCACAAAATAACATGTTCATAGCTTTAGCATTGGCAGTAGCATCTAATTTTTTGTGTTTGACCAAGTGCAGTATTCTCCAGTAGGAAGAGTGTATTCATTTTGTGTAATATTCCATGATTCAAAGCTATGTGATTGCGTATAGATTCTCATACAAGTATCCCAATAATTATAGTTCAAACCATTGAAAAATGGAGGTCTTGCAGTAGATTGACCTTCAATAAAACTAGTGTTAGTGACAGTGTTAGTGGTAGTGTTGGTGTTGTTTTCCATATTAGCAAGATATCATATAACTGTTAACGGTTATAAGATGCTTTGCTCTAATACCAAATGGAAGTGCATAGGATCGTGCAATATGGATATAATAATGCAGAGTATAGTATTGTAGCAAATAGTGCTAAATATAAACGCAGTAATATAATAAAAATAACACCAGAGATTTTTATACTGGTTCGGGGCACCGTCCTATCCAGTCTCAGACTCCTTCTGGAATTTGACTAAAACAACAATCCTCACTTAACCCAGAGGAACAGATATTCATAGTCTGAGCAGCAGAACAGACACCTGAGTAGCTAAACAGGATTTTCGCCTCAGCAGCAGAAGAGGACTTCACTAATACAAAAGTATATTTGACACTGTATGTTCTTGATAACACTAAATTGTCTCTGATAGTACAAACCTCCTATAATCAAATCCTCAAGTATATGAAATCTATGTGAAGATATGAAGAGAAGATAATGCTAAGAATCAAAGATTATGGAAGTTTATTTGAAGATTCAAAGCAGTAAAAATGTTTATTCGCTGTTTGAATGCAAATAGCACAAGAAGAATATTAGAGAGATAGAATGAAATTCGGTGAATGTGTTGTGTTTGGGAACATGTATATATAGTAGTTGAAGAGTTACCGCCATTGGTGAAGGGTTCTGACCAAAAGGAGCATCCATTTCAGTTCAAAGAAGGATCGCTTCCTTTCGCAGAAGAAGATGTCTATTCAAAAAAATGACAGTTGGTCTCAGGTCAGTCGACTGGTCGTTCTTGGTCAGTCGACTGACTATGCAACAGGTTTTTAAAAATAAGCAGTGCATATCATATATGTAAATGGGTGATTAAATTCAGTCGAGAAGTTGTGTTGTTTTTACACAGCATGCTCTGCTTTGATTGATAATGAGAAATATGAAATGCGGACTACTTGAGGATAGATTTTAACAAATTTTTAAGAATCAATCATAAGTAATAGACAGTGAAAACATAGATTAAAAGTCTTGATATAGCCATAGTCCTTTGAATGTCTCTTTTTCTTCTAAATTGCTTTGTCATGAATCAAAACTAGTGATTCAACATAGATCGCCATGCTAAGCCTACATATTCGGGTTAAAAATCATAATATAATCTTTTAGGTAAACAGTTCCAACATAATCTTTTGGGTTAATAGTCCTAATAGTACTAGTTAATTGAAAGCTAAATAATCTTTGTCAATGCCTGTAGCCAATGCTCTATACCATTACATAAGTAGCAACCAAGGATGGATTAAAGTCTTCTATTATTTTGTAAAATTGAAGGATCCTACTATAATGAATTTCTCCACCTACTCTTTCCAACTTCCACAACCTGATGGCTAGGACCGACTATGAATGGTAAGAGCTTCAAATTGCGATGCAATCGCTCATCGTGTTGGGTATCACGTTTAACAACCTTATGAAGTTAGAGCCTTGGCGTCACCAAGTGTGATACTTTTTAGCTTGTTTCATGACTCTGTTTTTCTATGTGAACCCTTAAAAGACAAGAAAGTGCAAACAAGTTTCTCCAATCCATCATACTTGACATGTACCAGGTTAGGTCCAGGTCCAACCTGGGCTTGTTGTCATGATACAAACGTCTGATCCTCCTATAAAAATTATGTCACATGCACTCAAACATCTGGTTACTTATTAAGACATCTGACTTTGATTCTAGACGCCTAAATAAAAGTTCCTTTTGTCCTTATATTCAGACATCTGAGTAAGGGTCCATCTTTCTATTTCAAGATGTTGAAATTCAGACATTTGGAAATGAATTTAGATGTCTGATTACCTATTCAGATGTTTGAATATGTAAATTTGTAGTTTTTTTAATTTATTCATTTGTTCGTCTTCTTCAAAAATTCAATTCTACATGCTATGTTCATTTTTAACTAGTGTTTAGCTATAGTCTTCATTGATTTCATATAACACTTCAATAACTTCTCTATATATTTTCAATCGGTTACCTATACGTATTTAAATCAATTATCTTTGTGTGTTCAAAGTTATAGAATTAAATATAGGTAAGTGTAAAAAAAAAATATCTATTCACTTTTTATTTACCAAAATTTATCTAAGCATGGATATTCAAAATTCAATATGTAAATTAAAGGTGGTTTCAATTCAATTTACCTTTCCCTCCCAAATTAAATTGGTTATTTTATGGATTCATTACCTAGGTTTTCCAATCCTCTCAATTCACAAATATTTTTGAAATGTGAAGTATTGATTTGGATTAAAAAATCATACATTTAGTTATAAGAAGGTATATAATGAAAATTAAGTACTTATTGACAACATAATCACTTCGCAGATAATCTACTCACTCCGAAAGGTTGTTCTAAGAAATACCTTTTCCTAACTCGAATGGAGTTTCTCCTCTATTCCTTGATTTTTCCATGCTTATCTTTCTCTTCCAATTAGACTCTCTTCCTCTCTCTATTTTAATTCAACTTATAAATTTGGAATTGAAACATGTTTGGATTCGAGAAGTTTTGAAAAGAAGGAAGAAGAAAAGAACGTATAAACTTAGAGAGGCAACAACTACGGTTTAAAATGAACAAAAGTGAGGGTTAGTCGATTAGGGCTTTATTTGTAGTTCAAAACTATGGTTATTATGTTAAATAACTATGTTAAAAATTACAAATTTTTTGCCAAGTCTAGTTTCCACTAATTTGACCCACTTTATTGAATTCAACAAGCTATATATGTTTTCCAACTGTATGCGACCTTCGGATGCAATGGAATAGGTTCTGAGGCCTAACTTTAATTTTTGTGAAAATTAGTTATTTTGTTCTTTTATGTAAAATTACAATTCTACATTTATTTATGTCTTAGTTTATTATTAAAATTTTCAAGGTGTTACACTGGTCAGCTGTGACTAACCTGAGAACAAGTCATGGTCATGAAAATGCAGTCACTACCGGACCTCCTATGCCTATGGCCCCAATGACACCGCACCACCTCATCCATCGCACACGGCCATTTCAAACCCGTACCTTAATCATATAAAAAATGATGGAATCAATTATTGTGCCCTAATTTTCAAGCTTGTCATTGCCACTACATTCACCTTCGGCTTAGACCATCTACGTTTCTGAATTCCTCTTGCCAAGACAAAAATATATGTAAACGGTTTCTCCTATGGTTAGTAACAAAGTTAGGGGTATGCCCTAGGGGAAATTATGTAATTTTTTACAAATATCTTACTTGATAACTAATCTTGTTCGAACTAAAAGGTATTTTTTCCGATCATATACTTTATATAATGTGTTATATAAATTAGTTAATTTAATTAAAAGTATATTTAATAGAAAATCCATAAACGATATGTTTTACAATTGGAAATTTCGCCATAAGGGCCTTCGTTCATTCAACAATAAGTTTCGAGGACACAACATTAAAGAAATTATTTTCTAGGACAAAATTTTAAACACATGACGTCGCTTCATGTTTACTCGCCCATTCCTTCGTTTCGCCTCCTCTTTCCACTCATTTCATTCAATTGTTTTCTTCTGTTTTTCACGATTCTAACCGAAATTAAAAACTAGGGCTTCCCGATCTTTGATCATTTTCGATCATCTGAAACCCTCCTTTTAATCATTTTCCAAACTAGCTACAAATATTTCCATCTACACGAATTAGATCTCAAGCATAAAACTATCAACAAACGATTTTCACCGTCTTCACAAAAACCACGACTTCGATTAATCAATTACTCAACAAGTAAGTTTTCTTTTTGATCCGAAACCCTACTTTCGATTGAAACCTTACTTTCATGCAAATGTTTTAGGTTCATGATAAACCCTACTTAATTATTGATGTTTATGATAGTTTTTGTAATGTAAGTAAGGTGTTTGTTGTTTTGTGATGATTTAACATAATTTGAAACTATTTGATTAATCATACGTATATATTCAATGGTAATTGTCATTTTGTTTAACAGCTTAAAAAGATAAAAGCATTTATCTTTTGATCTGAATGAATTTATTTCATGTTAGACCTTAGTAATATTTGATAATTACTAATACATGTTAAACGTATTTTTTGTTTTTCTTATGATTTGAAGTTATTATGATAAAATCATTTAATTTTTCACATACGTGATTCAATTACAAGACAAAGCCTAGACAAATCTTCATAGTTGCCGCTGCATATGATTTAAGTTTATTTAAGTTCTTACACAACAAGTAGTTAAATGTTTTTACTCATGAATCACTTAAGATGTATATGAATACTGCAATTTGTACTCATGAATAACTTAAGATGTAAATTTTCTTCCATTTTTGCTGTAAATGTTTTTGCTACATAATGAACCCTAATTAATTTTTCATTACAATTGTTTTTTTTGAAAGCTTTTGTATAGAACTTTATGTTTTTTTATTCTTTAAATTTTTAGTTAGTATAACCTGGTATTCTCTAGCCACATTTACCCTTTAATTTAAAAAAGATAAAGATATTTATCTTTTATTTTAAATGGTATAATTACAAGTTAAGTCCTATTTATATTAAAAACTTACTGGTATATCCTAAACATCTTTCTTGTTTTTATGATGATTCAAATTTATTACGTAAGATGTACAATTGATTTTAACTCCAACTAGAAAAGATAAAAGCATATATCTATTAATATTATGATTTCTTATAGTTAAGGGGAATTTCACTATAACGGTCTATTACCATCAACTAATTATTTTGTAGGACACGTGTTCAACATAAGTCCCAAAGAAGTTAGTCTTATATTCGGAATGCCATTACTGGAGAGGACTTATTTCCTATTCCAGCTTCTAACAAAGCTTCTTCCAGGGAACGTTTCTCTGATTTTTTTAATTCCTAATTTCAATGAAGATGATATAATAAGCCAAAAAACAATGACAAAAAGATTGAATACAATGATAGAAGAGGAAAAAGGAGATGAAGATTTAGTGAAGCTGTTGTTATTACTACTTGTCATAGCTTTCCTTTTTCCCGACAATCAGAGCTATATGCAATGGGGGTTTTTGGCTAAATTATTAAATTTTAAAAAAAAATGAACTCAATCACTTGGTTGCAAGCAATTTGAGGAAATGTTTTAAAAATGTCAAGAAGTATCATGTTGATTCTAGGAGTACACCGGGCTGTACTATGGTGTTATTGGTATGCTTTCATAATTTTCACTAAATATAAATATACTGAAATTTATGTTTATTACAAAAATACAAAACTGTTTATCTTTTTCTTGCAGTATTGGTTCTGTGAAAGAACATAAATAATTAATGAAAAAGAAGATCTTCAAGACAAAATCCCAACAATGAGATAATGGGATTTATCGAATTTGAAAGATATCGACTTAAGTGAAGTTGATTATAACAAGGTATGCTAGTTTTTTGTTCTTTTTTTTTAAATTTTACATTTAATACTTCTAATTTTTTTCAAGTATAACAAAAGAAGAGAAGGAACTTTTGACAAAGAAAATCGACACAATTGAGCAGGAAGAGGCAACACACACAAAAGGAAAATTTGATGAGTGCCAAGAGTTAGAAAATCTGCCAAATAATACGCCAGTGGCTTTAAAGACTTAGAGTTAAAAGTTATTTTTCTGATGGAGGAGATGAAAACTATTAATCAACAGTTAAATGAAGAGAGAAGACTATGAGAAATTGCTGAACAAAGAATCAAAAATCTTGAATTGAAACTAGAAATGGAGGAGAATTTGAAAGCCCAAAATTTAGAGAAAGAAAATGATGTACAAGAAGAAGTCAATTTGAAGGAGAATAATGAGCTTGAAAAGGTTTAAAAAATAGTTGGTTTGGTTCACATAAACAGTTCTGTTGATTTTCCAACTTTTAATTTATTGCAAACTCTAGAGTATGTCATAGAAGATGAGATAGAAAAAACTCTAAAACCACAAAACTTAGAACTAACTGCTGAGAATGCTATTGTCGTGCAAGATGTAGTCCTCAAAACCAGTCCAGAAACTGCTATTATTGCGAAAGATTTTGTCTCCAAACAAACCAAAAAAAAGAAGAAACAAAGGAACATTAAGAAATGTCCTCTTCTGAAGTATCTCAGTGATAAACAAATCAGGAGTGGAAAAATGCTCTTCAAGATTTTAGGAGGAAACAAGTAAGTATATTAACTACTTTTCACTACGTTTAGTTAAATATAATTTTACTCCAATAATATACTCATTAAGATACTATATGGTAACAACATACACCTCAAAAACAAATTATGTCTACAAAATCATACAAAATTGAAAAAAGATAAAACAATTTATCTTTATTTTTTTAGTTATAAAACTTTTAGTTCCTATGAGGAAATAATTAACTACGTTTAATTATTAACAACAGTGGCATTCTCTAGTGATGAAGCATTCAGTTGCTACGATGAAAACTCAATCGTCGTTACAAAAGCTATGCTCGAAAAACTTCTTTTAGTGGAGGTATTATTGGTCAGGTAAGAAAAATAAGTTATATTGTGCTTAATCATTTCTACACTTTATCCATTTCTTTTTTATATACAGGTCATATATTGGTTTTGGTTTAGAAAAGCAAAATCATTCAATGATAGTTCTAGCATAGTACATATGAGCATGGCGATGACAGTAAGTAAACCATAATCCCAATTAAAATATTGCATTACAAAACATATTTTCTCAAAAAACATTTAAACACAAAAGCGCAACGGATGCAAACTTCGAAAATATCAAACAAGAACTGTTTGTACCTTTTATACAAAAGACACTTAAAGATCGATTTTTTTGCAACACATTCTTTCCTATTCATGGGAACGAAGGTTGGAGCTAATTAGTACTAGTAGTTGATTCATGTCAAAAGAATCACTATGACTCATTACACTTAACAATAAGATCAAAAAGTTGTAGAAACGGACATTCAAAATATGCTATAAATGTGGTAAGTAAATATACATACAAAGTAAAAAAGATAAAAACATTAATCTTTATTGCAAAAAATTGATAATTCTTTTTCTTCTTCCAGAATTCAGCTGTCAGCAAGATAAACAAAGAACTTCAAAAGGCTGGGGAGAAAACCACCTTGAAACTAGGGATAGAACCAAATACATGTCCACTCACCAAATAGACACTATAACTTATTCACATACTGTTTTGTAATGAAGTAGAAATTTTTATTACAATTCATTATCATAATGAAGAAAAGATAATATGTTTTATCATTATATTTCAAGTATATTAAAATTCAGAAATACAGATATGATTGTGGAGTATTTGTCATGATGTTCATAGGAAAGCTAACCAAAGGAATGGACACAACAACAAAACCACACTTAAAGAAGTCGAAGCTTTTAGAGCAGAAGTAGGTGCAGATATTCTATCTGATGAACCATAGTGCTGGAATCTTGAAAAATTATGTAGCTTAGCTTCTGCTACAAAAATTACATACTGACAATACTCACAAAAAATGCTTGCTGTCAAATGTTGCGTTTATGATGAATTTGTTAACTATTTATTAAAATATATGGAACTGTGTTGTTCATACTACATTTACGTAATGTAAATAAATTTACTGATCAATTCAATAGTCAATTTGTAATGATTGATATTAACAACAATGTAACTACGTGGCTGATGTAAAGACTGATGAATGAATGATGTATTTGTAACGAGTGATTTAATGCTTGAGGTAATGATGAATTTAGAATGGCTAGTTTGTTTCTAAAGAAATGTTAAAAACATAAATGCATTTATCTTTATCATGACAACCAAATATATTGGTGCATTTTTACTATATTTTGGTACAATTTTAGTTTTAATGCATATCACTTGATAGTGTTATGGAAGTTGGTGTTGTAGATGCTGGTGTTTGAATGGAGCAATATGGATGTCAAGGGCGGCTGGTTGGACTGCTATGGTTTGCTATTGTGGTCGGGGTTGGCTGTTAAATGGTCTGGGATGAGGAAATTAAAGAGTGATTTAAATGATAAAACATGTAATGAGAAAATGAATGGGAAGGAGTTTGCTAATGAGATGGAAATGATGTAGCAGTTTGTAGTCAATGGTCATTGGTTGCTGTGATGTAGAGGGGTTTCTTTAGCGATGTGGGTTCGGATGTTTAGTAAGGGTGTTAAATGGTGGCGGTGCTGAATTGAAGTTAAAATGTGTAGAAATGTGTTTAGTTTGGACGTGGGTTCGTATGTTCAAGTGAATGCTCATATATCAAAGACATACTTAAGGGATATTAGTGTAACATGCACAACCAACGAATCCAAATATAACCCGAAAATCCAATTATTAATCATATATAGTTGATCCAAACACCATTATTATTCCTCTACCTTTTGATACTTAAGACAATCCATAAAGTTCCACCCAATAGCCTTTACTTCATCTCATTCAAGCTAAACAAAGCATCACTACCATCACTCAAAAGACAACTCATTGCCATAATTCATCAGAATACTTTTAATATTCATCAACATTAACAACTACTTAAAATCATAGCTAAACATAGCAAGAAAATAAAAGCTAAGTACAAGTATCTTTTTAAAAAACTGGCAACATCATATAATAAAAAAAAGTTGTAGAGTTTAAATCACAGCTAAACATTAGCAGTTTCTTAAAATCATAGCTAAACACAGCAGGAAAAAAAGATAAATACAATTATCTTTTTAAAAAACTGCAGGACATTAACAATCGACACATATACAAGAAAAAAAAAGATAAATACAATTATCTTTTTTAAATACTAATTAAAATCAACAATCATCACAAACATATAACCAACAATTCAACCATCCCCAATCATTCAACTAACATTCAAAAAATTCATTGAATTAGTATATAATCATTATTCTGAAAATGATGTTCTTAGAATTTTAGATGCAATGTCGTCTCCAGCAATAGCTCTATTGCCTACGACCTATCCCTCACATGTTCAACCTGCGTCCCTATTTGCTTTTCCGGAGTCATGCTTTACAACAGTTCTTTGCATCATGCTCAGCATACTTGCTCCTTTACGGATATCTCTGCAACAGTAGCCTGCCAAATTGCTCCATCTATCATCTATGCACCTTCATCCTGAAGACCCACATGCTGCATTACTATATAGGGCGCTGAAAAGTAGCTTGCCCCTGCTTCATTATCCAGGATAGGTGGAAGACACCCAAATTGAAGCTCTCGGCTCCAGATCGTGTGCAACACTCCGCTATTGAACGTCTCTCCCTTTCTTCAAATAAAACTATCTTGGAGGTTTTTTGTATCCACTTCTTTAGGCATGGAAGAAGACTTTTTTGTCATCCCATCATTGGGGCTACATGCTTGCTGGTTGCTTTCACTACTCTCACTCATATGTGTGCTTGCTTCCACTCATGTCAGTCATGAACCATCAACTTATACCACACATGCTGCTGCAAAGTCTAACAAGTCTTGTTTGTTTCACCATGGGTACACTAGCATATTCCAACCAGCTCTTGCTCTCTTCTCACTATCTCTTGCTTGGCAATTCAATCATCTTCTGCATATTTTTGTTCTAATTATTATTATTATTATTATTATTATTATTCTACACATGTAAATCTTCAACTTTGTCATTATCAACCATCCACGCCTTCAAGTAGTGCATGCAAGCTTCAGCAAATGCAGATAACCTTTTTATCTATATTAGTAGAATCCAAAGAAAACCTAATACTAAAGTTGTTATTGTTGAAATCAACAACAATCAGAACAGATGCTGCAGCACTGAAAGAAAAAAGATAAAAAGATTTATCACTATACAAAAACAAAAAAAAAACAAAAAATGAAACAAAAACATTATATACCCTTTATTGTCAATACTATCCATCTTCCTATAGCCAAACTAACAGACTGGTAGAAAAAGAATAACCCAGCTTGTTCCTATAGCCAAAATAAAATAAATAAAATGTATAAACACCAAAAGTGAAAATTTAGATCCTAAGAAAATATAACCTACCCAGTAATTCCGAAATAGAAATTGAAATCAGCAATATAGGAAGATTATAAGACTTATATTAAGTTTGAAATATGGATGACATTTTAAATATGATATTAAGATTGAGAGGGAGATAGAGATTGAAATCGAGATACATATCGATAATAGCATACAGGAAGATCTAGATTGAGAGATGTGTAAATACAGTTATGTTGTAATCTTAACTTCAGTACTTCATTAAAATTAGTACCTTCATTAAAATCATACAGGAATTTGATTTCAAAAGAAACTAACGCCTAATTTTTCCTAAAAAAATCAACGAGCGCTTTGATTGCACAAGAAACAACGACCTAATTTTGAATAATTTCCACGTGTGCAAGATTTCAGAAGATACGAACGTCGTTTGAGAAGATGAAGATGCGCGCCGCCTAGATACTTGTTATGGAAAATAATAATTTCAAATCAATGTCCTGAAAAAATTGGGCCGTATAATTAGGCCCTTCTCACCAATTTCCACTTTTATAATAGTAGTTACAAAGTGTTGCAACCATGAGTAATTTATCACTATGAAAATAAATATACAATTTTAATATTCATAGTCATGGCGTATGGAGACTCATCCATTGAGATTAGAGTACATAATGCTCTTTAAATGTTAGACGGTGCATTACTCATGGCTGCTGAGGCTACCAAGTGGTTACGTATTGATAGTTATTGGATAACTATGTAATGACTCACTCGATAATTTTCTGTTGGTCGATATAACTAAGATCAAGTAGAAAGTATCGACGTGACTAATTTACACAGTTCCCTCGACTTGAGAATACCATTGATCTTCAATATGGAAGCTCTACTTTGATCTAATTAAATCGTGATATAGTGCCCATCGAAAGACTATTGTTGGGTTGAGTCGAAGCATTGGAAGTGAAACATTATTCAAGAGAGGATTTTTCTCCTCGGTTATATGAGGTTAGTATCACTGTCAACTGATGTCAACTCAAAGTCAAAGTCTTTGGATAGAGTAGTTTGATTAATAATAGTTGTTATTATGAAACCAAGAGAATTTGTGTTTGGACTATAATGTTAAATGTGGACAATACTGGTATTTTGATCATTACCAAATTCCATAAGTCCTGGTGTGATATAGTTTGACGAAAAGAATTGGTATAAATAATTCTCACTATCGGGTACCTCTTATAATAATTAAAATTGGATTTACCAAAAGATGTGTAAGCGATAAATTTAGCCAAAATGTCACACTTGCTATATGACGTGTGAACGTTAATATTCGAATATTTCGATATTAGTCGCTGATTGAATTTACACCTTTGTGTTGCACAACCATAATAATGAATTCTCTAAAAACCATATGATTTAATTAATTTATAAAATGTTATAAACTTATTAGATCAAATAATATTTGAGAAATATTAATATTTAATTTATTTAATGTTTGGAAGTTGTTTGTAATTATTTTAATGCATTTATAACATTTTTATTTATACGCATTGATATACGAAATCGATGTAATTTAAATAAAAGGTAATTGCATGAAATTATTTATGGAAATTTTGTGTCATTTGATGGCATGATTTGGGGTAATTTTAAGTTAGTTGATGACATATCATGTGAAAAGTGAAAGTGTGCTACGTGCAATATGGATATATAATAATGCAGAGAAGAAATAATAGCAATGTAGTAAATAGTGCGGAATATAAAAGCATTATAATAATAAAAATAACACTAGAGATTTTTATACTGACGGAGCACTGTCCTACGTCCAGTCTCAGCCTCCTGGAATTTCACTAAAACAACAATCCTCACTTAACCCGGAGGAGCAGGTATACGCAGTCTGAGCAGCAGAACAGACACCTGGGCAGCGGAACAAGATTTTTGCCTTAGCAGCAGAAGAGGACTTCACTAATACAAAAGAATATCTAACACTGTGTGTTCTTGATAACATTGATTTGTCTCTGATAGTACAGACCTCCTATAATCAAATCCTCAAGTATATGAAGTGTATGTGAAGATATGAAAAGAAGGTAATGCTAAGAATCAAAGATTATGAAAGTTTATTTGAAGATTTAAAGCAATAAAATGCTTGTTTGTTGTTTGAATGCAAGTATGTGAGCACAAGAAGAATATAAGAACGTTAGAATGATTTTCGATGAATGTGAAGTGTTTGGAAACATGTATTTATAGTAGTCAGAGAGGTACTGCCATTAGGGAAGAGTTCTGACCAAAAGGAGCATCCATTTCCGTTTAGAGAAGGATCGCAACCTATCGCGGAATGGAGACGTCTATTCAAAAATATGACAGTTGGGTTCAGTTTAGTCGACTGGACGTTTTTCATTAGTCGACTGACTATGCAACAAATTAAAAAAAAAACAATGCATACTCGGTATGTACACCAGTCAGTCGACTGGTTGTTTATAGCCAGTCGACTGGATGTATTGTTTTTACACTATTAGCTTTTTTGATTAAAAATTGAGAATAATGAAGTGTGGACTACTTGAGGATAGATTTTAACAATTTCTAAGGCTCGAATATAAGTAATAAACATTGAGAATATGGGTTCAAAGTCTTGATATTGTTGAATTTATGTGATTCAAATATTTCCAAAGAAGATAAGAAAATAATTAATTGATTCCGTCAATCAATTAATTAGGCTGTATATGGAATAATAAAGAGGAAAGATATGCGTGGTATCTTTTAGAGAATGGAAACTGATTAATTGCTAATCAATCAATTAGTCAGATTTATTATATGAAGATAGAGAAGTTTATACATGGAGATTAATTTAAGCAATAGAAATTTATGGAAACATAGATTTTTTATCATTTATGTGCATTGCAATCAAATCAAGTAATATGGAAAGGTTGTCACATAATCTGGAAGTTAATTTTCTTTATCTCCAAGCATCCTTCATTTTCATGCCTATTTAAATGAAGGAAGTTCTTCTTCATTTGTGTGTGAGTGTGTGAGAGAGCATCCACCATTATCCTCTTCTTCAGTAAACCCTAATTTCTGCAGTCAATCAATTAGGGGTTTTGAGCGTAAGTAAGTCTTTGGATAAATTGATTATTCAATTTGTAATTATAGGTTAGTCTCTCCATTCTGCTACCTATAATTTTGTAATCTCTCTTTTTTTGTACTCTCTTTCTTGAGTGAAATAAAGAATAGTTGTTGGGTCCGTGGACGTAGGCAATCTAGCTGAACCACGTTAAATCTCCGTGTTCTCCTTTCTTCTGTATTTTTTTTGTTTGGTGATTATTTTTCATTGAATTTGTGGTTGGTAATTAATCGACAAGCTAGATCCTTCTTTTTGATTGTTTCCGCGCATTAGCATTCCGCTGCGTTTTTGGAGTTTGTGCGAATCAATTGAATTTCCGCACAACAGTTTGGTATCAGAGCTAGCTGTCTTGTTCAAGATTAGTTATCAATGACAAATTCTTTCAGTAGTGGTATGAAAAATTATGGCATCACCAAATTTGTTAGAAAAGGAGTTTTTGGGACATGCAAGGTGAAGACTAATGACGGTGTTCTTCAGCAACAATTTCGTTCATCTAAAGGAAGAGATAAAAAGCAGAAGCACCTTGGAGGTAGAGATATGCGTAGGTCTCATTTCATGGGTCTTAGAAGGGGTGCTTGCTATTATTGTAAGAAGAAGGGACATTTCATACGGGATTGTCCAGCTCTTAGAAAGAAGAGAGAGAAGAAGGAGAAAGCTTCAGTTTTGCCAGCAGTTAGATCAGATGCGGATAGAAGTGATAGTAATACATCATTACTTTCAGCCAGTATTTCACCTTTAGAGCACACAAGTTGGGTGATTGATTCTGTAGCCTCTTGTCATATGACGCCAGATAGGAGTTGTTTTGTCAGTTACAAGAAAATTGATGGTGGAACAGTTCATATGGGGAATGACACATTTTGTCATGTTGTGGGCGTTGGAAGTGTGAGGTTTAGGATGCATGATGGTGTTGTTAGGACTATCACGGATGTTAGACATGTTCCGATGCTGCGTAGAAGTTTGTTATCAGTTGGAGCTTTGAGTAGACTTGGTATGAGGATAATAATAGATGGAGAGAATTTGAGAGTGGCGAAGGGTTCCATGGTAGTGATGAAAGGGGTGCGAGTTAATGATATTTATGTGCTTCATGGAGAGACAGTCTTAAAATAGTCGGTAGTTTCTACTGATTCTAGTATTTCAGATTCTACTCAGTTATGGCATCTTCATTTAGGTCATGTTGATGAGGAGAGTCTTGAAGTATTAAAGAAGTGTGGGTTGATTGATGGTGTTTGTCAGTTGAAGCC
This sequence comes from Allium cepa, assembly GCA_030765085.1. NCBI lineage: Eukaryota > Viridiplantae > Streptophyta > Magnoliopsida > Asparagales > Amaryllidaceae > Allium > Allium cepa. The sequence continues at coordinate 405,340,611 of CM060938.1, forward strand.
TAGCTCTTGTGGAGATTGTTCTTTTGGAAAGAAGAAGCATGTCACATTTGATGTTGGAAGACCTAGAGTTACAGAGTTTCTAGAGTATGTTTATTCTTATGTGCGGGGACCCACCCCAGTTGCATCTTTTGGTGGAGCCAGTTACTTCGTCTTATTTATGGATGATTTCTCACGTAAGGTTTGGGTCTATTCCTTAAAGGCCAAATATGAAATATTTGCCCAATTTTGTAAGTGGAAGACCTTGGTAGAGAAGCAGTCGAGGAAGCGTTTGAACATTCTCAAAGTTGGAAATAGTAGTGAATTTATGGCACAAGAATTCACTAACTATTGTGAATCCGAGCATGTAACTAGAGATTTTTCTATTTCTGCCGAGTCACATTGTTACGGAGTGGCGGAGAGCATGTGTCGGATATTGTGGGAGAGAGCTACGAGCTTGAGAACGACTGCTGGTTTAGAAGTGGGATTTTGGGCAGAAGCGATATCTATGGCAGTATTTCTCATCAACCGCACACCTTATATTGCCATAGATATGAAGATCCCAGAAGAGATATGGAAAAGAGAGCCTGTTGATTATTCATTCCTTAAAGTGTTTGGTTGTTCAACTTATTTAGAAGATGAGAGACATGATAAGTTGAAGCCTAGGGAAAGCAAGCACATTTTGTTAGGCTATAGAGAAGGAGTGAAGAGGTATAGGTTGTAGTGTAAAACAACTAAAAGAATTGTGACTAGCAGGCATGCGATATTTGATGAGAGGTCTTTGTTGAAGGTGGAGCCTCTATCAAGTGATGACATTGGGAGGACAGAAAATTGCCAAACACATTTGGAGTCATCAGATTGTTTCCATATTCAGAAAGATATTGGTATTTCCGATGATACCATGGTTGATGAGAAAATTACAGAGGTTCGGACTCTAGGTGGAGCTCACTTGTTGGAAAGGCCTTTTGGTTCAGTTGACCCTATTTGTAAGCATATTTGTAGCGATGATTCTTCATCTTATGCTTTGAATGTTGTGGAGCTTGTTGGTGAGTCTGTTGATGTTGAATTAGAAAAGTCTAGCAAAATTCTTGTGGAGGAGATTGGAGTAGATAATATTGAGTATGTCCTCACTCAATTTGGAATGGAGAAGGTGAAGCGCACTGTTAAATCTCCATTGGTCTCTCGAAGATTAGTAACTACATGTTCATCTCCAACATCGGATTTGTTGAAGAATTTTGGTACTTTCTCATATGCATTATGTTTGATGATGTGCATACTATCTTTCTTGTGCTTGGGAAAGATTTGGAAGCTCTGTTTAGGCAATATTGCCCAAACTAGTTCACATTGAACTTGTTGACGTAGACCCAACAATTTGTCGAGATGTGGTGATGCAGAGAGATAGTTATATTTGAATCAAGGTGGAGTGTTGAATTTATGTGATTCAAATATTTCCAAAGAAGATAAGAAAATAATTAATTGATTCCGTCAATCAATTAATTAGGCTGTATATGGAATAATAAAGAGGAAAGATATGCGTGGTATCTTTTAGAGAATGGAAACTGATTAATTGCTAATCAATCAATTAGTCAGATTTATTATATGAAGATAGAGAAGTTTATACATGGAGATTAATTTAAGCAATAGAAATTTATGGAAACATAGATTTTTTGTCATTTATGTGCATTGCAATCAAATCAAGTAATATGGAAAGGTTGTCACATAATCTGGAAGTTAATTTTCTTTATCTCCAAGCATCCTTCATTTTCATGCCTATTTAAATGAAGGAAGTTCTTCTTCATATGTGTGTGAGTGTGTGAGAGAGCATCCACCATTATCCTCTTCTTCAGTAAACCCTAATTTCTGCAGTCAATCATTTAGGGGTTTTGAGCGTAAGTAAGTCTTTGGATAAATTGATTATTCAATTTGTAATTATAGGTTAGTCTCTCCATTCTGCTACCTATAATTTTGTAATCTCTCTTTTTTGTACTCTCTTTCTTGAGTGAAATAAAGAATAGTTGTTGGGTCCGTGGACGTAGGCAATCTAGCTGAACCACGTTAAATCTCCGTGTTCTCCTTTCTTCTGTATTTTTTTTGTTTGGTGATTATTTTTCATTGAATTTGTGGTTGGTAATTAATCGACAAGCTAGATCCTTCTTTTTGATTGTTTCCGCGCATTAGCATTCCGCTGCGTTTTTGGAGTTTGTGCGAATCAATTGAATTTCCGCACAACAGATATCACCATACTCCTTTGATTATCTCTTTTTGTTATGATTTGATGGTGCATTCTTTTTTTCTTCTAAATTGCTTTGTCATGAATCAAAACTAGTGATTCCACAAAAAGAAAGGATTGGAGAGAGGAAAAATCAAGGGAATTAATTAGGGAAGATTTAATTAAAGAAAGGGAAAGGTTTCTTTCTTTCAAATAAAACATATTCTCTAGTTCATTCTTTATGGAAAATTCATTTTTCTTTCTCATTCTTTCTTTCTCTTTCTCCACTCCTAACCTATTATGATAGGAAAAAAAAATTCCAAAAATATTTCAACTCCAAATAAAAACATCTAACAAAAAAAAGTGGTTCGTCCATCTCTTGCAAGGATAGGATAGAGATCTTGAAGATCTGAGAAGATATAATTGTTCAAGCTGTGATTTCTAGGCAACATCCTAAGGTGAATTAAACCGATTCAAGGCTTTGGTACTAGTATGTTTTTTCATAAATAATGACATTTGATGTAATGTTTGTTGAAAGATAAATTTGATTATCATAATTTGTATGTATATATCATTGATACATTTAATTTGGAAATTATTTGTATAGTTTGAATTACTTGTTGAATGAACGGATTGGGGTTCTAATTTAATAAACCAAAACTAAAATTTATATATGTTTATATACAATGTTTTTAAATCTATGTTCTAAACACTCAATTTAAAGTCTAATTTTTTGATCTGAAATTTTGCATGTTCAAATTTTCAATTGGGTTCTTATTTTTAAATTAAAATTTGTATATGTTTGAATACAATGCTTTATTATAGATTTATATTGTAAATATTCAATTCGAAGTGTAATCCTTTAGATCTAAAATTTTGTATGTTCATATTATTTTGGATGGATTTTACTTTAACAAATAAAGCTAAAATTTGTGTATAAATAGAATAATGTTTTATTGAAGGTTCATGTTTTAAATCATATACAACAAGGTGTAACTTTAGATTTGAAAGTTTACATGTATCTATTTTTTTTTGAATTGTATTAGAAATTGGAAAAAAGGAAGATGTTTTGGCAATAAATCTAAATGTTAGAATACTATAAATCTCTGATTTGTATTAACTGGAGAGATTTGATTGAATCTTACATGCATACAATTAATGTTTTGACAATCAATCTATCTTTAAATTGATAGCTGTAAATCTTTAATCTTTGCTAACTAAAAAGACTTGATTTAATCTTATATGCACACAATAAATTTTAGATTTATGTTTATATATATATATATTTTGTTGTATATATATTACATATTGTCAAAGTATGAATTAGATTTCTTTCCAGAGAAAAAAACCAATTTAAATGAGGTATATATATATATATATATATATATATATATATATATATATAAAGTTATCATTGACGATTTATATAATCTGACATCTATTAATTGTCATTTATATGTTGCATTGACTGAGTTTACCGAATGGGAAGTTGAACCATTATCCTTGTCACCTTTTATTTATTCCCCTTTTTCTTACATGATTAGCTATCCATTTATTTCTATTTATATGTGAACACATTGTCATCAATTGATAACATATATCATATATTGCACTTGCACAATTTACACTATACACACACACCCACATTCATATGTATACATACACACAAACACACACACATAGATACACACACACACATATACATACACACACATGTATATATACACAAACACATATATTTATATATATGGTTATACTTACATTTATGCCATCTACATGTTACTAATTAATGACATTCGAATAATCGATTAATTTAGTCAAAGAGAGAAATGAAAGTGTATATATACACATACATATATGTACATACACACAGATACACACACACACACACATACATATATGGTTCTACTTACATTTATGCCATGTGCATGTTACTAATTAATGACATTCGATCAATCAATCAATTTAATTAAAAAGAGGGAAATGAAAGTTTTCTCTCTCCATATAAATAAGTAGTATGCTCTCATTAATTAAATAAGTTAAGAGAAGGAAATGAAAAGTTTCCTTCTCTACATTACGTGACTTTTGGATAAAGAAACAAAAGGTTTCTTTCTCTAAATTTACTCTTATGGTTAATTGTTTAGTGTACTCGAAACATTGTGTATTTAAGTTTAAATTAATTAAAAACTTATTTTGATCAATTTATAAAGAAAATAAGATTTTATTAAAAACTTTATTAGATTTGATCTAATATACATGTAGACTTCATGGGTCTAAAATATTCAAAACTGTAAAAAAATTAAAATTCCTCTATTTTTTCGTTGTTGGCTGGCTCGGTTCCAACAATTAGATCACTAAAAAGTTCACCACTAAAACTCTTTTCATTAAACTCCAATATCTCCCTCGCCATAGCATGAAACATGACCATTCCACTGCCATTTTGATCCTTTCTCTGCTATGAATACAGCCATATCCTCCAAATCTATTTCAGTTGACTTCCAAAATCACTCCTTTCGCTGAACTGCATTTTTCGACCACCACGGTTGGAGTTGGGTCAAAGCATGACCATGGTTGCGTAGCCCTTAGAAAACCAGAGAAACCTAAGTTTTGTTTTGATCAAAATGGTAAACATTTGCTTAAGAATGAATAGGAGAAAGAAGTGTGGGAGGTAGGTTTCATGAGAAAGAGAAGAAAACATGGACGGAAGAAGATAATATGTGGCTACAATAAAACAAATCTATTTATAGAGTAGTGGGTAAGGTTTGAAAGCTTAGTATTTTCTTTTTTTCCAAAATTCCATTGAACGTTTTATGGTCATACGGCTTCTAGGAATGCCAGATTCCGACGACTCTTTAACAATGGGAATCATCATATTTTTCTCATTCAAATGATATAAGTTTCATCCTAATCCAAGACAATGCCTTAGGAGGCCATTTTCAGATTTTTTAAGATGTACGAGCTGCCAAAACAACTGATCTTGAATATTCTTCGATTGTGGGCTCGTATATTTTTTCTTAATCCAATAAGATTTCCCATTCATCTAAATTTTTCGATGTTGATCGATGCATGTATATCGATGAAATATGTATAATTGTAGAAAATCCTAGAAAATATAAATCACGATCAAAATTGTCTAATAAAATTACTAAGGTAAAAAATGTCAATACTAAACATTGTCCAGAGTCATAATGTTATATGACGCATTATGAATTTAAAAATAATATTTTACAATCCTTCGGTACTTAAAATGCTGGTCGTTAAACGCTTCCTCTTTTAGGAATTTTGCCCCCGAAATCTCTAACTCAAATAAGGCAAGATCAAACATGGCTACCTTGCATGTTAAATAACCATAAGTAACCATCTCAAGCATCGATCTTCAAACATCAAACATGCACACATAATATCAAATATCAAGAAGTAACATCCATGTCTATCCTAACATGCAAGATACCGGATTATCTAACATAAAGCACAAAGCGTGATATCAAATACGAAAGCTAATGATAAAAATGGAAGTTACCAAATGAAGAGCCCGAATAAGTAGACCTCCCACTCTCCTCTGTCTCCTATATGCAACTGCATGTGCTTTCCATCTATTGAACATTTACCACTTCACCATCTTTCTCCTAAGTTGTTTCATACCATATCCGACGATACAAATAGGTCTATGAGGTCTCAAATCTTCTATTTCAAATATCGACATCATTTAGTTGAACTATTGCCATCATTCTTAATGTTTTTCTACGCTTCTCCAAAATCTAGTAGTAAACAATGGGTCTCGGTCACTTATAATGCTCTTCGACACACCATGGAATCATACAATCCAATTTACTTATGACTTGACCAATTTGGATATCGTTCTAATAAACTTTACTGGTAAAAAATCTAACATCTATTGCTAATTTATAAATTATGACCCAGATGCTACTATACCAACTGCTGGTCCTAAGCAATCCATTAATGAAATCCATCGATATCTGCTCCTCTCAGGATTAAATATTATCCCATCGTTATGGAGCAAACCATCCCGGTTGAGTCTTTACTGCCTTATATCCTTAGACACTACTCCACTATCACCCTTAGTAACAATCTCAGCTAGTCTGTCGTTATGCCTCTAACTAACGCCAATCTTCTTAATCAACGTAGGTTAATGTCAATCTAGCTAACATCTCCAGCTCAAGCTCACATCGAGATCTGAAATCATAACCAATGACAAATTCGAGCTACGTCCACTAGGGACATCACTCTAAAACGGACATGCCTTCTATTTAGAGCATCGACGACTTCATCCCTTACCCAGCATATAGGAAACGTTGAAGTTGTGTGATGCCAAGAAATCTAACCTTTACCGTTGATAGAGGTTGAGAACCATCTGGGAGAACAGATAATTCAATGACTTATGATCCATGAATAACTTGAATCTCTCTTCTAATAAGGAGTGCCTTCAAATCTTCAAAGCAAACACTATCACTAACTCCAAATCATGAGTCGGATACTCCGTCTCATATGGTTTCCCTTGTCGACTAGCATATGTGACAACCTCACCCATCTACATTAATATCGCACCTAGTTCAGTACTACGGGCATCGATGTACACTATCAGCTCCTTATTCTCACTTATAATGACTAACATTAGCTTACTTATCAACCACTCTTTTGAACTCCCAAACGTGTATTCACACCTTGCACCCTAAATTAAAGTATGATTCCTCTTTGTTAAATCGGTTAACAATGCCGCTACCTATGAGAAGTCCTTGATAAAATGTCTGTAGTATCCCGCTAATCCAATAAATATTCTCACATCTATTGCAGTCTTGGGATTATCTCAATCACGGACCACAACCACCTATGCAGGATCTACAAAAATGTGCTGTTTTGAAACAACATGACCTAAGAGTCTCGCTTTCTCCTCCAAAAGTCACCTTCAATTGATGTTTCCTCAACACCTCCAAAACGATCCTCAAATGTCTTGTGCTCTTCTTTTTTCCATAAGTACACGACCATCAATGAACACAAATGTGAACTTACTCGAGTGATCCCTTGGAACACAATTCATGAAATCAACAAATTATGCCAATGCATTAGTTAGCTCAAATGGCATAATTGACCACTCATAAAATCCAAACGACATGCGAAATGCTATGATCGGCACACTCTCGCTGGCTACTCTCACTTGATGAAACCAAATCATAAGCTCCAACTAAGAGAACAACCTCGCCCAATAGAGTTGATCGAACGGGTCACTACTATACAAGAGTCAAGACCTGTTCTTCTTCATCGCCTTATTCAGCTCATGGCTATCAACGCACAATCCCAAAAAACCATCAGCCTCAATAAGTCATCTACTTGCACCTTTAGTTCCCCTGCTCTTTAGGTGCTATATGCCTTAAAGGCATTACTACTTCTCCAGCATCTTTGACATAATCGATACAGTACTCTATGTGGTAATAATAAGGTCACCTCCTCAAATATATCTGAATACACTCTAGCTATAAGCATAGATGAAAACTTTCCTTGTGGGATATCCAGCAAATATAGAAAGTTTCCCATTATCTTATACTTCGGTGGGCAACTTAACTCTACGTTCAGCCCATCCTCAGCCCTAATCATCAACGACGACCTCCCATATTCCACCACTACTGTGTACCTCTTTAGCTAGTCCATTCCCAATATAAAACCGAATTCATTAAACCTAAAAATGGAAACACAAACAAAAGAATACTCATTACTCAATGACGTTTGGTCTTAATAAACCATACATAGGCTGGCTGAGCCTCCAATAGGGTTGGTTATAATCAAAGGTCGGTCAACTATTTTGGTTTATTACCCGAATCTATCCACCAAATCAAGATATAAAGGTGTAATGACCAACTATCTTTAACATCTAAATCCAATTATAATAACATCAGAATATGCTTATAACTAAATTCAGATATTAGAGACACATAACCATAGGTATAAAAATTTGAAATTCCATAACACTAAACAGAAAAGAAAACCTCACAACAGAAATTAAACATTAATATATAAATATATATACATTTCATTCTAACAAATTAAATATTAATAAAATAAAATACATCACATATACATCAACTATCAAATAACATCTTTATAACTATGATGCAATAAATATTCTGAATCATCCTACAAGTACGACTCATTCCAGACCCTTTGCTCGGTCCTTTGCTTTCACTTGCAAAATTACAAGTATACATAGATACATATAATAAAAGGAAAAGGTGTCAACTATTTTTAGGGTTGCACCAATTTCTATATACCTCAACCTCAAGGGAATTGGTGGCTATTGGATACAATAAGAATGCTTACCTCCCCTTTTTGAGAATCAAGCCCACGTAGTTCTATTTCCTGCTCTTCTCCTTCATCTAATTACTTGTTAGTACATCAGAACCATAACATCTATGCAACCATTACAACCATTATAATCAATGCAACAATCATAACAAATATAAATAGTCGAAGTAGAAAGTAGTATCCCTACTCATCCATCACAACATCATACGGGCAATAACATCAACACCGCACTTAGCTATTAAACATTACGTACATTTTATAACATCAATATCAACCCCATAATAAAATACGAAAATAACAATAATACAAATACACATACATACTAATAATCCATTTTAGTAACGCATCATCAATGTAGTAAAAATCATCAAATGTGTACTAATAATCTCATAATAGTAATACAACATCAATCACTAATTAGACTTTATCAACTACCCATCGTTTGGTGGTAAATATGGTAAAATATCGCAACCACATCCTAATATGATTCATCATCATAAAACAAACATATAATAATTTAAATTAATAGCTAATTACATACTTCAAAAATTATATTTATGACAATTGTTACTTTCTTGCATACAAAATCATCTTGTTATTGTTTATTATAAAACCTCCTTATTTATATATATCGAAACAATATCATAAAAAATGATAGCATGCTTTAAAAGCCCTTTATATACTTTTGTTGTTTTAAATACTTCAAAATATCGTATTTGAATAAAAAAGCAATCTTTTTCAAGTTGCTTTTTAAAATAATAATATTATTATTATTTACATCGATATAATAATATTGTTATAACAAAAAATTTCATAATCTTAGAAAAGACTCAAAATAGCGAGGGGCTCTAGAATAATAATGAGTGGCTCCAAAGATTTGGAGAACATCATAAATGATGAAACGAAGAAGCACGCAAAAATTTGATAAGTTTTAAACTACTAGAATCATATCAGTATCGACATTATTTGGTACATACTGAGATAATGGTTGCATCACGTTATTATAAAGCTTCAAGGAAGGAAGCCCAAGCTACGAGAAAAAATAAAGTTTGGTTGTATAAAATCATGTCGGTACCAAGATGATTGGCTTCCTTTATTTTTGTGCAGGATGACCTATTCTTCACCTATTATTTGAATTTGGAAACTAAGACTACTTCTAAACTGGATGGCAAAATATATACTGGAATAGAAAGAGGATTTTGGCACTTGAGTTCTTAAAAGCGATCTTTTTCCACCAAAATTAGAAGACTCTAATAAATCAAAGATCAACTAGACTGTACTTGGATTTTTATTGTATTCATTATATTCCAAAATGAAAATTTCAAATAATATGATTAAAGTGAATGTATGCTTGAGGATTTGCTGAACCACATTACAATTTGTTTCTTTGTTCAATCTTCTTAGCTTTCAGACTTGTTAAATTTAAATCAACTTGATCATGGGGTATAATGCCACTTTTGGTGCAACACTTTGGGTTCTTTCCTTTGAATATGCTTGGATATGAAGTTTGGAGGAGAGTCCAACTACTAGAGCTATTGATGGAGGAAGGTCTACTCTGTGCAGTTAATACCTCGCTATTACCCCGCTAAAAGCCTGCTATATCTCATAGCGGATTTCTACCGCTATGATTTTTCCATATAGCCCTAGAATATAGCCTTTCCGCTTTAATCCCCCCTGTTTCCGCTATATCCCGTTATTTCCGCTATATTCTGCTATTCCCGCTATATCTATTTTAATAAAATGAATTAAAAATTTTCATTTTTACATTATAAAATTATGAAACTAATTTTTTTGATTTAATTTTTAATATATTTTCAAACATGAAAATACTCTAATATTCTACCAAAAGTCAATTATGTTATATAACAGTTTTTCGTTTATTTAAAGTATATTCACACAAGTTTTTATTTAAAATTATTTATGTATTATTTATAATTCAATTGAATAATAATTTTTCATTTAATTACCATTTATATATTTGTAAAAATATTAAGTACGAGTTTTATATGCTATTTTAGAGCCATCTGCTATATCCCGCTATATCCTCGCTGTATCCCTGCTATGACTTTTTGCACCTCCACCGCTTTGAATCTACCGAGCGCATTAACTGCACAGGGTCTACTAGAGTATGGAAGCGGTCAGGAGGTGTCCTCAAGTTCAAATACCGTCAGTCTATGTGACTAGGGAAGAGATTGAAGAATGATGAAAGAGATATAATAAAGAATGATTGCTCGATAAGAGGAAATGCTAGATGGATTTAAAAAAAAGATGGAATGGAAAAGGATAGCCAGAGCAGTTGGAAATCAAAACCATAGGCTAGCAAGCAATGTTGGAGCATTTGGAATTAGAGAAAAACGAAATGGTATTGAAGCCCTACGACCTGAACCACTCAGCCCCGATCAAAATTAGGTCGGTACCAACATGAATGTCTTAGAGGCACAACTAATTTGGGTCTAGGACGAGCTAGGATAACAGGAGTGGATGATGCTTGAACTAGAAATACGGACCAAAATGTGAATGCACGACAACAGGAGTTGGAATTAGAAAATCACCTTTGGGACATGGAGCAAACCAAGCAATTGGTTAGAGATTTCCATTAGATGACAATGATAGAATTTCTAAGATGATAGGATGGGTACTAAGAAGTAGATCCCAAGATGAGCTTAAAATATATGAATAGGATTCAATTTACCCTAAATATACATTATGCAAGGAATCCACCCGATTTCAACTATCGACGGAGGCGTATAATAGAAGGACAGATCCAACCATTCATTAGATGTGATATATCCCCTGTGTGCTACAAAGGAAGTGATAAGGAAGCTATTTCCCATTATATTTGACTGACTTAGCAGCAATGCTCTTTCGACATCTAAGGGACAGATCCATCAATATATAGTCCGAACTAGTGGATAGGTTTATGAAATAGTTTAGAGTCTATATTACATGATCAAAGAATGTAATGACACTTTCAAGTGTGAAGTAGGGACACTATAAAGTTATTGATTAGGTTCAATTCAGTAGCTGTTACAGTGCAGAGACCAGACCCATCAATAATTTTGATGGTGGTGGTTTTTGGAATTGCGAGATTTCATGATTGCTTTCGAGAGAGACCCACTAGTGGATCTAGTGGATTTCTACTACCATGTCGAGAGATTCCTATGTTGAGAGGATGTTGAAGAGAATAAGGGAATTGAAGTAAATGCTATGGATAATGAAGGACATCCAAAACAGAAAGTGGAAAGGATAAATGAAAGAGAAAGGCTAAGCACAACCTCGGAGGACCGAAGCGACAAAAGAGGAAACCGAAGTTTTCCTTGTGCACTTTGTTGACAGAGATCTCAAAGAGGATCTACTTAGATACTAGGGTCAAGATTCTTTACTGGAAGCCAACAAAGAGAGAACATGTAGATCGGGAGAAGAGATCTTAAAGGTTTTGCCTATTCCATAAGATAATGAGTGTCAACGCCTTCGTGATTTAATAGAAGAGCAGGTTCAGAGAAACTGGCCACAATAATACATAAGAAACCAAACAATAGTGGTGTAGCAGGAGTAACCACCACCTATAGCGAATATATCAAAATATGACTGTGAGTCTAGATCAAGTACGATGATCTCATGATCGGGATGGAGAGGAGTCATATTTTATTCCCTAATTTTTCCTTTTTCTTTGAATAAATAAGGCAATATTACTATAAGGCCGCTTATATGTGTACGAGACCTTATTTGGTCTCTAGGCATGCTATGAGTTAGATGTTTAGGAGTAATCATTGATAGGACTTTGGTTTGTTTCTACGATTTGGATTTTTTGAATGAATATTTGATTTTGAAAATCAATTAAATATGATAACTATTACTAATTATGAAACACCAACAGGGATTGGTGAACCCCACACCCCCCGGACTGAAACTAATATATACTTAATTGGATATGGTTCTCCCAACCGAAGAGATGGAGCGATGAACCATAAGGTGCAAGTCAGCGACCAAGTGGATGGACTTGTATAGGATAGTAAGTCCCTTCACCAAAGAGTGATCAGATGGACTTGCTCGTATATTGGGTCTCCTCACCGAACAGTGAGCGAATTGGACTTGATATGGATATATCATCGAGAGAGATCAAAAATGGATTTGGATATATGATAGAAGATATCATAAATTGGATTAGATATTGACTGTGATCCAAAGGGAACGGACCCTAGATTGGACATTGATTATGTGATTTGAAGAGATCTAGACTTGACCTTAGATTTTAAACACCTTATGGTTGGATAATTATTGTTGATTGATTAATGATTATCATTGTTGTTGGAACTAGGTCAGTCGATAGTGGGGAAAATAGGTTGATTTCAAAAAAAATCTATTTTGGATTTACTGGATCTATAATGTCTAAAAGATTATTAGATCCAATCTAATAAAGGTTTAAATAAAATCATATTTTATTTTGTTTGGTTAAAAGGAAGTATAAATTTTAATTTTAGTTTGTGTATATTATAATGAATGTACCAAATACATTAAGATGTGTGAAGTATAAGTGCAACATATAAGAAATATATATTTGTGTAATTAAACATGTAAAAAAATTATAAAAACAAATTTCTTTCTCTTAACATACAAAATTAATTAAGGCAAGATGAGGTTATAAATATAGAGCGAGAAATCTTCTGTTTCTCTCTCTCTCTCTCTCTCTAATTAGATTAAATGACAAATTAAATGGGATTTATAACAACATTTACACATGCCTTTATTGTCTAAAGTTTTGACTGATAAATCCTAAATGTATAATAATAGATAAGATTACATATAAACATGTTAAAATAAGTTTTCTTGTATTATAAGTTTTTCAAATCAAGAACTAACAATTATAACAATCATTTCAATTAAGGAGGAGTTTGAAAATAAATTTTACAGTTTTATACAAAAGAACGTTTTGAGTTAAGTTAAAATAAAATAAATACATATATATATGTATCTGTAAATAAGTACAAGTTATGTACTAAGTCTGGAATAACATATGTATATATAGAGATTACGATTTAAGTAACACATATGTTTAAATTTAACGCTAACAAATTTAATTCAATCCTTTAACTTATGTACTAAATAAAAGTCTATAATTTACATAAAGACCACTTATGAATTCTAGAATAAAAAGAAAATTCTACTTTTATGAATATAATAACCAAAAAGAATCGATTTCAAGAAAGCAACTGTGTAACACTGGAAATCAATTTTCAGAGTGATTTTAAATGACCAAAAAATATAGTTTATTTACGTTTACATATACAAATGTTAAAAAAATTTATATATAACATACCAAAATAGTTTTACATTTTGTCTAATTCTAAAACAATGACAAAATTAGTCGAACTACTTAGGCATATATAAATTTGTTGTAAGAGAATTCAGATCCAACTATATGAAAATGTAGACAAACAATACAATGAGATAAATGATTTGAAATATGTCAATCATTATAAACATATAATTAATAGAGATGTAGAACAAGGGAAGGTCCAAACTAAATTTACATGATGATCATATAATTGATTTGGATGGATAAAATAGGGATCTGAGTTATATAATAATATGAACGCACAAAATAGGAAATATGTAACATGAATAAAATCTAAGTCATTCAAACATATGAGTATACAATTAAATAAAATTAGAATTGCCTAAAAGTAAGGCCAATTATTTGTGCTTGAATGATGAATAATACCCCGTTTTGCTTGAATCAGCCTTTGGATTTTGCGAGGATCCAAAGACAAAAACCATGTTGAATTCTTTTTTTTTTGTTTTAATTTGTTTTTGGGGATTTTATGCGTTGTAAGACATGGAAATTTCACTCAAAATAGAGAGGAAGAGGGCAAAAAGAAATGAAATGTTGGGTGGTGTTGCATGAAATGAATAAAGGAAAATTGTTTTAAAAGAAACGTGAAACTTTTAATTCATTCCCTTAAAACTTTCTCTATTCAATTCTTAATTAACTCTCATTAAATCTGCTCTCTCTCTCTTACTCTACAAGTATGGCTTGACATAGATAATCCATATGGTTCCTCATAATTTTCGAAATCCTATTAGCGTTAATTCCATTTAAATCCAGCCGATATCGTATATCACTACGTTCGTTTACAACTTTTATATACGCATTTTATTAACACCTATGGCATTCAAACATCATTTTTTTAATAGTAATTACTATTTCACAAATATTAATTAATTTAATTAGTTTAAAAGACTTTTAATTTTTATTCTATATAAATCCAATTTAAATGCTCTATTGACATCATATATCGGTATGTACGTTTATAACTTATATATATGTACAATATTAAACACTAATGGTATTTAAACAGATTAAATGAAATTTAATAACTAATATTTCATAAATATTAATTTATTTAATTAATTTGTAGTGATTAAAAATTTATTAAATCGTGTGGTTTATTCGTAGTATTCATCATTTCGGTCGTGTGACTCAACGGTGTAAATTCTGTCATTGAGTAATAGAAAGTAGTTCAAATATTACCATTCACATATCACCTTACCTAGTGGTCTGACATTTTGGCTAAATTTATCACTTACACATCTTTTGGAAATATCCAATTTTAGTTTTGATTAGCGGTATCCCGTAGTGATGATTATTGCACCGATTCCCTTCGTCAAAACTATATCATATTAGGACTTATGGAATTTGATTTTTGTCAAAATTCTAAAATTATCCATATTCAAATTTTAGGTATAAACACAAAATCATTTTGTTCAATATTACCAATTATTATTAACCGACCTGCTCTGATTAGAAACTTTAACTTTAAGTTGACTTAAGTTCACCCCATGATGCTTACCCCATATAATTGAGGAGACGAATTCTCTCTTGAATAGTGTTTTACTTCAGTACTTCATCTCAACCCCACTATAGCCTTTTGACGAGTGATGTACCGCACTTTAAATATAATCGAGTGGCATTTCCATATTCAAGTTGGACGATATTCTCAAGTCGAGGGAATTGAACAAATTTGTCACATTGATATTCTCTGTTCGACCTTAATTATATTAACAAATAGAAAAATATCGAGTGAATGATTCCATAGTTATCCAATAACTATAAATACATAATCTCTTATTGCCTCTAATAGCTATGAGTAATACACTATCAAACATTTAGAGAGCATCATGTACTCTGGTCTTAACAAATGTACCAATACCCAGTCTCGATCCATCTTATCAAGGAATATTAAAGATGGCGTGTTTATTTTATGGTGATAAATCACTTACGATTACAACACATGTAACTACTATCACAAAATATACCATTTGTGGATCTTCTGTATTAAATATGCTTTTAATTAAATAATTATTTAATACAACACATTATATTAAGTATATAATAGAAAAGGCACCTTTTATTTTAAACAAAATTGGTTATTGAGTTAGATATATGTAGCAGATTACGAGCTCCTAGGGTATACCCTTAACTTTATTAGTTGCCTCCACTCGATTGGACTAGCTTATGAAGATATGCTAGGCAATATAAGACCTTTTATAAGTAACATTCCGATCGGTGACAATGCATCCCCATGATTAATGATGTGTGATAGCATGATATATAATTAACCCAAGATAGATAACGCTAGGCAAACATGGATGACTTGGATAATGATAGATGATATGATAACTTTGATTTACAATATTGATTCATGATATGATAATTCCAAACGAACATGAGATGATTATGATTTATGACTAACATTTAAGCAAGGCCCTAAATCCTTTGCTATGACAAGCCTATAATGACCTTTGATTTGCATGCAAATCTGAAGGAACTGGATGGTTCACCACGATTGACCCAGTAGATAGCCAGAGAACTCGACTACCAATGATTAATCACTCCTTATACTTATTCTTGAGCAAAGAACATCTTACAGTCATAGGGCATACTTTAGGGAGCAAGCATTACAGTTAAATTTTCCACGGTCTCAAAAAAGACTCAAACTGACAAGTTGGGCTTTAGAATATTGAAGGAATGACTCCTGAGACTTGGGGAACATCAAGAACGATGATACGAAGAAGCATGCAAAGATTCGATAAGTTTCAAATACCTTGTATCATATCAATGACATTATTTGGCAGTGCCGAGGTGATGATTGCATCATGACATGGCAAAGCTTCGAGGAAGGAAGCCCAAGCTACGAGAAAAAATGAAGGTTGGATGTACAAAATCATGTAGGTAATGACATGGTCGTGTCAGTACCGAGTTGATTGTCTTCCTCGATTTTTAAATGGGATGACCGGTTCTTCATGCCATATATTCGGATTTGGAAATTAAGACTTGTTCCAATTTGAATGGCGAAATCTACATTAGAATTGGCCTAAAAATAACAAGCTATCTACATCTAGAAAGGGTATTTTGGCACTTGACTTCTAGAAAGCGATCTTTTTCACCATAAACATTAAGAAATCTTACAAATCTAAGATTTACTAGATTATAGTCAAATTTACATTGTATTCACTATATTCCAAAAGGAAAAGACTAAACAATAAAATTAAAGTGGACATAGGCCGGAGTATTTGCTGAACTACAGTAAAAATCGTATCTTTGTGTGGTCTTCATTACTTTCATACTTTTTAACTTTACATCTACTTGTTAAATTGCTAGAATCGAAACCATCATTGAACTCAAAAAGGCTGTACCTTTGAATTTATGCTTTTAATTTTGTTGATGGTCGCCCAAATCAAAAACCCCTAAACTAACCAAGGGCTCCATCAATTTTAGACTTTTCCATGATTTTCAATTGTTTCGATCACTTTGAAGACAAATGAACACTGCCTGCCAACACCATTCATCTGGAGCTTCGCAACGATATATAATATGTAGAAGTTTGGGCAATTTTAATTTCGAACAAATTTGTAATCAGAGAAAATTATCCCCTATTAAAATGTATTAAGGAGAGTTTTAGGATTAAGAAAGAAGTACTGATATGATGGCCATCTTCTAGGGTTTCTAAGCATTACTAATATAGGTGATAAGGTAGATCCAGTCGTATGGACCAAAAATGTCTGCATATTCTATTTAAATACTGTAATGTCTCTATTTCGTGCACCGCAACTTCAAACGCCATGTTACATATCAAACCGATCAACTCGTAAAAACCTTCACAACGGTTAAAAGTATGACATCTAATTCTTCTTTTGATTCAAATTCATTTTTAATCGCTTTAATATTAAAAGCATCAAATTGGCGAGTTATTATATCCTTCCCTTTTGAAATAAGCGCACCATCTTAATTCCTCAAATATAACCTTCAACGTAGACTGTTTAATCAAAAAATATAAGGAATATGTCAATCACAAGTTAATTACTTATCAAGAAGTACATAATAACCATATAACATTGACTATGATACAATCTAATTCACCCATAAACTTAATTTAAATTCCTAGACGCACATACAATAATAATTGTAAAGATCCGCCTTTCTTAGACCTAAAGGCAACACTTAATACATCCTCGGTATTAGTTATCGATCATTTAACGTCGGAAATACAGGTCATTTGGGGTGAAGAAAGAAAAAGATAGAACAAAATCTCCTATTGTGATAAGAAACATATAATATACACAAGTCATTGCGAATGAAAAACATCTTTATTATATACACAACATCAAGGTACACAGACCTATTATCATCCTGAATAGTTAAAACATCACACGCTTACAATTGCTAATAAATACAAACAAAACAAACAAAATAGCAGAAGATAGAAGATACGTGAATAGGTCTTGGAGAATGCAACTTGTCTCCTAAAAGCTCCAAAATGTCCAGCTAAATCAAAAAAATATGCTCGGGCCAACTCGAGAATTATAGGAAAATAATGTCTCCATCCTTCTGGTAAACCAACAAGAGAAAACTCTATCAAATTATATTGATTTCTATATTTGAAAACCTTTTTCAAAATAAAAGGTAATCCATCTGGTAAACCAACAAGAGAAAACTCTATCAAATTATATTGATTTCTATATTTGAAAACCTTTTTCAAAATAAAAGGTATTTCCTAAGACCATGCCACACATAAACACGGACAGGTTTTTACTTATGATAACCAAACCATTTTTATTACAAAATTTGGTGATATTACAATAATGTCTAGGGTTTTAAAATAAATATTGATCATAACCAAAATGGTTGCATTAATCACATTCTAGCATACTAGGTTCTACAATCAAAACGTAAGGCTTGTATAAGGAAATGGATTCCAACAAGGCAAGGAACTATCTTTCAAAAGTACACCTCTAGAAAAATGTACTTGAGGTTGCAACCCATTGCTCCTCTGCTGCATAAAGTCAGCTACCCTTTAACATGGCAGGTCGAATTACATCATCCCACGACACCTAGGCCGCCTTAATTTGCCCCTTGATGCCTACGTGCATACTAACTTAAGGAACCCGATCTAGATAGAGGAATGATGCTCCTAATGAGTGCTTCCCACGTAGCTTTACTGCATCCTTTGTTTTAACCATTTCTGAGTTGTGAGGCTTCTGGAATCATGCTTTACCTTTTCCTTTTAGCAGTTCTCACTTGGAATGCTAACACTGCCCTTCAAGCATCAATGCAATGTTAGCATTCATCTATAATTGTTCAGGATGAGAATAAATAGAAGACACTACTTCTACTACATTCATTTTAAAATCACCATGGGGATTAGTAGCAATTTGCCCTTGCACTTCAAAAGCTTGATTTCATAAGCTCGAGCCTCGTCCAAAATGTAGAACGTGCATATGGTTTTGGAGTGGTTACGATATAGAGTCATCTCATCTGAGTACACTCTTCCCGCTTACCGGTTGCTCTAAAACCAAATCGTTAGTTCCGATAAACTCAGTTCTGGTTCTTTATATTGATCTGATAGTATATAGGAATGGGGATCATCCCCTAACTGTTTAAGTGTACGCATCTTTCTATCATCTATCCTAGGAGAACAAAACGAGATTTACATGCACAGTACAAAATTATCGAAGATAACTGTGTCATGTAACTCATGTGTTTCTTCTAATATTTCCAGAGTTATATCTTTTGCTCTTAAATGTGGAAAGAATAGTTCCCTACCACCAAAATGTAACATTCCCTATCTTAAAGCCCGAAGCCGAGTGCTATAGATGCTACAATCATTTATAGTATTAACTTTTGGCAACAAAATACAGTAATTCTACTGGTATCCTTAATATTAGAGGCAAATGAATATGAAACAAAATCACGGATTTCAAAAACAACAACTTTACTGATTACATTTCAAAATCATGTTTCATATTCCATCACAAAATCCTAAATGTTTTCCAGGTTCTGATCAAATATATTTATTACAAAATACATCAAGATGACATATGAAGATGCCATTTACTTAGGGTCAACCTCCACATCAAATTTTCCTTGAAAACATTTCTTTCAAATTGATTTAACCCTTTGAATCTTACTTAAACAAGGAAAATATACTCTTTGCTTTACTCAAATCTCTCTACCATGTTATATATCATTTACACAAAACAGCGTTGATGAAATATAATGGGGTTATTTATCCCTCCAAAGTAAGTTAAAACCCTTTTTAACTTAAAAGTTCTTAGGCCATGAGGCCAAGGTAAACCATTCGAAACCTTTGCTTAAAAACTTTAAACAACCCTTTCGAATCCATTGAAAGTACCGCTCTCTAAATACGTTAACTACTATATCATGAAACACTAGGCCAAAAAGCCAAAACATACTGTTCGAAACCTTTCAAAATAACCTTTCGAATGCATTGAAGGTATCCCTTCAAAATCTTTATAAACCTTAGACATCCTCTTTTCAAAACTATTTAAACTTGACTTTAGAAAGCTTTGGAAATCTTCCATTCAATTACTTAAAGTACCTTTAGAAAACATTGGAGAACCTTCCTTTCGAAACCTTCAGTATAAACCTTTTGAAAGCACTAAAATCCTTTACTCAAAATAACCCATCCGAAAGCATTGGGTTCAAATAATAATTTATGGAACATAGCTTCAAAACTATTTAAAACCATTCCTTTCGAAACCTATGGGTTTAATTTTCAATAGATGAAATGGTCTTAAAAGAACTAGGGTGAAAGCAACTCTTTCGAAAGCTTATTCTTAAGTAAAATGAAAGCAGATGGTTTCAAAACCATCCCTTTCGAAAGTATGGAGAAGCGGCTTCTTATTAAAAGTGAAAGAAACCCTTCGAAACCAATGTTTAAAGGCATAAGTGGCCTCAATTGGGTCGAAACGTAGAATACGGCAGCAAGTGTTTCGACCCTGTCGAAAGTTTTTTTAAAACAAAAGGAGACAACTAAGGTAGAAAGCTATATCAAACCCTTTCAAAAACATTCTTTAAAATGAAAAGCAAGCAGGATCTCTTTTGGAAGAAAACAAGGCCTCGACCCCTTCGAAAGCACGTTTCGAATCTTTACCTTTCGCCTAAATTCCAATCCACTACGTACCAAGGCATTGATGCCATGTGTATTGGTTTCGACTAGAATGGAGGCGATAGTATAGGGTCAAAAGGTGGCTGTCGAAAGTGGCGAAACAACAATCTTCTGCAAAACTTTATAAAGTAATAACTTTCCGACTAACTTGCTTATTTGTCGTTATACAATTGGTTTCCAATTTATTTTCTAACATCTTTTCTAGAAGTGCTGTCGAATTCAGTATTTAATAATTTAAAACATTTAGAAAATTGCTTTTTCTCCTTTTATAAACATATCAAACATTTAAGTCGCATACCTTAAATAATTTTATATACTTAATAAAACACTTAGGAAAATTCTTCAAAATTCCCTTAATTCGCTTTTAATATGTTTTCTAACATATTTAAATTTCTGATCCAAAGCTAACATATGATTGTTGAAATTAATTTAAACCCAATTTAACAATTTTCTTTACTAGAATATTCACAATAAATCCACAACAACTTAAAAAATTATGAAAATTGAAACCAACTCAAAAATATTATTTTTGGTCTTATATCAACGACGCAAGGCATTTCGATGTCATTTAATATGTTTTTCAAGTTAAACCTTATCATAAAATCTATATGAAGTATCATAAATCACCAACAAGTATGCATGTGTGTGCATATATCCAATTAAATAATCAAAATATGGAAAATCATTTGCAAAATAAACACTGGTCTTATCTAAAAACTGAAAGTTATAAAATAAGATATAATCTATTATTCAGCTTTAGATTGTTTATTAAGGAGCTTGAGGTTTGTTCTTTGATTAAATAGCTTAAGCTTCCTTCTTAAAATTTTGCTTATCTTCCCCTTGTTATCTTCTAATGGTGGCCGACCAAGCTTGGTATTTAGTTTTAGTTTGTGAATGTTGTAAGTGAAAGTGGGATAAAGGTTTAGGGTATAAGAATATAACCCATTCCTATTTTGCCCATATCTTATTTTCTCTAATTACGTAATGTTAAACTTTTATTTGTTCAGTCTTCCTAAGGCACGACTGCCTTATAATTATATAAATCTCAATCTCATAACCACTTTAATCTTTACATCATTCTACTTAGTTTGTATAATTAAATCTTCTGAATAATGTTATCTAAAATTGAGGGTGTTACAAAATTAAGAAGGATTATTTATTTTAGGCCAAGTGTATTGATAGTCGATCATTTAACTATTAATTAAACGCGCATTCAATAGAAATTATGTTTCCCACATAAACCATTGAGCCTCTCAAATTAATCTTTTATTAATTTAAAGTCACCTTTCAAATTATTTGTAAAAATATTCATACACTTATCTCATCGGTATAAATATATTCACAAAACCATTTCTTTTTCAACTTGGGAACTTTTCCAAATAATTATAAAATGATATAAGTATATTCACATAACATTAAGAAAATTTTCTTATTTCAAAATCATATTACAATGATCAAGCCCAAAATGTCATTAGACGGAGATATTTATAACCCAAAATACTATTCCTTTTGATAAATCTCTTTGTAAATGTCTCCTTTATAAATTCCCAAATCTACGTTAAAACATCTTTCTAACTCTCGCATATAATTATAAAACTTCTTTTGTAAATTTTTAAACCATTTATAAAACTTTTTCCAAATTTCAAGATCTCTTCCCAATTTATAAAAATCCTTTTATAAATTGTTTAAAAAAATCTTTGTAAATAAACTTTAATCAGTAAAGTTCCTTTAGTAAACAAATCAATGCTTTTAGAACATCTTTATATAAACTAGTTGCTATTTAAAATATCTTTCATTTAATTTAGCTTTAATCAAATTAACAAAATAATGATTCTAAACAATCATTTAAAAATTATTAAATTTCAAAACACCTTTAGATAAAATAATTGGTAAATTATCTTTAAATATCTTAGTAAAATGGTAATAAACCTTAAACCATTGTAACAAGGATAAAATAAAATATTTGACTTCACAAATTAGAAAGAGGCTTAGTGACCACCATGGGTTATTTAATTGAGTTTAACTGATCCAAGTTACAATATGGATATTTACATAACAAGTAGATATGTAAAAGGAATCAACCAATAATAACCAATCAACATATAGGTAAACGTCCAAATTACCAAAATAGCAGAACTAGGTTTTTATTCTA
The DNA here is from genome assembly GCA_030765085.1 of Allium cepa. Taxonomy (NCBI): domain Eukaryota; kingdom Viridiplantae; phylum Streptophyta; class Magnoliopsida; order Asparagales; family Amaryllidaceae; genus Allium; species Allium cepa. The sequence continues at coordinate 405,363,733 of CM060938.1, forward strand.
CTTAAACGGATGTCAATAGAATCTACTTGGTGATTTATAGCAGAACTATGATTTATTCTACCAAACAGATGTCAAGATAACTTAATTAGAAAAACTATGTTTTACTCTGCTAAACAAATTTCATCAAAGTCCATTTAATTTGTTTAACTACTTAGGGTATAGAAATAGATAATCCCTTAAGTTAACTATCTTCAAAAAGGAAGTTGCCTTTTAAACATTTTGGTCCTTAGAAAAAAAGCAATTAAAACTTAAAATTCCAATTTATTTTAGGTTAAACCCTTTATTAATTCATAATTAAATCTTAATTAAGTATTAATTTAACTTAACTATAAACTAAGAAATAATTGAACCTTAAATAAATAATTTGTTTATAAATTAAACCCTTAATTAATTTATAATTAAAAAAATTAAACACTTGCTAAGTAATTAATTAATAATTAACCATATACTTAATTAATAATTAATTAAAAAAATCATACATTTAATTCATAATTATTTAAAAATTAATCTAAGTTAATCAATAATTAATTAAAACTAATCTTACTTTAAAAGATAATCAATCAATACTGATCTCCACTTAATCAAAATTAATAAACCTTGTTTAATACTTAATTGATTATTAATTGCTAAACTTAATTAATTAATAATTATTATTAAATTCATATTGACTTTCTTAAAAATCATTATTAACTTTACATAACATTTCTAATCTCCTTTTAATTATAAAAACTTAATTCTACAAAAGTTTGACTTTTTATCAAAACTGGATTCATAGCAACTACCGATATGGATCACATAACTAAAAATTGTATTTTCAAAGTACTTCCTTTAACTTATCTCTTGGAAACCCTTTACTTACTTTATGAATATAAGAAGTATGTCTTTTAAACTAAAAACAAAGTTTAACTTAAAATGTTTAATAATTTAACTAGTAAGCATGGTTTTACACAAGGGATTCCATTCCACTTTAACACTGAAGATGCTAACATTTTAACATATACAACATAAGTACATCATATATAAACATACATGTCATAACCAAAACATAGACAATATCACAACTTCTAACTAATCGCTACACTATACTTCACTTTCAAGTTTAATTACATTATTACATAAAAGCACGTTATTCCAAACCAACACAATATTAAAATCCATCAAGCCAACCAATATTTTACATCAATACTAACAATAAAATAAGGATAAATACTTTTCAAGAAATATATGAGTTTTTACTCACAAAAAACCAAAACAAAAGCAAAATTGGACTAGATCTTTTAAAAAGCCTTGGATCTTGCATATTGAAAACCAAACTTGGTTCTTAACCAAATATGGACACACATAGGCTCGGCCTAGGCATGATTGGGCTCGACGTAGTGGTATTTAGGCATGGCCAAGGTGATGTAAAGGCGTATGGGCTTTGTCTAGGAAGATGGAGGAGCTTAGAAATGAAAAGGAAGAGTTTTTAATTATTTTTGTAAGATAAAAAGAGGTAAAAATAAATTTCTAAATGTTAAAATAAGAATAAGCCGTATAAAAGTTTTAGAAACTTAGAAAAGAAGAGGAGGCTTTAGAAAAAAATAGTGAAAATAAATGAATATGGAAAAGAAAGATGGGAAAAAGTTTTTATATAAAATGAAATATCAAAATTACCTAAATACCCTTTGTACTTTACCCTCCTTAACCTCTTGCCACCTAATCTTGCTTCCCTACCATCTCGTCACCCTTGTCCTCACGTTTTTGCTTTATCCTCCTTCATGCATGCATGAGCCAACATGCCACTAATTACACAAGTGTACTTATGTTTCCTAAAGCATCTTTTTATTTCTTTTATTTTATATTTTCAAAAAATATCTTATCACACTTTTATATAATAACTTAGCTAAATGCATGGATAAATGTATATAAATTTATCCTAACTAATTTCCTAATGTATATTTACTCTAGGGTTCATAACATTTTCTACTTTTAGCCGATGAAAAGTCGAAAATTCGAAAAACGATTTCCGATCATATTTTTGATTTTTCTTCAAACTAAAATTTTTGTAAAAAATTTTGAAAACTATTCCACCATCATTATATATTATTTAAAAGAGTTTTATTTTAATTATAAAATCTATCATTTGAAAATTTAAAATTAATTAATTATTCGCAAATCAAAACAGTTAAATTCTGAGTTGTTGCCCTCTCCTCCCTTAAAAGAATTTCATCCCTGAAATTTTACCACAACCTTACCCAGAAAAAAACCAAAACCAGGAGTACATAACACTACACGTTTATTTGTATGATGCACATAGATTAATCTTATGCAAAAAAATCTGATTTGATCACTCACTCGAATATATAACTTTTACTTCCGAACTATTATCACTCACTCGATTTCTTAGTGCAGACTCCAATCAAGCTTCTTAATTAGAATCCTCTATTATCCTTACATAGCCATATACTATGATAGAAAATTTTGGTTCTAAATTAAGAACCCTTACCAAGAGTTCGCCGTTAAAAATCAAGTGATATTACCTTATTTGGAATAGTGTGAAACACCTCAAGTCATTTACTCGAATCTTGGATCGGGAACTATGTAAAAATAAGGAAGGATTACATACAATTTATGTACTCATCTAAACACCTAACTACTTTTAACCCACCCAAATGTATTTATAAAAACATTCATAAAATTCCAACTTAGGTTCAATATTTTAAATGATGCAACATTATTTATGAAACCTTTTTCATATAATCATTTTACCTTATTACTTGCATAATACTCACTTTCATCCTAAGAGTATATATAATATGTCTGATTTTAAATCCTATTCACTTCATCTTATTAAGATGTAGGCCCAAAATATGGGTCTTAAAACTGAGTCAACAAGTCCAACCTTTTTACCCAATGGGTCTGGTAAGTAGCTAAGAAGTGTAGGATGTTGGTATCCAAACTACGTCCTAGAGTCTAATTTTTCTTAGACACCTCCAAGGTAAAAATGTTCATTAGCCGGTCGAGTAACATCAAATAATTATGTAACCTCATAGGTGTTAAAATCAAAAGATATAATTTAATAGAACAAAGTTTACTAAAACTCCTTATTAAATTAATGCAGTTTTTTAAAACTTTCCACTCTTTAATCAAAATACCTTATTATTTTGAAAAATCCAAATACCTGGTTTAATTTTCAATTTTTTTTTGAAATGATACTTAATTTTTAAATCTTAGATAATGTACATAGAGGCCAAGTAACTCTAAAATAATATCAAGGAACTGGAAACTACTAAATAGCATTATATATCCAATTACCAAGGAGGATAATACTCAAGAGATGTGTTTATCATCCGAACACATCTCTCCCATTTTTAGTCATTTTTAGTCACTCGAACTACTTAATTATAAAAATACTTCTTATTTTAAATCCTTATTTGAAACAATATTATATATATTTCTAGTTAAATCATTTTTAACAAAATATTTATCATGCACTTGCTTTGGATTCATTCGGATTCGAACTCTTTTCGACCATACAATGACAAAGAGAATAATTTAGTAATTGCACTGCCACATTTGCCTAAGCAAACATCCAATTATCAGTTAGAACATTATTTTGATTATCACAGAACAGATAGAGACTCATTCGTCGAACTGTCCAAAGGCAAATCCTCTTCTCAAATTCCCTTTCAAAATATTTATACTTCAAAATAATTTCTAGTAATACTATTATTAGCTTTTCTCCAAAAACATTTGAAATCCTTTTTAAAGACACTGGGATATTAAATTCTCTAAAACTCCTTTTAATTAAAACATATTTTATAACTCTGATTCATAAATCAACTCTTTATAAAACATCTAAAAAATTCTTTTTAATAAACACCTTATATTAAATTCCAATTTTAACCCTATATATCATTGAACATCTTATAGTCAAACAGGTTTTACTAGCCCTATCTATAATGAGTTTACCCCATAAAAGCCAAAGGTGCATGCTTAACCAGGCTCTAATACCAAATGTAATTATCTGTCTTTCTTATATCTAGAGATGACACTTAATACATCCTTGGTATCTGCGCATTGATCATTTAAATGTCCAAAAGATAGGTCATTTGGAGTGAAAAAAGAAAAAGATAGAACAAAGTCTCACATTGTGACGAGAAACATATAATATACACAAGTCTTTATAAAGGAAAAGCATTTTTCATTATATACACAACTTCAAATTACAGTAACCTATAATTAGCCTGGACGATTATAAAACCCTGCCCTTAGAATTGCCGATAAATATAGACATTAGGGTAAATTACCATACTTCCCACCCTTATATCATTCCCATTAGGTTTTGCACGTTCATTTTATCTCAAACAAAAATATTTATAACCGAGAGAAACAAGGCTGGCCATTAGGAAGGAAGAAGAGAAGAGAAAATCAATTAAAAGCTTAGGATTCAAGTTAGAAGGAATCAATCTCAATCATACTTCAATTTCCTTATCCAATCTAAGGTGAATAATAATTTCTACATCACTATTTTTATTTTTACATCATATGGTTTCTAATTTAAGGATAAATCTATTTTATGATATATTGAACGATGATATGCTTGTTTATGGTTTATAAGTGTTTAAATAGGGTTGTTTTAATAAGGGATATACACGGTTTTAGGGAAAAACCAAGATGAAATGATTTTTAAATGTCATGGAAAAAATTTATGTTATAGATACATGATTTTGGTGATGAGTTTCTATTTTCATAATTTTCTGAGTTTATGTGGAATTTATATTAATTTTCTAGTGAAGAAAATAATTTATTGCGTTACAAATTATTTATGCTAAAATAATTACAAATTGGATTGAAATTTTTATATGTTGGAAAACGTATTAAAATAGATATTTTGGCATTTTTCCAGATTTTTCCTAAATGTTTTGATGAATGTATAAAATTATTTAAGGTATGAGACTTAAATGTTTTATATTTATTCAGGTGAAGGGGCAATTTATAAAATAAAATTATTATTTATTTTTGAAATTAGTGGGCACTTTTCTGAAAAGTTTTGTTAGCCAATAAGAATTTGACAAACAAAGAAGGTTAGTTGGAAAATTATCCTTTTTAGTTAAAAATAAAGAAATCATACTTTTAGCATGTTTCGGCCTTTTACATTATTAAACCGTCCGACCCAGATCTCTCGACTAAGTCGAAAGGTTATACCTTACAGCAAGGCCAAACCAATGCATATGGTGTCAAGCATTTGGGTATGTAATGAATTGGACAGAGTCAAAGAGTTCTTACTCGGAAGGTTGATGGCCAAAAAGGTTGGGGTATGTTTGTTTTATAAACTTTAGCTTTCACCTACATTGCTTTCACCTACTTTGCTTTTGAATTAGAGCTTTTGACTTGGTTGCCTTCAACCAAGTCAAATGTTTAAAATAAAGGTTTTAAACCTTTTGACAAAGTGGAAAGGGTATTGCTGCTTTACTTCTATTTTGTTTTGAAACCTTCCAACACAGTCAAAAGGTTACTGCTACTTATCGTTATTTTGTTTTGAATTTTCAGATGCAGTCGAAAGGTTTGGTTTTGATAAGTTGTTCTACAAGACCTTCCGACATAGTCGAAAGGTTAGGTTTTGAAAGGATTTAAGAGACCTTTCAACAAGGTTGAAAGTTTTGGTTTCGGAAGGTTGTTTCAAAGAGGATTTTGAAAAGAACTACTGCGTATATTTTTATTCAACCTTCCAAAGGGGTCAAAAGCAGGAGCTTAGTCGAAAGATTTCTTGGTTTTATAAATACAAGCCGCTTCCTAACCTTCCAAAAGGGTCGAAAGCAGGAGCTTTTGACACAGTCGAAAGGTTTAAATATATTCCCCAATCTTTTATAAAGTAGAGTGTGGTTTTGAAAACTTTTCTCCTATGACCCAAAGTAAATTTTTAAGTATAAACCTAATGCTTTCGAATGGTTTGAATTTCAATGTCTTTGAAAGGTTTATAGTTAATGGTTGAATGCTTCCGAAAGGTTTAAATTGTTGAATGGTTTCAATAGTTTCGAAAGGTTTACATTCAAAAGGTTGTTTTTAAGACCTTTCTACAAAGGCGAAAGGTTTGGTTTTAAAAGGGCTTGAAACACCATACTCTAAATTTTCAGAGAAAACCCATGGCTTAAATAAAGTAGTTTTGTAATATCCCGGAATTTCTAGGAGTTTAAAATGCTGATAATCTCTTAATTTGGATTATTTGAATTGATAAATTGTTATTTTCAAAGATAATTAACCAAGTAATAATAATATAATGTTTTAATTATGGATATAAATTGATTTTAAAATAGGATATATTATTGTAAGTAATAATAAGCTTAATTAAAAATAGATGTTTATATTCATTTAAGAATTTATTTTTAGATTTGAATTTTTAAACTTGACTTTGAAATGGATATAAATTTGAATTCAAAGGAATATACATATATCTTAAAATAAAATGATAATATAGTTTGAATTTTAAATATATAGATAATGTTTTTAATTAAAAATAAGATTTGTTTTATTTTTATAGAAATTTATCTATGAAGATTTGGATTTGTATTTGTTTAATAAAAATGAATACAAGTTTTTGAAATAGCATTTAAAAATTAAGTTTGCAATGCTATGTATAATTTTATTTAAATCATATTTGGTTTCATTTCTTTCAAAGTTTGTATTTTATATAAATTTAGCAAACATTTATAAATGTATAAATATATTTGTTTATTTGATTAGAAAAGTATTTTTAAAATTAAGAAGAAAAACATGTTTGTTCATTAGAAAATAATTTTAAAAGTCTTTTGAATTTTTCTTTTAAAAACAAATACATAAGAGTAACAAATGTTTAATCTTAAAACACATTGTTTACAAGTGTTGCAACATTTATGTGGATATGAGACAAGTGTCCATTGTCTTTAAATTTTCTTTTTAATTTATTAAATCTGAAAATTTCTTGTATAAAACATCTTATTTCTTCATCTTCTTTTCTTTTAAACATTTTGTTCATTTCTAAAAGAAAACTAAAAAAAATCATCTTACAACTTTCAACATCCAAAACCAGAAAATCCTTCAAAATAAAATCTGAAACAATCCTCAAACTCAAACCAAACCCTGAATTACATTTTCTGTTCAAATCAAAAACCTGAAACATTAATTCTGCAATGTTCAAAAGCCTGTAATTTTTATTTTATTTTTTTTCTTTGAGCAAATCTAAAACTGCATACCTGCAGTTGTTTCAAACAAGATCTGCAATATGTTTGCAAATTTTCAATTCATGCAAGTGCAAACACTCCTCAATTCAAAACATTCTTCAAACCATGCTGTGATCAAAACCTGCAGTTGTTTTTCAAATAAAATCACAGCATGTTTTCAAAAACTTAAGTATCTGCATCATTTTCAAATGCATGCAAGTTTCAAGGCTTCAGTTTGTAAAGCTTCAAGCTCAAATGTTTCCAAACTTTCAAAATGCAAACCTGAAACCATTCTGTTGTCAAGCCTGGAGCATTCTGAAAAGCCTGCAACATCTTGTTTCTTTTAAAAATTCAAATGCATGCATGGGTCAAAAATATTACCTGAAGCAAGTGCAACAAAATCAGCTGTTTTCGAAATTTCAAGTAATCTACGCCAACTTTCATATGCATGCAAGTGGATAATTTGGGGTCAAAAGCACCTAAAGCACTACAGTTTTTAAAAAAAGCATCAAGTTCAAATCTGTTTTGCAAGCTTTCAAAATACAAAATCTGGAAAGCAAACTTCCAGTTCAATAGCTCTCTGCATATAAATAAGGTGAGTAAACATTTTTATTAAAGCTTAATTAGTTAATTAGCTGTTGCTATGAATTTGTGATGATGTTTATATACATATAAGTTTGCCTTTAGATATAAATGTTAATATGATTTGTATGCTTTGAAACTGTGCATACTTGATTGCATTGAACTTCTCTGTTTACTTACTGCAGAGTGTAAGTTGAAATTAGAACTTCAAGCTACTTATATTTAAACAACAGCTAAGACGTTGTTTCAAGTTAAATAAGGTAGTTTAGGTATAAATTAGGAATTAAAAATAAAATCAGAGTTTCTGGTATTTGATGTTATCTGGAAGCAAATAGTACATTAACAAATTAACATCAATGTTTGAAATCAAGTGTTGAATTTGATTAAAATAATTATACAAACCAAAGTATCACTGAGAATTATGAATTTTAGAAAGAAAATCACAATTTTAAAAATTGTATTTAGTGAGGATTTGGGGATTTACTGCAAATTGGGTTTTGATCTATAACTGATGATCTATGCATATGGATTGCTTGAAATTCTTCATGAAGTTAGTGTAAACATCAGAGAGTATAGGAAAAATAGTTGATGGATTTTTAAATCACTGAGAAGTTTGAATTAGTTCGAGATTTGTTTAAACCCTAGTTTTGGGTTCTCACTGTAAATTGATCACCAAGTCTGCATCGGGCTTGAAGAAATTCCTGGTGAAGGAAGCATGGTAGATAAGCAAGCAATGGCCGGAGTTGTAGTGGATATCATCAACTAGAGGTGATGGTTTTGGGAAGTGCAGATGATAGTATTGGGTTCTGTTTCAACTGGAATGTTAAATTCTGGAACAGGGGTTGTGATGTGATTTGAAGGATTGGGGGTGGTTGCTGCATTGAAGTTCGAGATGCTGGAGAGTTCATCGGAGGTGGGAGGTGGCTCTGGTGATGGTGCATGTGCACAGAGGGGAGGAAGTGTGTCAGTAGCAGTGAGGGTTTTGTTTTGGGTTGCTTGATTACTCGAAGCAAGTCTCGGGGCTATTGGGAAGATGACTCGGGGGAAACTCGTGTGGGTCTGGGTGTTTATACATCTGGGTTAAACTGTGTTTAACAGTTTTTAGGTTGTAACCAAAATAGTTTTTAAAAGATTTTAAAGATAGGTTGTTTAAAAAAAAAAGAAGATGATGCACTTTGTTTTCTTAGATTCCAGTAAGGGTTAAACCCAAACTAAAGTGTTAACAAAATTTCTAATTTAAATAAATAAGTTTAAACTTTAAAAAGTTTAACTTAAAGTAAAAATGCTTGTTTTGAATTGAGTTGTTTTTATAAACAAAGTTGTGTAATGTTTTAAAAATCTTGAGTAACAATCTTAATATTATTTCAAATCTTATTTTGAAATATAAAAAGAATTTATAAGTAAATGTTTTATTTAATTAAGAAGTGAATGATAATTTATTAATTAACAATGAAGTTTTAAATAATTGATTAACTTGAAATTAAGATTGTAAATTAATAATTAAGGGAAGAAATAAATAATTACTTTATGTTTAAACTTAATTAAGGATTTAATTAAGTTAAGTTAGTTGTTAAGATAAAATGTTTTAAAGATAATTATGTGTTAATGATTTGTAATTAATTAAATTGGTTAAGAATTTCAAGTTTAGTTAATTAATTTAATTAATTTCTTTAAGGATTAATTAATCAACTAATTAAGTATGATTATTAAATTAATTAACTTTATGACTAATGATTAATTAAATTATAATTACTTATTAATTAAGTAATTAAGGGTAAATTTAATAAGTAATTAATTAATACTTAATAAAGTTTTTATTGAATAATTAAGTTTTAATTTGGGTTTCTTGATTAATAATTAAGAAATTATTAATCTAATGCAAGTTAATTAAGGACTAATTAACTATTATTAAAGGGTTGATTAATTATAATTAAGGATTAATTAATGGATAATTATGGATTAATTAATTTGTAATTAAGGTTGTTAATTAATAATTAAGTTTATTAATTAATGATTAAAAGATAATTAATTGGTTAATTAAGTTTAATTAATTAATTATAAAAAGTAATTAGTGATTAATTACTTTGTAATTAAGAATTGATTAATAATTAAGGTTTATTAATTGATAATTGAAGATTAATTTGGTTAAAGAGTAATTAAGGAATGAATTACTCAATTTTGTTTATGAGATAAATGTGATCAAGTAAGTTAATTAATTTGATTAATTAATTAAATGAAGTCACTTGATAAAGGATTAAGTATGGTTACTTAATAAGTTTTGATAAGAGAAATTACTTAGGATAAGTAATTGATAAAATTACAAGAGTAATTGAGATAGATAAATTACTTAGTGGGAAGTAATTTTAAAATGAGTAATTACTTGTTAAAGTAATTAAGAGTTTATTACTTGGTGTAATAAATCAAAGAATTCATAAGAGTAATTAAAAGTAATTAAGAAGTAATTAAGAATAATTAATTACTATTTATATTTAATTAAGTTGATTAATTAAGAATAATGTAATTAATTAATGGAAGTAATTAATAAGGTTCATTAATTAATATGATTAATGAGAATAATTAAGGATTGATTAATTAAGATTTTAATTAATCTATAATAAGTTATTAATTGTAATTAATTAAGGATTAATGCAATTAATTATAATTAATTAATAAAGTAATTAAGGTTATTTACTTAATGGTTTAATTAATTTGTGAAATTAATTAAGGTAATTACTTAATGTAATTAAGGGTAATTAATCAAGGTTAATTAAGATGATGATTAATTAATTGGTTTAATTAATGAATAAGTAAGCAAGATTTATTTTTGATGAAGGTAATTAATTTAATTAATTTTAAATTAATTAAGAGATGAAGTAATTAATTTAATTCACTTTAAATTAATTAGAGATAGAGATAGTTAATTTAATTCATTTTAAATTAATTATGTTGTGATTAAGTAAATCATTGCTTATGTATGAATGGATGACATTGATTGTTTTGAATGGATGTAATCTCAGAAATGAGATAAGTATTGTTGTGTGGTATGAATGATTGGATTGCATTATGATGGTAATATAGATTATCTATTGTGATGATATGGATTACCTATTTAGTTATGGATCATCTGTTTATTGATAATGTAGTTATCAATTGTGACTTGTGAATTATCTATTCTGTGTATATAGATAGTTGAATTGAATTGTTTAAACCTTAAACAACTTGGCCTTAAAAGACACGCTTTGGATTTCGATGAGACCGGGATCGGGTTTCCATATTTGGATATCCGAAAACCACATCGATTCCAAATTAACGTTAGGTCGTTAATCTAAGTGGAGCAAGTGAAGACTCGAGGTGTAAGGACTATAAGTCAATATAACTCTGTGGGTGATTCCGTAATGAGTTTGACGGAATAGTACTTATAGGTTCGAGATGGCGAATTAGAGTACAAGGGTTATTGTCGTTAACTCTGAGGGTGATTCCAAAACGAGTGTAACGAGATAATGCCTTCGGTTTCGTTCGAACCCGGAACGAACTTGTATGGATTGAATGCTTTCAGCACGTCGTCAGGTGGACGATGAGCATTCTAAGTGATATGTCCTATAAAGGTAATCGTAGCCTCAAGCCTCATCAACCGGGAATGGCTAAAACAGGGGAGGTGCGCCAAAGCTTCGTGGGTAGCCCCCACTTGAGAGTAAGATTTACCCCTGTCTAGAGTCCCTTTTATTTCGGCTGTGTGGGACGGTTGAATAGCTACAACCGTCGGGGTTGTCTTATTTGGAACCATTCAGTAAGGAATGGGTCCGGCTTTGTGTAGCAGGGGAGTTAGGGTGGCTCCTCGGTACGGTGATCTAGGCCACGTACTGTGACGGGCGGTACCCCAGTAGCCCTGCCATTGTATGGAATCCAAAATCCAATAAGTGCCAACGGTTTTGATTGTATTACCCACTTTTGTGGCTAGTAGCTGGAATTTAATAGATGTAACAATTTCGGCTATTTCATATTTATTTGAAAACCCTAGACACTATTATAATATCACAGAATTTCTTATCAAATGTTTTGGTTAGCGTAAGGTAAAAACTTTTCCATGTTTATGTGTGGGAAGTCTTACGTGATACCTTTCTTTTCAAAAGGTTTTTAAAGTTAAGCAACTTTAACCGTTTACTCACACCAGACCCATGTCTGACCCAGAGTTTATTCTGTTTTTCTTAAACTCTTGGGTACTCAAATTTTTACGAGTAGCCAAGGGATTCAGGTTAGGTTTTTATGTTGGTTTGACGAATTGTGGAGGAGCAATGGAGCAGGAGGCTTCTGCGTATAGCTATTGAATATTCCGCTGTGTTTTCTCTGAGATGATGTTTTTGAGTTGTATTGAGTTGTATAACTAGACAGGTGTTTATAACTGTCTAGTATGAGTTGATTATGCTGTGTAACTCTGATGTATATGATACTATGTAAAGTATTATGTGATTAATATAATTTATTCGTTCCGCTGTTTAGATTCTGATGTGTTGTTTCTTTCTTCTTCTCTATCTTTTCTCTTTTCTATCCCTTTCTTTCTTAAAAATGATGCGATTTTCCGGGAGTGGAAAGTCGGGTCGTTTCACTTGGTATCAGAGCTTTAGGTTGAGTGAATACCTAGGCTCTGAAGTGTATCTTTCTTTAGGGAGCGTTAGGTTGAGTGAATACCTAGGCTCTGTAGTGGTGTCTTTCTTGAGAGAGCGTACTTGTAATTTTTATATATAATTATATATATATTTCTACCTATCTGTTGGGTTACCTGTTCGGGTTTCCCAATATTAGTTATAAAGGTAGAGATGAGGTAGTAGTGTGTGTAACACGATTACTACCATTGGTTGGAGTTTGAATGTTTGAGGTTGGAAGTGTATTTGTCGAGACGGTATTAGGTTGGTCTCAAGTAATCTTTGTAGTTTGGAGTAGGATTTCATTTGATCTCTGAAGGAAACCTGTTAAGGTTCGGAGTCTATTTCTGAAGTTCGATGAGTAGAATTTGGATCTGTCGGTTAGGCAGAAGCAAGTGATGATACCTCAGGAAATAGTAGCTGCGTGATGAGATGCAGTGACTATGGATGTCTCCGAAGGTGTTTTCTTTCAGAGCGAGTTAAGGAAATGTGTCTGCTTCGGTGTTGTGGCAGTTTTTCTGAAGTGGAGTTCAGAAGCAGCATTGAGGATCTGTTTCTTCGATAGATTGGTTTGTCAAGGATAAACTGTTCTGATTAGTGGAGAGAGAACAGTATCTTGATATTGGATTGGCTGATCGCAAAAGTGACTTGCGATGGTTTAGTGATTATCTTAGATAGTCTTTTGCTTGGATTAGTGGCATTTCTAGAGGATGTAGAAGTTAGAGATTTGCCCGCATTGGAGATTGAGTTCTGAATCAACTTGATGTAAGGAGTGATACCGGTGATTCAGCTGGGATGTGCTGTTTAGTCGGCATTTTCATCTGCTCCAAATCAGAGTTGTGCAGCGGAAGCTAGGTGGCTGTTGTTTTAGAGTAGAAGCAACTGGAAGTTGCAGTGTTTTGGATTTGAGAGTCTCTACTGAATTTATTTTTCAGAATCCAAGGCTAGTTGACGAGTGGTTCTGTTCTGTTCTTTTCTGGATAGGAGAAGTTGTTTTCCACTGTTGATAGTAGAGTTTGGTTTTGATTTTTGGATTGATCTTGTGAGGATCAGATGGTGAGTTGATCCAGTTGTTTGTAGAAGTATCAGCAAGGGTTGAGCTGATCAGGAAGGATCTGTAGGCAGTCCGGATCATCCAGTAAGTTTTGAGGCTTAGTAGCGGAAGAATTTGGAATTCGAAGTTGGAGACTTCGATGTTGTTGAGATTTTCTCGGGTAAAGGGAGCATTAAGATATTGGTAAGATTTGAGGTGATCTCCGAGGTATTGGATTCTTCTAAGTTTTGTTGAGATCAGTGCTTTGGTTTGTAGAGTTGAATTGCCAGTTTGGAAGACTGGAATTCAAGATATTTCACGTGTCTCTGAGGGAGAACGTGTATTGGTCCATCACTGGTTTTAAGATCAGTAGTTCTATGAGTTTTGGTTGTTGATCAGACTTGTCTATGGTCTGGTATCATGGGTAGATTATAGATCTAACTGAGTGGGAACTCAGTAGCTTATAAGTATAGCTTGTTTGGATTTAGTAGAGCGAGTATCCCTGTGCCTTTACCTGGGAAACTCGAGATAATTTTAGGAAGCTTATCCGGGTCTGTGTCCGGATAGCTAGTGTTAATTATTTGTTTGAATTGGTTGTTTGCTTGATTAGGTATGGCTGTTATGTATGTTTGAATTGGTTAAAATAAATGAAACTGTGGATTATCTTTGTTTTAAATTTCGAGGACGAAATTCTGTTAAGGGGGGAGGATTGTAATATCCCGGAATTTCTAGGAGTTTAAAATGCTGATAATCTCTTAATTTGGATTATTTGAATTGATAAATTGTTATTTTCAAAGATAATTAACCAAGTAATAATAATATAATGTTTTAATTATGGATATAAATTGATTTTAAAATAGGATATATTATTGTAAGTAATAATAAGCTTAATTAAAAATAGATGTTTATATTCATTTAAGAATTTATTTTTAGATTTGAATTTTTAAACTTGACTTTGAAATGGATATAAATTTGAATTCAAAGGAATATACATATATCTTAAAATAAAATGATAATATAGTTTGAATTTTAAATATATAGATAATGTTTTTAATTAAAAATAAGATTTGTTTTATTTTTATAGAAATTTATCTATGAAGATTTGGATTTGTATTTGTTTAATAAAAATGAATACAAGTTTTTGAAATAGCATTTAAAAATTAAGTTTGCAATGCTATGTATAATTTTATTTAAATCATATTTGGTTTCATTTCTTTCAAAGTTTGTATTTTATATAAATTTAGCAAACATTTATAAATGTATAAATATATTTGTTTATTTGATTAGAAAAGTATTTTTAAAATTAAGAAGAAAAACATGTTTGTTCATTAGAAAATAATTTTAAAAGTCTTTTGAATTTTTCTTTTAAAAACAAATACATAAGAGTAACAAATGTTTAATCTTAAAACACATTGTTTACAAGTGTTGCAACATTTATGTGGATATGAGACAAGTGTCCATTGTCTTTAAATTTTCTTTTTAATTTATTAAATCTGAAAATTTCTTGTATAAAACATCTTATTTCTTCATCTTCTTTTCTTTTAAACATTTTGTTCATTTCTAAAAGAAAACTAAAAAAAATCATCTTACAACTTTCAACATCCAAAACCAGAAAATCCTTCAAAATAAAATCTGAAACAATCCTCAAACTCAAACCAAACCCTGAATTACATTTTCTGTTCAAATCAAAAACCTGAAACATTAATTCTGCAATGTTCAAAAGCCTGTAATTTTTATTTTATTTTTTTTCTTTGAGCAAATCTAAAACTGCATACCTGCAGTTGTTTCAAACAAGATCTGCAATATGTTTGCAAATTTTCAATTCATGCAAGTGCAAACACTCCTCAATTCAAAACATTCTTCAAACCATGCTGTGATCAAAACCTGCAGTTGTTTTTCAAATAAAATCACAGCATGTTTTCAAAAACTTAAGTATCTGCATCATTTTCAAATGCATGCAAGTTTCAAGGCTTCAGTTTGTAAAGCTTCAAGCTCAAATGTTTCCAAACTTTCAAAATGCAAACCTGAAACCATTCTGTTGTCAAGCCTGGAGCATTCTGAAAAGCCTGCAACATCTTGTTTCTTTTAAAAATTCAAATGCATGCATGGGTCAAAAATATTACCTGAAGCAAGTGCAACAAAATCAGCTGTTTTCGAAATTTCAAGTAATCTACGCCAACTTTCATATGCATGCAAGTGGATAATTTGGGGTTAAAAGCACCTAAAGCACTACAGTTTTTAAAAAAAGCATCAAGTTCAAATCTGTTTTGCAAGCTTTCAAAATACAAAATCTGGAAAGCAAACTTCCAGTTCAATAGCTCTCTGCATATAAATAAGGTGAGTAAACATTTTTATTAAAGCTTAATTAGTTAATTAGCTGTTGCTATGAATTTGTGATGATGTTTATATACATATAAGTTTGCCTTTAGATATAAATGTTAATATGATTTGTATGCTTTGAAACTGTGCATACTTGATTGCATTGAACTTCTCTGTTTACTTACTGCAGAGTGTAAGTTGAAATTAGAACTTCAAGCTACTTATATTTAAACAACAGCTAAGACGTTGTTTCAAGTTAAATAAGGTAGTTTAGGTATAAATTAGGAATTAAAAATAAAATCAGAGTTTCTGGTATTTGATGTTATCTGGAAGCAAATAGTACATTAACAAATTAACATCAATGTTTGAAATCAAGTGTTGAATTTGATTAAAATAATTATACAAACCAAAGTATCACTGAGAATTATGAATTTTAGAAAGAAAATCACAATTTTAAAAATTGTATTTAGTGAGGATTTGGGGATTTACTGCAAATTGGGTTTTGATCTATAACTGATGATCTATGCATATGGATTGCTTGAAATTCTTCATGAAGTTAGTGTAAACATCAGAGAGTATAGGAAAAATAGTTGATGGATTTTTAAATCACTGAGAAGTTTGAATTAGTTCGAGATTTGTTTAAACCCTAGTTTTGGGTTCTCACTGTAAATTGATCACCAAGTCTGCATCGGGCTTGAAGAAATTCCTGGTGAAGGAAGCATGGTAGATAAGCAAGCAATGGCCGGAGTTGTAGTGGATATCATCAACTAGAGGTGATGGTTTTGGGAAGTGCAGATGATAGTATTGGGTTCTGTTTCAACTGGAATGTTAAATTCTGGAACAGGGGTTGTGATGTGATTTGAAGGATTGGGGGTGGTTGCTGCATTGAAGTTCGAGATGCTGGAGAGTTCATCGGAGGTGGGAGGTGGCTCTGGTGATGGTGCATGTGCACAGAGGGGAGGAAGTGTGTCAGTAGCAGTGAGGGTTTTGTTTTGGGTTGCTTGATTACTCGAAGCAAGTCTCGGGGCTATTGGGAAGATGACTCGGGGGAAACTCGTGTGGGTCTGGGTGTTTATACATCTGGGTTAAACTGTGTTTAACAGTTTTTAGGTTGTAACCAAAATAGTTTTTAAAAGATTTTAAAGATAGGTTGTTTAAAAAAAAAGAAGATGATGCACTTTGTTTTCTTAGATTCCAGTAAGGGTTAAACCCAAACTAAAGTGTTAACAAAATTTCTAATTTAAATAAATAAGTTTAAACTTTAAAAAGTTTAACTTAAAGTAAAAATGCTTGTTTTGAATTGAGTTGTTTTTATAAACAAAGTTGTGTAATGTTTTAAAAATCTTGAGTAACAATCTTAATATTATTTCAAATCTTATTTTGAAATATAAAAAGAATTTATAAGTAAATGTTTTATTTAATTAAGAAGTGAATGATAATTTATTAATTAACAATGAAGTTTTAAATAATTGATTAACTTGAAATTAAGATTGTAAATTAATAATTAAGGGAAGAAATAAATAATTACTTTATGTTTAAACTTAATTAAGGATTTAATTAAGTTAAGTTAGTTGTTAAGATAAAATGTTTTAAAGATAATTATGTGTTAATGATTTGTAATTAATTAAATTGGTTAAGAATTTCAAGTTTAGTTAATTAATTTAATTAATTTCTTTAAGGATTAATTAATCAACTAATTAAGTATGATTATTAAATTAATTAACTTTATGACTAATGATTAATTAAATTATAATTACTTATTAATTAAGTAATTAAGGGTAAATTTAATAAGTAATTAATTAATACTTAATAAAGGTTTTATTGAATAATTAAGTTTTAATTTGGGTTTCTTGATTAATAATTAAGAAATTATTAATCTAATGCAAGTTAATTAAGGACTAATTAACTATTATTAAAGGGTTGATTAATTATAATTAAGGATTAATTAATAGATAATTATGGATTAATTAATTTGTAATTAAGGTTGTTAATTAATAATTAAGTTTATTAATTAATGATTAAAAGATAATTAATTGGTTAATTAAGTTTAATTAATTAATTATAAAAAGTAATTAGTGATTAATTACTTTGTAATTAAGAATTGATTAATAATTAAGGTTTATTAATTGATAATTGAAGATTAATTTGGTTAAAGAGTAATTAAGGAATGAATTACTCAATTTTGTTTATGAGATAAATGTGATCAAGTAAGTTAATTAATTTGATTAATTAATTAAATGAAGTCACTTGATAAAGGATTAAGTATGGTTACTTAATAAGTTTTGATAAGAGAAATTACTTAGGATAAGTAATTGATAAAATTACAAGAGTAATTGAGATAGATAAATTACTTAGTGGGAAGTAATTTTAAAATGAGTAATTACTTGTTAAAGTAATTAAGAGTTTATTACTTGGTGTAATAAATCAAAGAATTCATAAGAGTAATTAAAAGTAATTAAGAAGTAATTAAGAATAATTAATTACTATTTATATTTAATTAAGTTGATTAATTAAGAATAATGTAATTAATTAATGGAAGTAATTAATAAGGTTCATTAATTAATATGATTAATGAGAATAATTAAGGATTGATTAATTAAGATTTTAATTAATCTATAATAAGTTATTAATTGTAATTAATTAAGGATTAATGCAATTAATTATAATTAATTAATAAAGTAATTAAGGTTATTTACTTAATGGTTTAATTAATTTGTGAAATTAATTAAGGTAATTACTTAATGTAATTAAGGGTAATTAATCAAGGTTAATTAAGATGATGATTAATTAATTGGTTTAATTAATGAATAAGTAAGCAAGATTTATTTTTGATGAAGGTAATTAATTTAATTAATTTTAAATTAATTAAGAGATGAAGTAATTAATTTAATTCACTTTAAATTAATTAGAGATAGAGATAGTTAATTTAATTCATTTTAAATTAATTATGTTGTGATTAAGTAAATCATTGCTTATGTATGAATGGATGACATTGATTGTTTTGAATGGATGTAATCTCAGAAATGAGATAAGTATTGTTGTGTGGTATGAATGATTGGATTGCATTATGATGGTAATATAGATTATCTATTGTGATGATATGGATTACCTATTTAGTTATGGATCATCTGTTTATTGATAATGTAGTTATCAATTGTGACTTGTGAATTATCTATTCTGTGTATATAGATAGTTGAATTGAATTGTTTAAACCTTAAACAACTTGGCCTTAAAAGACACGCTTTGGATTTCGATGAGACCGGGATCGGGTTTCCATATTTGGATATCCGAAAACCACATCGATTCCAAATTAACGTTAGGTCGTTAATCTAAGTGGAGCAAGTGAAGACTCGAGGTGTAAGGACTATAAGTCAATATAACTCTGTGGGTGATTCCGTAATGAGTTTGACGGAATAGTACTTATAGGTTCGAGATGGCGAATTAGAGTACAAGGGTTATTGTCGTTAACTCTGAGGGTGATTCCAAAACGAGTGTAACGAGATAATGCCTTCGGTTTCGTTCGAACCCGGAACGAACTTGTATGGATTGAATGCTTTCAGCACGTCGTCAGGTGGACGATGAGCATTCTAAGTGATATGTCCTATAAAGGTAATCGTAGCCTCAAGCCTCATCAACCGGGAATGGCTAAAACAGGGGAGGTGCGCCAAAGCTTCGTGGGTAGCCCCCACTTGAGAGTAAGATTTACCCCTGTCTAGAGTCCCTTTTATTTCGGCTGTGTGGGACGGTTGAATAGCTACAACCGTCGGGGTTGTCTTATTTGGAACCATTCAGTAAGGAATGGGTCCGGCTTTGTGTAGCAGGGGAGTTAGGGTGGCTCCTCGGTACGGTGATCTAGGCCACGTACTGTGACGGGCGGTACCCCAGTAGCCCTGCCATTGTATGGAATCCAAAATCCAATAAGTGCCAACGGTTTTGATTGTATTACCCACTTTTGTGGCTAGTAGCTGGAATTTAATAGATGTAACAATTTCGGCTATTTCATATTTATTTGAAAACCCTAGACACTATTATAATATCACAGAATTTCTTATCAAATGTTTTGGTTAGCGTAAGGTAAAAACTTTTCCATGTTTATGTGTGGGAAGTCTTACGTGATACCTTTCTTTTCAAAAGGTTTTTAAAGTTAAGCAACTTTAACCGTTTACTCACACCAGACCCATGTCTGACCCAGAGTTTATTCTGTTTTTCTTAAACTCTTGGGTACTCAAATTTTTACGAGTAGCCAAGGGATTCAGGTTAGGTTTTTATGTTGGTTTGACGAATTGTGGAGGAGCAATGGAGCAGGAGGCTTCTGCGTATAGCTATTGAATATTCCGCTGTGTTTTCTCTGAGATGATGTTTTTGAGTTGTATTGAGTTGTATAACTAGACAGGTGTTTATAACTGTCTAGTATGAGTTGATTATGCTGTGTAACTCTGATGTATATGATACTATGTAAAGTATTATGTGATTAATATAATTTATTCGTTCCGCTGTTTAGATTCTGATGTGTTGTTTCTTTCTTCTTCTCTATCTTTTCTCTTTTCTATCCCTTTCTTTCTTAAAAATGATGCGATTTTCCGGGAGTGGAAAGTCGGGTCGTTTCAAGTTTTGTGATGACTTTAAGTAAGTGATTTTGAAGAATATTTGCCTTGATAAAAATATAAGTTAAAAATTGTTAACTAGGTTTTATGAAATGTATTTCAAGGATCTTAAACCCACGGTTGTGGTATTGTTAAGTTGCTTTACTTCTTCAAATATGAATATATTCACATGATAACCCATAATTTTATTTTGAAGAAAAACGAGAAGAACCATTTAGATTAACTCAATAGTGAATATAAATTGCTTAAACTCTTGAATGAGTAGAATCGTATCCATGGAGTCAGGGTGACCAAAAATATAAGGTGCCTAAACATAGTGGTTATTGAAGGAGACCAAAAGGTTCATAGTATACCCATGAAAACTATGATAAAGCAGTTCTTAGTGTATACCAAAAGTTTATAGTAAACTCATGAAAACTATGATTAAATTGTTATTGGAGGAAAGCAATAGGTTCACTGTTAACCCATAAAAACTATGCATTAAGAACAGTTGGCAGGGGCTAATTGGTTTGTACTTAACCCATGAAAACTATCCAGACTAAGAATTGACATTAGGCAATAGGTTCCTAGTATACCCTTCAAAACTAGGATAAGCAAGTAGGTAATGGAAATATAAGTAGGTTCTTGGTCTACCCATGAAAACTAGGATGTGAAGTGAGTTATTGGAAAAATCCATAGGTTTCTAGTCAACCCATGAAAACTAGGATAAAGTGATTAGTTATTGGAAGGACTAATAGGTTCAGGAGGACCCATGAATTAATTTAGTTTAACCAGCAGGAGCCTATAGGTTTTTAGTGATCCCATGAAAACTATGAATAAGATAGGGTGTTTATTAGTTATAACAAGGTTATTAGTAAACCCATGAAAACTAATAAGGTTAATAATTCCTAGAAACTATATGTATGACAGGGGGTCAAATTAAACTGAGAATGGTAAATCCTAATGATTTTCAAGTATGCATATCGTCATACTATTTTTAAATTATATGTTTTTAACCATTGTGAATGTAGGAGTATAGTATATGGTTTTATAAAAGCTTTAGGATACTAGTGAGGGGGTAATCCATTCTGCTAAGCGACGTGGTCTCACTAGATATCTAAAAGGATTGAAATTTAGATTATTATTCATATACTAGGCTTTATGTCTGGCTCGAAGTTTTTGTTTTCCCCTTAAACTCTCGAGTACTCAATTAATTTTGAGTAGTTTAAGATTTAAGGTTTATAGGTATCCTTCCTAAACGAATAAAGCTTCCGAAGACATGCAGGAAGCATTAGTTATTTAGTGTTTTCTTTCCCGTTGTGTGCTTGTTTGTAAAGATAGATTTACGAGCCTTACTATATACTTTGATGATTGAGGAAGCATCATCATATGTCGCTCATGGCGTAATTGTAATAATTATAATTTGATGAACATGGGTAAAGTAATTTGGGAATATGTAATGGCCATAAAATGTTTTGATTTGAATATTGAAATACGTTTTTAAATTGTTATTTTTTTCATATTTCTATTATCTGTGTATCAAAGAATCTAGCATCGCCGTATTTGATCGTCGAAAATTATTAACTTTGGATGACCGTAGCATCCGTATCCGTTAGTTTTGGACCTCCAAGTAGGCTAATGTTACAAGTTCGTATCAGAGGATGGGTTTATGAAACTTTAAAGGAAAATCAAACCCAAAAGCTTTTTCAAACATAATCCAATAAATTTAAAAATATGACCGGGGTTTTGATTAACGCTATATTATCATACCTATATTTAATATATAGGTATATGCCTAAGTACGTATTCCCTCTCTCTTAGACCATTCTTCTGTATCTTACTAAGGCTCGTGTGTAGATATACGAGAAAGACGATATGAAGGCAGGAAACGAAAGAGGAAATCTAGGTGGAGGAAGCACCATAACCAATGGAAATGCTCGACCTAATACCCGGAGTATTACCTGGCACCTCGGCCCTCCTACAAGATAGTGGTTGCAGAAGTTATAATTGAATGTAATCGGGCGCAATGTCAAGAGTTGGTCCATTTTGATTCGTAAGGGAGTTTACTTCGAGTCAGAAGAATGTTTATTGTTATAATTGAATGTAATCGGGCGCAATGTCAAGAGTTGGTCCATTTCGATTTGTAAGGGAGTTTACTTCGAGTCAGAAGAATGTTTACTCCTGGATTTCTCAACATCAACTCAGAGTTATTGGAGGTCTTGCTCCGAGTCATAATGGCGGTTAATCTGAGTCGGCCTCAATGGATAGGGATCGGTTGTGTAATGGATGATCGATCGGCATTAGATGATGGGTTCACCAAAAGTTGTGGATTGCCTCTTGGAGCATGGATTGATTATTCTTGATCGGCTATACGTGATCGGTTGTTTACAATCGATTATAAGAGTTTGGGCTGGGTAGAATAGCTTGTGCTCGGTGCACTCGGTCAGGTAAGCAACTTTGGATTGGCATGAGTGGATCGGCATAAGTGGATCGGCAATAGTGCGTTGGTAATTTTGGTTCGACAATAATGGTTTGGCATTGGATGGAGTGTAGGCTATTCTGATCCCTTTGAGAAATGACTTCGGGTCGCTCTTCTAGGGTCGGTCGTATGGGGGTCAGCTAACTTAGTTCGAACTCACGAATGGAGGAGTGGATTAACACAAGAAAAAACATGAGTTACTTTGAATTGCGTTTCAGGTTTCTTCGAGCGCACGTAGGAGCTATTCTGGGTCAACATATAGAGAGTCTCGGATTGGTTGTGAGGGGGTCGGCATACCTGGGTCGATCTACCTAGCTTGTCAACTGTGATCCAAGCTCTCTTAGTTATTGGCCTGGACAGGGAAGTCAGACTATCTTCATCTTTAAATAGAAAGGCAGGGGTCCAGTTTAAGGGATATTTTCAGAAACTAAGGAGAGACTTTGCCCTTTTTTTTACTCATTTCCTTTTCATTCTAAACTGAATTCAAGTTGTTCTTTGTGGATTGTACATGTATTTAAGCAATTGGAAAAGCAATAAAGATTACATTCCAAGTGGACACAGGCAGCTATGTGAACCACTGTAATTTTGTTGTTCTTGCTTTTTACTATTATTTTTGCAGTATATTGTGCAATTCCTCTGTTTCAATTTACTGTATTCATTTATCTCTTTGCAAAAATATATTCTAGGGTGTTGGTGACTAATTCTGGTGCTAACATTTTAGTGCTTTCACTGAGAAATTTTCATTCTCAGGCTGTTATGATCTACTTTGTTGCTACTGGATTGAGGAAATCCCCCGAAGGAGATCCTAGTTCGTTCTCAAGAGTTTGCAGAATTCTATTCATAGTTTCCACAAATAACTCTAAGACGACAAGGCCATGCACCATATCTGCCTCCCACAACGCCGATGCTAATGGAACTATTAGTGTCCAGCAAGTAGGGCCAAACAATCAACCAGCTAATGCAGGTATGGAACCCACTGCTATTTAAAACCATGTAGAAGCTGTCATCGGGTCTTAGTTCAATGATCTAATGAGGGAGCTCATGGAAAGCAGGAGACAACTTAATGAGAAAATTCAAGAAAATGCCAACCTGATGAACCAAGTTGCTCGACATCAACGTCAGAATGCTGGAGGAAGCCCCGTGTCCTAATCATCATCCGACAGCTCAGCTTTGTTAGATGTACACCATAGGTGTAGACTCCATAGGATAGAAATGGTGCAAACTAGAGCGACAGAGCAATTTGTGAGAAGTCACCGTAGATAATCCAATAGAGCTGATCCAGACCCCTTAAGAGAGTGGCTCCTCAAATACGCCTGGGAAGTCACATTCAACCTAGGGTGAGTAATTTAGACACTGAAGCATGCATGGAAGATGGTCAACTACCTCACCGAGATGTTAATGAAGCGGTTCCTTAGGATTTCGATTTTAATGATCGTCGATCGAGAAGGCGCCAATTGGGGCAATCACGCAGGACGGACACCTACTTGGCACCTTCCATTCAAACTTACGGATTTATCTGCTATGGTCAGGTGATTGATGAGGGAGAATCAAGGTTTGAATAACGATGACTGAGGAGTATCATGGATTCATACTCCATTTACTGGTAACATCTTACCAGCCGAGTACCCCAAGAAATTTAGCATGCTAACTATACCAACGTATGAAGGGAAGATTGACCCTCGACAACACATAATGAGATACGAGTGGATGATGTACTTGGCTAGGATGAATGATGTGACTAAATGTAGTGCTTCCCAATAACTCTATCCGAATTCGCTACCATGTGGTTTACAAGACTTCCCCCGTAGTCAATCTCCAAGTTTGATGAGCTAGCGATGAAATTCATGGAGCAGTTCAGGACCTATGCTACTCGTCCGAAAGACGTGATGTCATTATCCAATGTGATTCAGGCTCCAAGTGAGTCGCTGAAGGACTATTTGCAGAGATTCCACGTTGTTTCTACCAAAGTCCTTAATCTGAATGACCACGCTATTCTTATGGTCGTGATGCAAGGTGTTGATCCAGAATATGAGTTTGGTGACTAGCTAGCAGGAAAACCGCCAACCACCCTGGAATGCTTTTATTCAATGGCGATCCAGTTCATGAGAAAGGATGAGGCCATGTTCTCGAGAAGAGTCAACGCTGCAGGATCCAGCAGGGAAGCAGTGCAAAGTAATATTTCAATATAGAAATCTGGAGAGAGCTTGGGAAAGGTCCAAGATAACGTTCTAAATAAACTGGAACAACTTAAAGGACCCGGAGGAGGAAATCCTGGGCGTAAGAGGGAAGCAGGAAAGTTGAAGTCAAGGATCCTGATTTATGATGAATATACGCCATTGAGCACATCCTTGGAGAATATTTATCTATCCACTTGTAATACTTTTCAATACTGAAAGCCACGCCCAAAAGAATTGATGGAAGAACAAAAGAAAATCGGAAAGTACTACAGGTTTCATGAGACCTATGGGTACAACACTGATGAGTGTAGACACCTTCACGATGCTAAAGAAAAGTTGATTCGCCGGAAGAAGTTGCAGCAATTTGTTAAGAATCCATAGGAAAGCGAACAAGGGATGTTTGATCCCATTCGAGGACAAGCTCCACGTCAAGCCAAGGGGCCCGCTCATACCAGTGGAAGATTGGTGATAAACACTATAGTTGGTGGGCCTCACCCTATAGAGAAGAGTTGGTAGGAAATGGAGCATTATACTAATTCTTTGAGACATGCGAGTTTTGAGTGTTGCTCAAACACGGAGGATGGGACTCCGGCAAAACAGTAGCAAATGATGACGAATGATCAAATATTCAAGAGTAGGGATCAGGTGGAGGGACTAACCATTGATCAGATGGTTATCTCAGCTACGATCAGACCGGCACTTGTGAGGAGAATAGTGATCATTGTCCGATTTCTGTTAATATTATCTTTAGGAAGGCATATGATTAAATGAAGATGGAGGCTAAGGACCTGAAACCATCTAAGGCCCATACCCAAGGCTTTAATGGTGTGGCTACTGAAGTGATAGGCTTTGTTTATTTGCCAGTCGAATTAGGTGAAGGTGAGCGTAGAAGAGTGCGGATTCTACCATTCCTTGTTCTGGATGTTGATTCCCTATATATTGTTTTTCTGGATTGACCAGCTCTAGCAGTGTTTAGGGCAGCAATGGCCCCGCGGTGCTTGACTTTGAAATTCCTAACAAACAATGAAGTTGGTGTAGTGCATGGCGATCAAGCAACTGGTCATGGTTGTTATGTGGCTGAGCTGAGAGAGGCCCAGCGAAGAGAGAAGGGAAAAGGTATGGAAAAATCCTTCCACATCCATGTTGCTGAAAATTGACGAGTACCGCCTGAGCCTTGACTTGGGCAACACAGTCGGATCTATAGAGACATAGATCCAAGAGGTGACAATGAAGAACCCAAGGAGGCCTAGGCAGTGCCTGTTGAATTGACAGTTGATATCAGAGTCAGCCACGATGACCCATCGTGGGTATTGAAGAAAGGTTCACAACTCATCCCCATGATGATGAGGGATCTTACGGATTTCCTTCAAGAAAATATCGATGTTTTCGCTTGGACCCATTCTGATATATATGGGATTTCATCGGCCATTACAAGTCATATGTTGATCATTGATCCAAAGTATGTGTCAATAAAACAAAAGAGACGAGGCATGGACCCGAAGAGGTCTGTTGCTCTCAAGGAGGAGGTGAATAAACTCAAAGACAATGGGATTATCTACGGCGCCCTCTATCCTAAATGGATATCCAACCTTGTAATGGCGAGGAAGGCAAGTGGGAAATGGAGGACCTATGTTGATTATTCGGAACTGAACAAGGCATTCCATAAGGATAGTTTTCCTTTACCTAGAATTGATTAGTTGGTTGACTTGGGAATAGGGCATGAGTTTTTGTCATTTATGGATGCATATTCCGGATACAATCGAATCCCGATGCACATCTTAGATTAGGAGCATACCAGTATTGTCACAGATGTTGGATTGTACTATTAGTGATAATGTCTTTCGGTTGAAGAATGCAGGAGCGACCTATCAGCGTCTGGTGAATTGGATATTTAAGGACCAGATTGGCATAACGATGGAATTCTATGTTAATAATATGCTCATGAAGTCACGGAAATCAAAGGACCACATTCAAGACTTGGCAGAGATGTTTGATATACTCATATTTTATGACATGATGATCAATCCATTGAAGTGCTCCTTTGATGTTGCGTCGGGAAAGTTTTTGGGCTTCATTGTCAACGCATGAGGAATTGAAGTGAAACTGAAAAAGATTCAAGCATTCGGGACATATGGGCACCCAGAACTATAAAAAAGTGCAAAGACAGAATAGGAAGGTCGCTGCATTGAGTTGATTTATATCCAGAGCAACTAACAAATGTATTCCCTTCTTCGATTTGATAAGGAAAAGGAAAAGGAAAAGAAATTTTGAATGGACATCAGATTGGGAAGACGCGTTCCAAGCTCTGGTAAATCACTTAGAGAAGCCCTCTATTCAGTCGAAGCTCGTAGATCACGAAGAGATATATACTTACCTAGATGTATTCCAGCATGCCATCAGTACAACTTTGATTTATGAGGAGGATCGAATCCAAAAGCCAGTACTATGTTAGTATTTGTTTAACAAGGGCAGAGAGAAATTATCACAAAATAAAAAATCTGGATTGCCATTTGGTGATCGCGTCGTGCAAACTCAGCCTGTATTTCCAGGCGCATCCGGTCGGTATCTATAGCGATCAACCTTTACGGCAGGTGCTCCAACGACCATAGACTTCTGGAAGGCCGCTTAAATGGAATATTGAGCTCAGTTAGTTGGACATCACCTACTTGCCCCAAAGAGCTATCCAGGGACAAGAATTGGTGGATTTTATTGCAGAGTTCACCATGCAGGATGAACCGAATGGATGTGATGCGATTCCTATTGCATGATGGAAGCTATGAACCGATGGAGGATCCAATGATAATTATCCTGAGGCTGGTGACTCTCGAGAATCGATCGATTTATTATGCTTTGAAGCTTGATTTCCCCGCTATGACTAATGAAGCTTAGTATGAAGCGTTGATCGCTGGAATGAAACTTGCCAGAGAACTTGGAGTGAAATTGGTTGAAATCTTCTATGACTTACAACTGGTGGTATACTAAAACCGGAGAGAATACCAGGAAAAGAGATAGAAGTTTTCTCCATACCTCACTCGGGTCCAAGAATTGTTGGCGGACCTTGAATACTACGATATTTTGCATATCCCACGCGAGCAAAATGGAGAAGCCGGTTCCTTGGCAAAATTCACTAGCACTGGCGATGCATAATGGATGGGCCTAGTTCCTATCGAAACTCTACATGCTCGGAGTATAGATGCAATGGAAGTTGATCTTGTGTCAGGAATGGAAACCAAAAGGGAGTCGTGGATGTCCCATTTCAAAGAATACTTGTTGCATGGGACCTTTCCTAAGAGAAGAAACGAGAGACGACAAGTCCTTTGCAAGGCCTCGCGGTATGTTATGTAAGACGAGATTATGCATCGAAAGGGATTCTCCGTTTCCTTTCTTAGGTGCATCGCCCACAACGAGATAAAATGAGCTTTGAAACAAGTCCATGAAGAAGAATGTAGCGACCATACTGGGTGGTAGACACTAGCCAAAAAGATGCTCCGCTATGGATTAGCCCATGGCCATTTGCAACGTGCGGAATTGACATTATCGGCTCGTTGCCAATTTCCAAAGCTGGTGCAAGATACACAATTGTTGCAGTCAACTACTTCACCAAATGGGCAGAAGCAGAGCCTTTAGCTACAATCACTACCAAAAAGGTCATTAATTTTTGTGTGCGGAACATTATATGCCACTTTGGTCCCCCACAGACTATCATTTCAAAGAGTTTTGTTGGAAACGTCACATTGAGAAGAAGTTTGTAGCAGTCGCTCACCTAAAGTGAGTGGATAAGTTGAAGTCGTAAATAAGGTAATTAAGTCCATCTTGAAAAAAAGTTTGAAGAAGGCTAGAGGCAAGTGGTGGATGAGAACTTCCAATGACAGTCTGGTCATACAAAACCACCCACAAGTCCGCGACTAGCCATACTCCCTTCGCCTCGGCATACGGCACCGAAGCAGTTATACTCGTGGAACTTGAAGTCCCTTCCCACCGGGTAACTTACTATGATCCCATAACAAACTAAGATCTTTTACTGGAATCATTGGACTTTGTCAACGAGAAGCGCGAGGAAGCTGATTTAAGGGCAACTATACATCGGCATCGAGTCGCCAGATATTATGATGAAAAAGTCCAACCAAGAGCTTTCGATGTGGCAACCTATTTTTGAAGTGAGTTTTTCCTGTCCCATCCCATATGAGTCCCACATGGGAAGGTCCTTATGTCATCGAACCGAGGCTTGGAGGAGGAACCTTTAATCTAGGGACCATTGATGGCGTAACACTCTTCAGACATTGGAATATCGAGCATTTGCACCGTTATTATACTTAGTTTATTTCTTTTCCATTTCAGTCGCAGTTGTTTACAGTATTTATTTCCTTTGTTGTTCTCTGTTTTCGATGTGTAATAAGACAATTCAGTTTGTCCCTATTTTCTATAATCAATAAAAGCTTGAAGCTATTTTTCTATGAACTGTTTATGTTACGTGTTGTACAATTACATAATAAGATTGGTTAACACTAATCTGTGTGACGAATAAATGCACACAAAAACTAAAAGTTGACCGGTATGTACATAAAATCTCTAAGTCCCTGAAGCGGATTAGAGTACTCTGAGTCCCCGGAGCGTGGACTAGAGTATGAATGATTTCAAAAATCTCTAAGTCCCTGAAGCGGATTAGAGTACTCTGAGTCCGTAGAGTGTGGACTAGAGTATAAATGAATTCAAGAATCTCTAAGTCCCTGAAGCGAATTAGAGTACTCTGAGTCCCTAGAGCGCAAACTAGATTATAAACGATTTCAAGAATCTCCAATTCCTGAAGGGGATTAGAGTACTCTGAGTCCCCAGAGCGTGGACTAGAGTATAAATGATTTCAAGAATCTCTAAGTCCCTGAAGCATATTAGCGTACTCAGAGTCCCCAGAGCACGGACTAGAGTATAAACGATTCCAAAAATCTCTAAGTCCCTGAAGCGGATTAGAGTACTTTGAGTCCCTAGAGTGCGGACTAGAATATAAACGATTTCAAGAATCTTTAAGTCCCTAAAGCAGATTAGAGTACTCTGAATCCCTAGAGCACGGACTGGAGTATAAATGATTTTAAAAATATTTAAGTCCTCAAAGTGAGGATTAGAGTCCCTAGGTCCCCGGAGTGGAGACTAGAGTGTTAACAATTTCGAAAAATTCTTAAGTCCTTAGAATGTGGACAGAAGTACTCTAAGTCCTTCGAAAGCGAACTTGATTTTGAATGACTCACGAATCCTCAAATCTCAGTTGCAGATTGAATTATAAGTGATGTAATGAAAATCTGTAAATGAAAAGGAATAAAATTTTATTTACTTTTAAAAAAAATTCCATACATCTCCTCCGAAACTTCTAAGGCCAAGTCTATCTACAATGACTATTGACAAAAGAAAAGGAAAGGAAAAGGAAAACAACTACATGATTCTAACTAATTCGAGCTAAGCAAGGTATTGCAAGATGACAACTATTTCTTTAGTTTTCTCTCCTTCTTCGATTTTTCCATAGTCTTCTCAACTAAGTGCTTTTTCCTAGACCCTTTACTTCCTTGTGATGTGGTACCCGAGGGAGGTGGAGGAACCTCCAAGGGTGTGGTCCTGCCAGGGAGAATGAACTTCAGCGGCCTATTTAGGAGATCGTCTATCTCCACCACCTGGGGTTTAGTCTTTCCTTGAATTTCTCCTTTTCTTCCTCATCGATTTGCTCCTTCACGCTAAGATTGGAGGTGTACTCAAAAGCGCCTGTGATTACAACATCGTCATGTTCCTCAGCAGGTGAGGTATCTTCGGCTATCCTTATCTAGTGCTCCGATTACTTGAGCATTGGGACCCAGTGTATCTTCGACTGATGAAGCCCCAACATCTTTCTCTTCCAAATCTGTGGCAACATTGCTCCTAGGAGTCCGTTTGGGACTAGAATGACCTACACGATTCCATAAAAAGAAAATATCAAAGTACATCCGTTATTCGCCGAGGTCGGCAACTTGTTGAACTTTAGAAAGTGAAATTAAGTACTAGCATCTGGTTGACTTTTGGTGCTCATTGGAGTACCCCTCCCCCTTGATGATCGGAGATAGTGTATGAATGCCAAAATCAGATTTCTTTGGATCGTAACTGTCATGCTGATCGACAGAATCGAGAGATGAAGTCTTGGCCGGCTGTGCGGAAGGGGAACTTGAGATTCAATGCCTGACCGACCGACGATATCTTCCTTTTCCTTTGATGTTGGGGAAGCTCCGCCAAAAAAATGCTTTGCTGCAGCTAAGTCAGAGGGTTCATTTCCTCAAAGCACTTCTTTCACCAATACCTCCTCATCGATCTCCTCAATGCTCGTCTCCACTTTCTAAATCTTAATCAGAGTGTCCCATGCTTTGACAAGCGACTCGAGGTAGTTATCGCCCAGGAAAGATAAATCACAGTGAATGAGGACCCTTGCATTAAATTCGACGATGAGTGGGTCAAATAAGCTTTTAATATCCTCCCTACAGGATTTAATCGTTGTCTCTATTCGGGAGTCGGCCTTAGCTAGTGCAGCTTTTTTGCCCTTGTCGTGGGCGACATCCTTCAACACTTCATTTGAGATAGTTCTTCATTAAACTTTGACTTTAAGTTTCTAGTCTCGACAATTTCTTCGCAGTAATTCTGTGATTCCTCTTGCGCTGCTATTTCTCTTCTTTTTCTTTATAAAGCAGAACCTCCAACGCTTTAACTCGATGAGCTAGGATTTCCTTCTCTTTTTGCTAAGAATCCTTTTGCAAAGCTAAAGCACCACTGCATTGGATTGCTTCATTCAATTTCTTTTTGTGGCTAGTCTCTAAGCGGCTGACCGCCTCAGTTGTATCTTTAGCATTCTTCTTGGCAGTCTCGAGTTGGTCTTTGTATGAGAACAGCTCTTTATCCAACTTTTTATAATGTCTTTATCATGGATAGCTTCAAGCTTGAGGTACTCGATCTCATATTGACGCTTAATAGAAACCTCTAAAACTTTTCGACCAGGTGCACAAACGCATTGTGTTGAACGTACACATCGTTCATGCATGCAAGAGCATCTGCTTTGACATTCCTAGCGATAGAATGTATGGCGGGAAGGAATATTTATCCCGTCGAAGCAGATTTTTGGGAACATGGCCTTAAGCTCGGCTAATTTCTCCGCCGTGGTTGGGTCATGAGCGGGAGATGGAGGAGTTGGTCTCGTCGGAGTTAATGATTTCTTGTGATGCTCATGAGACTGCGTTGTGCTCGAAGAGCCAAAGTATTTATAATGAGGAGCGTTTGATTGGGAGCCTCGATGAGTAGACTTTTCTCCATCACATCTCGGAGGATTTGTGAGTTCGCTTAGATATGAAGAGTGCCCATGGAATCTCTTTCCAGAGGATAAAGACGATTCTCTGGAATGATGATCTCTATCTCCGCCTTCGTCTCTATCTCTCCATTTACCTGATTCTAAATCTTGACTTGAGTGATGAAAGATAGAGGATCCTCGGATATGGTCGAAGTCGTCTGAGCATCGCATCTCACCTATACGTAAGGTCAAAGGAGAACGAATTAGTCGAAGTCACACGACAAATTGAATGTAAGTTGGTGATGGAGTGTAAGTGTTCGAGTGTGTCCTAGTGCATCCCCACAACAGACAGGTTATTTTCGCTTTACACGTTGGAGTTTTTACCCTGGTTTTGAAGTTGCATGCCTTCACCGCTTCTCGCAAGCGAGTTGAACCCATGGCACTAGGATTGGCGAAGTTGTAGTTCAATAAGTCACCAGGGATGGATAAGTCGGAAAGCCTCTTCAGCGAGCTTTCCATTTTCTGGGAAGACGATCCCTTCTCAATAGGAGTTATCACAAACTTTAAGGTTTCCTCGACTTTACTCTTTTTAAGTTTGTACGCTAAACTCCTTTTCTTTTTTGAAGGAGGCGGCGATTGGTTGGTACTGGGAGCATCGGTTGTCGGCGCTTGTCTGGGGCTTATATTCTTATCGACTGGTGCTGGGACCTCTGTTTTTTGATCTCAGCTTCCTCGATGGTGTCGTGAGCTACTTCGACATGGGGCACCGAGGAACAAACTCTTTCTCTCGTTACTTCGACAGTTTCCCTTAAAGAGGTTGTACTTCGTAGGAGGCCGATCCTACGACCATCCTCTAATAATCTGAATAACAAGCACAAGTTGTCGGTGACTATTAGTTTGATGTCCCGATCTTCTACTGGAGTAGCACGAATAGCCTCGACCACTTTGGAGTACCTAATGCCTTCAAGTAGTGGGCGTATATCTGGAAGGATTAAAAAAGTTCACACTTTCAAAGAGATGTGACTTAAGTCCTAGAATGAAAGGTGAGACGAGGACGAAACTTACGTCCTTCCAAGCATCTTCTCGCAAAGCCAGGAGGACAGCGTACATAGAACCACTCATGCTTGAATTGATAGAGCTTGTTCTACGTGCCTGTAAGAACCTGGCATTTAGAAAACGGTTTAAGAAATATGTAAGATAGGCTATAAACGCATCTTTTGAAGTGGTAAATGTAGCAAATGTCCACAGGATTTGGAGGCCTGAACAGGATGCTCATAAAAAGTAGAAAGGTGCCATGAATAAATGTATAGATGTTAGGATGCAGTTATGTGGGAGCGATCCACATAAATTTTAACGCCTCGCGAATGAACGAGTTGAAGGGTGGCACGCATCAGGCCCAGCACATGAATTTTTTGATGCGGTATATCCGACTAGGGGCAAATGGGATCGATCTTGCCTCGACGGAACTAAAACATCTTCAAAGGGGATTCCATGAATGGAGCACAATTGAAGAAGAGCGGCTTCACCGATGTTCGAGGCTTGAGAATCGACCAGGTTGTCCAAGATAATAGCTCCATCTACGGCACGGGGAACCGAATCTATGATTTCGGTAGGAAAGATCGGAATGTCAGGAGTAGGGACAAACGGCAGACTCGATGTCTCTACTAGCTCCTGCCGCTGACTTGGTCCAGGCTTGTCAAAGAGAGTGGAAAAAATTGATTTCTTATTTGATTTTGAAGACATAGCGGGAAAGCGCTTGTTGTGAATAAATAGCTGTTTAAGTTATACTTGAAAGATAATCGATATTAGACATAACAATAATACACTCCCCTACGTCTTGTGTGAACTAGTGCAACGATTCTAACATAAGTACAGAGAACTTAAAATTTGAAAGCCAAGTGTGACACAATGAAATTTTGAGTTATCGTCCTGGAGACCGACATCGCTAACCGTCTCCAACGACGTAACATGTAGTCGATAGCAAAAGTCTTGGAATCGGCATTGGCGTAATAGATTGTGAAGGCAGCTACTTGCATTTGTTGGGCTAGATTCACATTTTGAATTTCTTAAGCCGTGGATTCGTTAGTCCGGGCTAAGTCCATAGGCTTGCATGTCATGGTCTTTGTCATTGTTCATTATTTTATGCTTAGGCACGGGAGTGTGTATTCATAATGTGCATTGGTCAAGTTGGGTTGGTCCTGATTGCTAATGCCAACCCCGACACTTAGTGCCGACCCAATGCCTAACTCCTACTACCAACCCGATCGCCAACTATTGAAACATACTGACCCACACTCCTTCAGACAACCGACTCGACCTCACCACAGCTTATACCGACCCAATTTCTCTTAGAGTACCGACATAGACTCGCGTATCTTACCGACTCGCTCTTCTATTAGAAGCCTATCGACCCGATTTTACTCCATGAACCTGCTAACCTTCTGCTTCGGTCGGCATACCGAACAAAATCCCTCATCTAAACACCCTCCTCACTGATCCCTTGCCAGATAGTCTCATATCAACACTATTTCTAACGGACCCCTATCCTAACCCATCACAAGTCTAAAAGACTTCTTCTGAACCCTCATTTTCAATCTTCTTCTCCATCTCCCACTCCTTCTTCTTCTTCTCCTTACCCTTATATCATAATTCAACTCATCAATCCATCTACCTAAAAGACTCTCAAACTCATTACACTACGCTCACGGTAAAAGCTCACAACATAACTCAATTGCATCGATAAAGGAAAGTTTGTAACTATGTGTATCGAGTTAGATTAGAGGCAATCATTTGGGGATTACAGTATTAGGGAAGAAAGAATAGAGAATGTGGGAATTTGGTAGATATTCGCGTTTGGATTTGAGGTCAGGGGCTGAAAAACTTGTTTTTGTTTGTCAGGATTCGGCAGGAAAGTTTCTTATGCAAAGGCAAAAAGAAAGTAGTAAAATAGTAAAGTAAATAAAAAAGGGTGAAATTGTGAGCTTGGGCTTTTATAGAGCTAGTTGGAATAGGAACCGATCTCCTCCTGGAGACACGGTCGTATTCCAAGGGGTCGACTGTTAGATATGTCGAACCTAACCCATATATGAAAATTCAGGGATCGGTATTTAAGTGCCAATCTCCTCTTTTTGAAAAAGGAAGAAAACATAATAATAATACTAAATAAAAATGATGATAAAATTATATACATATATACATACATATATGTATATACATGTAATGATAAATGAAGATGATAGTGTGATGAAAAGATGGATGTTGCCTGATAGGTGGAGAAGAGTGGGTTTGAATAACCCATTGTGATTCAGCCTTTGAAAGTCTGAATGCATTCAGCTTTTGAAAAGTTAAAACAGGATTCCAAGAATTCCTCTGAGACAAAATTGATGCGTTTAGATGACGTAGAGCTTCATCAAAGGCTAAGAAAAAGCGATAACTGGTTATCAATTTGATCGAGCTAGCTTCTGAAACAGAGGTTACTTGATAATTCAAAATGTATCATGTCACTCACAAGATGCGCTTTGGAGGGAAAATGTGCCCAGCACCTTGGCCCGGCTACAAGACGGTGGTTGCAGAAGTTATAATTAAACATAACGAGTGTAACGTCAAGATTTGGTCCACTACGAGTTGTAAGGGAGTTTACTTCGAGTCAGAAGAGTGTTTACTCCTGGATTTCTCAACATCAACTCCAAGTTGTTGGAGGTCATGCTCCGAGTCATAATGGCGGTTACTCCGAGTCGGCCTCGATGGATAGGAGTCGATTTGTAATGCATAGTGGATTGGCAGTAGATGATGGGTTCACCAAAAGCTGTGGATCGACACTTGGAGCGTGGATCGGATATTCTCGATCGGTTGTATACGATCAGTTGTTTACAACCGATTATGAGAGTTTGAGATCGGTAGAATAGTTCGGGTTCAGTGCACTCGATCAGGTCTGCAGCTTTTGGATCGACATGAGTGGATGGACAATAGTAGGTTGGTTATTTTGGTTCGGCAATAATGGTTCGGCATTGGATGGAGTGTAGGCTATTCCAAGTCCTTCGAGGAGTGGCTTTAGGTCGATCTTCAGGGATCTGTCATATGGGGGTCAATTATATAGGGGTCGGCTAACTTGGTTCGAACTCATGAATGGAGGAATGGATTAACGAGTCGCGATCCAGGTTACTTCAGGCGCACATGGGAACTACCCTGGGTCGACATCTAGAGAATCACGGGTCAGTTTTGAGGGGGTTGGCAACCTGGGTCGGTCTACCTAGCTTGTCAACTGTGGGCCGAGCTCTCTTGGTCATGGCCTAGACAGGGAAACCAAACTATCTTCGTCTATAAATAGAGGGGCAGCGGTACAGTTTAGGGAATCTTTTCAGAAACTAAGGAGAGACTCTGCCACGTTTTGTACTCATTTCATTTTCATTCTAAAATGAATTCAAGTTCTTTGCGGATTGTATCTGTATTCAAGCAATTAGAAAAGCAATAAAGATTACATTCAAAGCGGACATAGGCATTTACGCTGAACCACTATAATTCTATTGTTCTTGCTTTTTACTGTTATTTTTGCAGTATATTGTGAAACTCCTCCGTTTCAATTTACCATCTTCATTTATCTCTCTACACAAATCTATTTTAGGGTGTTAGTGACCAATTTTGGAGCTAACATTTTGGTGTTTCACTGAGAACTTTTAATCTTCGAAAGTATGACATGATCCAGAGTCTGTTATTCCATAGATAGAATTAGAGGATTTG
This sequence comes from Allium cepa, assembly GCA_030765085.1. Classification (NCBI taxonomy): domain Eukaryota; kingdom Viridiplantae; phylum Streptophyta; class Magnoliopsida; order Asparagales; family Amaryllidaceae; genus Allium; species Allium cepa. The sequence continues at coordinate 405,400,746 of CM060938.1, forward strand.
GTAGTAGAGCCCAATTTGACTTTTGTTAGACAACCAGTTCGGGTTGCAGCAAGAGATGAGAAGAGATTGAGGACCAAGATAGTTAAGTTGGTAAAGTTTCGGTGGAGCGACAATGAAAAAGACTGTACCTGGGAGACAGAGGACAAGATTCGATAGGCTTATCCTGATCTGTTTTGATGGTTTGTCTATATAAAATTTATACTGATTATGATAGTCAGCTATGATAGTATGGTTATTAGGAGATGTTACAGATGATTTTTTTCGTTTGCTAGTTAGTCCTTACTGAATTTGGGGATGAAATTCTTCAAGGAGGGAGCTTATAACACCCTTATTTTATTGACATTATTCAGGAAATTTAATTAGAATAGCTTAAATAGTATAATGTAAATAAGCAGATTGAGGTTGATTAATAAACTAGACAGCCATGCTTATTAAAATCTAATGAATATATATAAATGGTTAATAAATTAAACATAAGGGCATTAGGGTAAATTACCATGCTTCCCACCCTTATACCATTCCCATTAGGTTTTGCTCATTCATTTTATCTCAAACAAAAATATATATAACCATGAGAAATAAGGACGACCATTAGGAAGGAAGAAGGAAAGAGAAAATCAACTAAAGCTTAGGATTCAAATTAGAAGGAACCAATCCCAATCATACTTCAATTTCATTATCCAATCTAAGGTGAATAATAATTTCTACATCTCTATTTTGATTTTTGCATCATATGGTTTTGAATTTAAGGATAAATCTATTTTATGATATATAGAATGATGATATGCTTGTTTATGATTTATATGTGTTTAAACAAGATTGTTTAATAAGGGATATACACAGTTTTAGGGAAAAACCAAGATGAAGTGATTTTTAAATGCCATGGGAAAATTTTATGTTATAAAAAACATGATTCTAGAGATGGGTTTCAATTTCTAAAATTTTATGATTTTATATGAAATTTATATTTATTTTCTATTGAAGAAAATGATTTATTGGGTTATAAATTATTTACAGCTAAAGTAATTACGAATTGGGTTTGAAATTTTCGTATGTTGGAAAACATATTAAAATAGATTTTTTTGGTATTTTTCCAGATTTTTCCTAAATGTTTTGATAAATACATAAAATTATTTAAGGTATGAGACTTAGATGTTTTATATATTTATTAAGGAGAATGGGCAATTTATATAAAATTATTATTTATTTATGAAATTAGTGGCAACACTTTTCTGAAAAGTACTTGTTAGCCGATGAGAATTTGATAAAATAAGGCAGGTTAGTTGAAAAATTATCTTTTTTACTTAAAAATAAGGAAATCATACTTTTAGCTTGTTTCTGCTTTTTACAGTATTAAACCTTCCAACCCAGACCTCTAGACTGGGTCGAAAGTTTATACTATTCGACATGGTCAAACCAATGCATATGGTATTAAGCATCCGGTACATAATGAATTGGACATAGTCGAAGGTTTCTAAGTCGAAAGGTTGATGACCAAAGAGGTTGGGTTATGTTAGTTTTCTAAACTTAAGCTTTCACCTACTGCTTTTGAATTAAAGCTTTCGACTTGGTTGCCTTCAACCAAGTCAAATGTTTAAATAAAGGTTTTAAACCTTTCGAGAAAGTTAAAACGCTGTTGTTGCTTTATTTCTATTTTGTTTTGAAACCTTCCGACACAGTCGAAAGTTACTGCCATTTATCATTATTTTGTTTGAACCTTTCGAGTGTAGTCCAAAGGTTTGGTTTTATAAGTTGTTTTACAAGACCTTCTGACATAGTCGAAAGGTTAGGTTTTGAAAGGATTTAAGAGACCTTTCGACAAGGTCAAAATGTTTGGTTTCGAAAGGTTGTTTCAAAGAGGGTTTTGAAAAGAACCGCCGCCTATATTTTTTATTTGAACTTCCAAAAGGGTCGAAAGCAGGAGCTTTCGGGTTAATCAAAAGGTTTACTGGTTTTATAAATACAAGCTACTAGCCAACCTTCCAAAGGGGTCGAAAGCAGGAGCTTTGGATATAGTAGAAATGTTTAAATGTTTTCCCCAATGATTTATAAAGTAGAGAGGGTTTTGAAAAATTTTCTCCTATGACCCAAAGTAAATTTTTAAGTATAAACTCAATGCTTTCAAAAGGTTTGAATTTCAATGTCTTCAAAAGGTTTATAGTTAATGGTTGAATGCTTTCGAAATGTTTAAATTGCCCAATGGTTTCAATGGTTTTGAAAGGTTTCGATTCAAAAGGTTGTTTTTAAGAACTTTCAACAAGGTCGAAATTAAAAGGGCTTGAAACCACGTGCTTTAAATTTTTTGTAATTACTTTAAGTATTTGATTTTGAAGAAGTTTTTCCTTGATAAAAATATAAGTTAAAAGATGTTAACTAGGTTTTATGAAATGTATTTCAAGGACCTTAACCTACAGGAGTGGTATTGTTAAGTTGATGTTTTACTTCTTCAAATATGAATATGTTCACATGATAACCAATAATTGTATTTTGAGGAAAAACGGGTAGAAGAACCATCTAGGTTAACTCAATAGTGAATATTGTTGGAACTAGACTAGCCCACAGCGGAAGTTATGGGTAAATTTCAAAAAATTTACCCTATTGGATCTTTTATTGGGCCTATGAAGTCTAACTGAATTAAAACATTTCTAAATTTCATTTAGATAAAATCATTTACTTTATTTAAATTAAATATATTAAGATATAAGATTAATTTTGTTTGAGTTAGTTTACACATACATGTATCATATACATATATATGTGAGTGCATGTGTAACATAATAATCCATGAAAAGTATAATATGCCCATATGTAGAAGTTGGGACTTAAATCGCAACAAACATATTAGCTCATTTTGTATGTCATGTATTTTGTCCGAATAGGTGCATGTATATGTGTTACAATATATACACACATACACGCACATAATATGTATGTACAAATATATAATATATAATATACGAACATAAAACATTTATAAATAAATAAATAAATATATATATATATAGAAAGAGAGTGAACAATTATTAAAAATTATTTATAATTCAAAATTAACTTAGTTTTGCAAACATAATAATTTTAGTATTTTAATTAGTATACATTATGAATAAAATAATGTTTTCATCCATAAATAATTAACATAAAATAATATATTGATGAAAAATCAAATTTTACAATTTTTGAAAATCCTAGATCACAAAATAGAGCTTAGGAAAAATCTGGATATTTTTCAAAGTTTAATTATTTTTTTAAAAAACAAATGCATTGATTTTGGCAATAATTATATAACATAAAATAATATATTATTAAAAATTCAAATTTTAAAATTTTAGAAATTCTAGGATAATGAGGAAAGGTTATGAAAAATTTTGAAGAATTTTTCAATTAAATTATTATTTTTAAAAATCATAAATAATTTTTTCGGAATAATATCAATTATTAAAAATAATAAAATTTATTTAAAATTTCCCAAATTTTTATATATGTTTCTAAAATGATATAATATTTTTTAAAATAAAAAATTTAATTTTTAATGTAATAATTTTTTATAATAATAAACAATTCAAAAATTCAGTAAATGTTAATTTAAAAATAAGAATATATGAATGATAATTAATTTTGAATTTTTAAATTCATATTATATATAAATAAGTTTACCAAATTTTTTACATCATATATATATATATATATATATATATATATATATCTTATGTATGCATATATGCTATTATGAGAGAGAAACATGCACTAATATATATATATATATATATATATATATATATATAAATTTATTAATAAATATATAAAACAATTATTAATGAAAAAAATTGATTTTCTACAGTAAAAAACATTTGTCTATACATAAATCAAATAGTATAATAAACAAATTATGCACATAACCAAACTGATTTGTGACAATCATATCTACTTACAAAAATCTCACCTAACTAAACATATAGTAGCAATATATTTAAACAGATATGAAATTGCTCATTATAGGATATAGAATATAGTTTAATTACTATAATATGAATTAAAATTATCAATTTAATGATGCGTTTGAATCTACGTTGAAGCAATGACTTCCCTCCTTTTAATGTTCTTTATTCGTCAGATTGCAAGTTCGGAATCACCGACCTTAAACTATCGGATAATATTATTTTAGTATGAAATATATTTGAGAATTTTGCAGTGGATTAAGAGCTATGTTTTAACTAGCAATGTAGAAGGTAATGGCGGCCAAAATAGTTAGTAACTGTTTATATATATATATATGTATGTATGTATGTATGTATGTATGTATGTATGTATGTATGTATGTACATATATGTATATATGTATGTTTGTATGTATGTATATGTATGTATATATATAGGGTTGTATTAGAGAACCATTTTTACCCATTCTCACTTTATCTCAATCCATTATCTCCAAGCCAATTCCCTATGTTTTAGCCACCCCTAGACCTTTCCAAAATCGAAATTTTGCAGCCCTAATGATGGGCTTTAAACCCATCTAAGCCCAAGCCAAAATACTATATGATTAAATCTAATTTAATCGATTGTCAAAATTATATATCGATCGATATATTTATAACTGTTATAAATATACATGTAACATTATTTATTTCTCAAATCATATTCACATTTTAGAATTAAAATATTAATTAATTAATTAATCATTCGGTCTTAAGGGAATTCATCATTTCGGCTGTGTAACTCTTGGGTGTAAATTTGGTCAGCGATTAACATCGAACTATTCTAATGTTAACGTTCACACATCACTTAGCAGGTGGTGTGATATTATAGCCAAATTTATCGCTCACTCATTTTGGGTAAAATCCAATTTTAGTTTAATAAGCGTTACCCTGTTGTGACATTTGTTTACACCAATTCTGTTCGTTAAAACTATATCAATTTGGAATTATGGATTTTGGTAATGGTCGAAATTCCAACCTCATCCACATTCAACTTTATAGTCTAAATACGAAGTCCTTGATTCAATAATAATTATTAATACTAACTAAAATGCTCTTCCCAGAGACTTTGGCTTTGAGTTGATTGTGATACTAATCGCATATAACCGAGGAGACGAATCCTCTCTTGAACAGTGCTTCACTTCCAATACTTCCATTCGACCCAACTGTGGTCACTCGACGGACATCATGCAATGATTTGTCTATAATCAAAGAGGAGCTTTCATATTAAAGATCCACAATATTATAAGGCAGGATAACTGTGTAAATCAGACACATCGATATTATCTATTTGACCTTAGTTATACTAACCAATAGAAAACTATCGAGTGATTTGTTCCATAGTTATCCAATAACTATTATTACGCAACCCCTAGGTGCCCCAGCAGTCATGAGTAATACACCGTCCGACATTTGGAGAGTGTTACATACTCCAGTCTCAACAAATACATCGATATCTGGTATCGATGCTTCTGGATTAGGAACATTTTAAATGGTATATTTGTTTCACTATGATAAATTACTTACGGTTATAACACTTTGTTACTGTTATCGCAAAATATATCATTTATGGATTTTTCTATTAAATATACTTTTAAATAAATTAACCGAATAATATAATCACATTGTATCAGGTATATAATAGGAAGAAAATACTTTTTATTTCGAACAAGATTGGTCGATGAGTTAGATATATGTAATAAATTACATAAATGCCCATAGGGCATTCCCCTAAGTCTATCAATCTTCCACTTGCACTTGGGGTCAATTATGGAATCTAATTCCAACTTCTCCAAACAGTTTTCTCAAAACCAATTAGGTCAGTCCCTTCGTGAATGGGTATGCTATTATATTTTGATTATCTACTTTGTCGATTAACTCTCTCTAATGCTGATAAACTGCCTTTATCATGTGGAACGATTCAAAGTATGTCTTTCGACTTCTAGTAAGCTTTAAGTTCTATCATGACTAATTTCATGGCATTGTTATCATATAACAATATTATGGGATTCTCAACATTTGGAATCACCTTTGGCTCAATTATAAATTTGTGCACTTATATCTATATACATTGGTTTATTGCAGCTCTATTCAAGTTAATGTTCTCAATATTTCGTTAAATCGACCATAATCACTTTTATTTTGAAACATTTTCAAATTAAAGATTTTAACTTGAATTTTATCATTGATTGTTATACTCAATATCACTTATAAAAGTTTGCGTCCAAACGTTCCATCACAACGAGTTCGTTGTTTCTATAAACAATTCTCTTATATTTCATAAATATGCGAGAACTCCTCAAACAACCATTTAGTGATATCAATTTGGATTTTATATTTTCTCCATGTATTAAATACGTAAAAAAAACACAATATCATATACAACATAACCTGTACGATAATTCCTATTGCTAATGCATAAGGAATCCAACTTACATGTTCTCCTTTTAACATGGTGCTCTTGTATATCGTTGGCAATCCCTACATCTTTTATACTCACTATAAAAGGCATCATTTCAATCCAAAATTGAGTATTAAAATAACTAAAGTTGATTTTAATACAAGCATATTGTTAAAATCAACAACGTGTTGTTTACTTATAGTTTAGAAATATCAATGTACCTTTTAACGTTCTTTCTTATGAACACATGCTTCCTCTGCACTTTGATTGAAAATCAAACTATTTGATATTTCTATCAAAATAGTTATTCAATCTTGATGCTTATAAAATGATACATTCATATCATTTCTTGGATCATATCCAAAGACTCACTGACCCAATATCGCTCCCACTGACTTTGAGGCATTTTGGGTTAATATGTGTAAACTACTTACTCTAAATCATTATTTAGAATTTTCTATTTCAATACATAAGTACCAAACACTAAGTCTTATCAAGGATAATTTTGTAAGTAAATCTGAATTAACTTGAGCATGTTGAATACCGAATCTGTTATGCTAATTTCAACAGTTAAAATTTACGATATTACTCTTATCAACATTGCTTATTTAATTCCAACCACATTGGTCTTTCCAATAAAGACACAATCTCGGTCGATGGATCACATCTCTTTGTTTAAGACCATTAAAATCATATTTTAATAGCGTACTTGGAATTCTTTCAGATCTGCGCATCATACCATACAGAATGATCTGCGCATCATACCATATAGAGTCAACAATCTTAATGGTTAAATTGAATAACCGAGGGTATTGTATATTTCGAAATTAAGAAGAAACTCATATTTTCTCTTTGATGTACGAGAATACTTATTAGACATTCTAACGCTATATGTTCATTTAGTTTAGTTAATTTCAATTTATCTCATATAATCAGTTCTATCTATGGATCAGATTCAATTCCATTTAACTAATAAAAATATCTCAAAGAAATTCCTTGACAATAAAGTTAATATATCTTGAAACAATAATTGTTTCTTAGTGCAAATAGAATAGGGATTCATAAATGCTTTATGAACCATTTTATTTATAAAACTGATTTTAGTTTACAATAATTATGTTGAAAACATAAATATGTCATTTGATGACAGACCTTTCCAAAAACTTTTGGAGATTCATACAAGATCTCTCATGAACAATTATTACGTGCAATCTTTCGACTCGCACAACCTACCAACTCCTTGGCCTAAGATACATTGGAATTTCTTACAAACCCTTATCTTGTATGATTTTGTAAACTGTTTTTTAGATGAAATAATATCAACCTTGCGTACTAATCTTAAATACATGATCTTATAGAAAGAAACTAACTCAACTCCACTCATAATTAATCGTAAATTGACCAACAATGTCCAATTACTCCTTATCGATGCATCATTACTGTGACGACCTGCAAATCCTACCCTTTGAATCGACAATACATGTCCGACCCAAAAAGCACCGACTGACGGAAAGTCAAGAGAAAGAAAAGAAGAAGGAAGAAGAGAAAAGAAGAAAGAGAGAAGATATAACCAAACAGAACAATACAGAATCTCACATTGCAGCAGAATAACATATAATATCATATCAATGATCTTTGCAAAACAAAAACTGTAAATACATACATCAATCAGAGTTCAACAATCAATCAGAAATCATCAGCCTGGACAGTTATAATAACCCGTCCTTACAACTGCTGATAATATACAATAACAATACGCAAAGCGGATAATCAAAACAGATAGTATACGAAATGAAGTTCTCCATCTCTCCTCCTGAAGCTTCAAAAGCACCAAATCTGAACCTGTAAATATACTCGGTCTGACCCAAGCATTGAAAAGGAAGAACACCCGGATCAGTTTGGCAAACCAGCGTGAGAAACACACTCAACTGAATTTAATAAATTACCAAAACTTTTCCTTTATCAAAACAAAAGTATCTCGTAAGACATGCCCACACATAAACACAAATATGTTTTTATCTTACGATAACTAAAATATTTCATATCAAATCATCTTATACTATACTAGTGTCTAGTATACAAATAATATTCAAATAGCCGAAATTGTTACCATTATTAAATTCCAGCATACTAGGCTCTACAAAAAAATGGCAAGTACGTAGTGGAGTTTGGATTTCCATACAAATGACTAGGTGGAGGGACTACCTTCTAATGGATAAACCTCTAGATGGATGTCCCGAGGCACAGAACATCTGCACTACACCAACACAAGACCGACTGTTAACACCAAAATTAGTCACTAACACCCAAATGTAAATGAAAGCACCAAAAGTCACTGATAACAGATAAACTGTGTGTAGAGAGTAATAATATGAAGAACAGTTAAAATTAAAATGAAAGCAATAAAGAACAACAAGTTTTATAGTGGTTCGACTAACTTTGGCCTACGTCCACTCTAGAAGTTTCCTTTTTATTGATGTTCGAATCAATTACAGTTACAAAGTGGTAGACTGGCCTTAGTCTTAGGAAATAAAAAGTTAGAGAGCAGAAGAGAAGAAGAAGACCCCCTTCTGAACCCCTGCAAGCTGTATTTATAGGAAAATTTTGAGTTGCTGGGCTTTCTGAATGGTAAAGACCCATTTAGAATTTCCACTCAGCCACATTCGTCTTATGCCGAACGACTTTCCACCGAGCCATCTTCGTCGAGCGACCCATGCCGAGCCACCAATGCCGAGTAAGGTACGATGCCGAACGAGGTGCGAGGTGCAATGCCGAGCGAGGTGTCGAGGTATCGGGGTATGGAGGTGCGAGGTATCGAGGTGCAAGGTATGGAGGTGCGAGGTATTGAGGTGCGAGGTATCGAGGTATCGAAGTATCGAGGTATCAAGGTGCGACTCCTTTATGTCGAGCGGGGAGTGTAGACCGAACGAAGTACTTGTGCCGTGCATTCCGTCCATTTCTTGACCAAATGACATATCCAATTAAACTTCATCCTTCGAAACCAAATCCATTATACTCTAACCTCGATAGTCATAAATTTAGTTAGGTTGAATTCGCCTACTAATGGCTTTGACAAAAGGCGGGTTAACACTTTGCCTCCCAAAACATGCCTAGCTAATGGAAGGTGTGTTTTGTAGCACAATAAGCTGAATGTTCATATCCTGTTAATGACCTGCAAAGAAATTAATAGCCTTATCTGACCACGAATGACGATCGTTCGAGATCGTATGTCCTTCGGGGTGGTATGTGACCGTTCGAGGCCGAGTGCCGTTCGCGGCGAATTGTGACCGTTCGTGGTCGGGTGCCGTTCGAGGCGAGTTATGATCGTTCGCGATCTGGTGCCGTTCGAGGCGAGTTGTGACCGTTCGCGGTTGGGTGCCGTTCGAGACGAGTTGTTATCGTTCGCGATCTGGTACCATTTGAGGCGAATTGTGACCGTTCATGGTCGGGTGCCATTCGAGGCGAGCTGTGTGTTCCCAAGAGGGCTTAGTATCATTAATGTCATATTTCACGCTCAAGTGAGTTTTTGAACTGTTTGTCGTGGCGGTTTATCGCCATCTCAGAGCATGCCTAAGGACCATTCACGACCCCATACATGTGCAAGTGGCTTAGCCGTCATGGAATAAAAAACAATAGGTTTTCATTCAAAATAATTCTTTCAACAGAAATGTCAAACTAAATCAAGTCCAAACATGAGAAATGGAAAATAAAAGAAAAACAGGGACGTCCAAGTGAAAACACCTACATTGATGCGATTTATAGTCGTATCAGAGCATGCCTGAGGATCATTCGCGGTCATGTACATGTGTAAATGACTTAATCGCGTTGGTGCGGAGTTTGCCACTTATTTTTCATTATTTCAATCAGCTGTTGACAAGCTGACGCCCCGATCTCGAGCCGTTCCCAATTGGTGCGGGTGGTGGCCGCTCTCGTTCCACTGTCGTCGTTCCCCTTCTCACATATTGCGATAGCAAACCATTCCGGATATGCCCCTATCCTTCAAGTGCCTGCAGCCATTCGTGCTATGACAGTTCAGTTCGTAGAATAAACAATACTTGTCTGACCTTTTTTCATTGCTGGTCGGATCCCTTCTCATTGGCCTCCGATAGGGAATCTGCCCCCTAGTGTCTTGGTAAATTTGTTCCAAGTCTCGTTCAGCTCTGAATAAGAGGTGAATCTCGGTTCCTTTCGTGGTCGCGTTGGTCCATCGTTGTTATCCCTGGCCTTCCGTTTCCCTTTATCAGTTCTTGAATCTTTTTTAGGAGGATTTTCACCCTTGACTGCATAAACATCATCTCCTTCTCCTTACTCTCTCTTAGCATTTGCATCCTCTAATCGTAAAAATCCTTCGGCCTCATGATGGAACTCCCCTAGATCCATAGGTGGATCCCTTGTCAGTGAATTTTTGAACCATTCCATTAGCTATGCCAGATACAGCTTCCATTAAGACCATGGATGGATCTGGTCGATCCACCAATGTTGCCGCTGCATTGAATCGCGTCAGAAAGCTCCTCAAAGATTCCCCGGTCCTCTGCTTTAGAGATGCCAAACTCATCACATTCTTAGGTCTCGTAATGTGAACTATGAATTGCCTCATAAACTTCTCAATCAACTCAGTAAACGTTCCAGTGGAACCACTCTCCAATTGTCTAAACCATAGTCCTACTATGTCTGTCAGATACAATGGGAAGCATCGGGCCATGACTTCCTCTGATTCCCCTAGAACTTCCATATGCCTCATATACTTTGTAAGATGAACCGTAGGATCCGTCCTCCCATTATACATCTCCACTGATGGTAGCTTAAAATCTGGTGGGTTCCTAGCTCGCCTGATAGTAGGAGTAAAGGGACTCCTATTCACATCATCCCAGTCTTTGTTTACCAATCCACCTCTCATAGCTCGTCTAACCATCTCCGCCAGTCTGTCATTTTCACCAAGTTGTAATCCTTGTCCGCTACCTCTGATCTTGCCCCCGAGTTGATGAGGGAATTCTGGCACATACTCCTCATCTCGTACTCTTGCACTCCTATTGGTGTCGGGTTGGATAGCGTTATCTGTTATCCCTCCATGGATAGGTTCAGCATTCCCTGGTGGTATGCCCCCGAGTCTAGATCCATCCAGATTGATAGCCGTCTGCTGATTGGGTGCTTCCCTCTGTTGAGCTATTCCCTCTGCTTGCTGGTTGAGCGCTTCTGATCCAGCTCCACGGACCTCAGCTCCTGCATTTCCTTCCTGTGCAAATTGTCGGAGAAGAGCCTACATCATCTCCTCTTGTCTTTTCAACATTGCTTCCATCTCGTCTCTGGTGACGTAGATGGATGGTAGACCTACTCCAACTCTAGAGGAAGCCTCTTGACTTCCCTTCTGATTGCTCATTTCTGTCATTTGCTTTCTTGTTGTTGGCCTAGCCATTGCTTTCTAGAGTCCAAGGTCCTAGCTCCAAAATCCATGAGTGTTTGCCTTCTCAGTGAAAGCACCAAAATTTTAGCACCAAAATTAGTCACTAACACCCAAATGTAAATGAAAGCACCAATTAACAGTCACTGATAACAGATAAAGTGTGTGTAGAGAGTAATAATATGAAGAACAGTTAAAATTAAAATGAAATTAGTAAAGAACAACAAGTTTTATAGTGGTTCGGCTAACTTCGGCCTACGTCCACTCTAGAAGTTTCCTTTTTATTGATATTCGAATCAATTACAGTTACAAAGTGGTAGACTGGCCTCAGTCTTAGGAAATAAAAAGTCAGAGAGCAGAAGAGAAGAAGAAGACCCTTCTTCTGAACCCTTACAAGCTGTATTTATAGGCGAATTTTGAGTTGTTGGGCTTTCTGAACGGTAAAGGCCCATTAAGAATTTCCACCGAGCCACATTCGTCTTATGCCGAATGACTTTCCACCGAGCCATCTTCGCCGAGCGACCCATGCCGAGCCGCCAATGCCGAGCGAGGTACGATGCCGAGCGAGGTGCGAGGTGCAATGCCGAGCGAGGTGCGAGGTGTCGAGGTATCGAGGTGCAAGGTATCGAGGTATCGATGGGAGAGGTATCGAGGTGCGACTCCATTATGCCAAGCGAGGAGTGTAGACCGAACGAAGTACTTGTGCCGTGCATTCCCTCCATTTCTTGACCAAATGACATATCCAAGTAAACTTCGTCCTTCGAAACCAAATACATCATACTCCAACCTCGATAGTCGTGAAGTTAGTTAGGTTGAAACCGCCTACTTATGGCTTTGACAAACGGCGGGTTAACACCGACCTACCTCTGTAACTAGATAATACCAAATATGTCATCCTCCGGTCGTTACCAACCTTTTTCGTGGGCCCTCATAGCATACAAACCACAATAATCAGATACATGGCGTCATAGCGTGTAAAGATATATCTAGAAGAGGATGATTATATCGTGATGGGATTAACCCACTTAGCCTTGCCGCATCTCACCCTGTTTCGATCATTTTCGGTTGATGGGGCCTGATGTGACAATTACATTTCACATATCACATATCACTTTGAATTCTACACAGCCATTTTCGTTGACTACTAATTTCCTTCCACAAAAGTACAACCCTTAAGCTCATACATCTCAAGGAGGGTGTTAAGCTAAGAGAAGTTGCCTTCTCCGCCACTGCAGATGTACGTTTGTAAAAACCGATGTACGTAATCTTACAAATGCTATGACAGACAAACATCCATACGAATTGTCCAAGAATAGGACAAACCGAAGGTACTTTCCTACCACATCCTGTCGGGAAATCCCTAGGATCAACAGCGAATAGTCCTTGCATTGGATATTTCATAACAAAGAGACTACTGCTACTGGATGTATATTAGGATTTTAACCCCAAACGATCAACAAGCATTCCTCCACTATGGAAATCCTGAATATCAATATCATTGACCAACCTGCGCAATCGTCGTATATACGTTGGTCTGAAGTGGTTTTTGGGTAAACTGATTTTGATTTCTTCGCACCAACGATGCAAAAGCGTTTCTAAACCTCACGCAGAAACTAAGTTTCATAGACTTATCACGTCTCCAACTTTCAACTTGCTATCCTTCAACCTAGAAGGAAGCTCAATAGATTGAAGTAACATTCCGCACTATATGAATCAACATCCTCAACGCAAATGATAATCAAGCCTACATAGAAGGCTACGTACTAAGTGTATGACTAAATAGTTCCCACATCAAGTCGAGGAACTAAAATAGCCAATTTTGGTAGTCTCTTATTTTACTATCAAACAAACAAATATTTAGCACCATAAACAATCACTAGGCCCATTTTATTAATCTTTTATTGATTAAATCACTTGCCAAATATCCACTTCAAATTATCTTTAAAAAGATATAATCTCAAAACCATTTTAACTTCCATATACTTATTTAATAATAAATAATCCACAATTCAATTTATTTTCAACATGTAGAAAATATTACATATACTTAAATCAGGATTAAGTATATATTTTATTCTTTAAGGAAAACATTCTCTTTAAACATATGTATTTGGATCAAAACGAATACCGCGTAAAACATCGTTACGACAACCCAAAATCGCTAGTATAAGGATTCGAAAATAAGATAGAAATATAAATCTCATATACTATACAAAACATTACTTTTTGAAAATTATTTACTATAACAATAGTGTTATAGTCCATCATTTCTGTACTTCTCGAAAACGTCTGTTTCAACAGTGAATGTTGAAATCTATGGTTTCGATATTTAACACATCTTTAAATCATTTAACTTTATTTAAAATATCAATTTTCAAAATCTGTCTTTAAATTTAAAAGATCACCTTCCAAAACATATCCATTTTATTTAATATATTATTCACTGCCCAAAGTGGTGAATATAATTCATTTACCAAATCCAATATTTCTACGCGTTTATTAAAGGTGTTATCTACTATCCAAAATCGTGGATATAATTCTAACCATATTCGTTACTATTGCACTTTTAATTAAAGGATTATCCACTATCCAAAATCATGGATATATCTCCTTTAACAAGCTTCCATGTTTAACTTATCAAATTCAATTGATTTTAGAATTATAAAACAATGTTTATACATTCTATTTATATTTTATAAAAACTTTAATTTATAAAATCCCTTTATTTACCAATTCTAAATATAACTCATTTACATGCCAAAATCCAATTATAAGTTACTTACTTATAATTCTCTTATTTACAAATTCGTTCTTTTATAACTTCATCAAATATAAATATGTAAATCTTATTTACTAATAAAACCCATTTATAACTTTATTTCAACATTTACCAAACTCCTTTATAATCCTGTTATTTTGATTTATCAAAATTCAATTTTATAATTCTTATATACAAGCCATTTATAATAATTTCAAAAATCTCCATTTAGATAAACTTATTCTTCTAATAATTTACAAGTTGTTGTTAAAACTTATATAACTTCAAAAATCAAAATTTTTATAACATAAAAATTATATCATATATTTATTTAAAATAAATCAATTTACTTTAACAATTCAAAGTTATATATTTTTCAAAATCACTTGAAAATCTTTTTTAAATTTGAATTCATCACTTAAACATTTTTAAATTACCTAAAATAGGCTCAATGCTGCAATAGCACTAAATATATCAATCACAGCATCCAAAACATCATATATCATATGATAACAGCATATATCACAATACCTGTAAATAAATCAACAATGGTGAGGAATCCAGTTGGATCCTTCCAACTTGTCACCTACAACAAATCTACATATTATAATATGTGTACAATGTCTGCTTCAAGGCAGACGCACGTATAAAGGGTCATCCGCTCATACACGGGAACGTATAGGGTCTCATCTGCTCCAATCGGCAGGAATATATCCAAATACCAATCAATATATATATATATATATATATATATATATATATATATATCATCAAACAACCATCAATCAACATAAATAAAATTTATTCTCACTTATATAAAAATATCAATGAGTCAAAAAGAGTGAGTTGTACT
This sequence comes from Allium cepa, assembly GCA_030765085.1. Lineage (NCBI taxonomy): Eukaryota > Viridiplantae > Streptophyta > Magnoliopsida > Asparagales > Amaryllidaceae > Allium > Allium cepa. The sequence continues at coordinate 405,416,129 of CM060938.1, forward strand.
CACATTGGTTCCAATAGCAGTTGCAGTGTTTTATTCCGAACAAAATTAAACAGCTGTTTAATTTTACCTAACATTTGCACTAGCTCCAATCAACTCCAAACTAGTTTCATCGCGTAGTGCTCGTCAATACGGACCTAACGCGATTTGTTTTGTCAAAAACTGACCCCGTATGAAGAAGTTATGACGTTACAAAGTTTATACGAATTATTATATAAATAAATTTATTATTTTATTTTATTTTAAAAACTTGATTGAATCATAGCCACTCGTTTTCACAACTGCAGATCTGGTCGTAGATTTCTTTTTTCCATCATCTTTGTTTCGAATGTGAGAAAACCCAATACGTCGTTCGCTTCTGCTCGACTTCGAGCCTTCACCATCGCTCGAGAAGCTGATCCACCACCACCACATCAATGTCCTTGCCGAGCTCCACCCATGTCCATGACACTGATGAACTCGAGCCAACCGATGCCGAGAAAAATGCCCACAAATGCCATGACTTTGCAAGCAAATCCACGTCAATCTACCCTGATCCAGCAGATCACAGCCATTGAATATGTTCGTCTTTCCAAGCTCTACAATTTTTATTCAGGAAGTTTTTTGTATATATGCATGGATTTGGAGATAATCGAGGAGAAAGGATGGAGGATTTCGGCCATTCGAATTAAACGTGGTGGCTAGCCCTAGAGAAGATAGTGTTCGTGAAAAAACAGAATAATGAAGTCCGTTTATATAAAATTCTCACGCATTATTCATCCGAAAATTTTCCAAACTCCAATCTGAGCATGCGGCCTAGCATTTCTAATGTTTTACCCCTATTTTCAACACAATGGAATATATATTGGGAGCTAATTCGACCGTATTTGGAAGATAGGCTTTTGAATCGTCTTATTTAAAATTAAAATTTACTCAAACAAATCTCTACGCATTTCAGCTTGCCACGACTAAACCGTAAACCCAATTGACACAAAATTTGAAATCCTACAATAATATAATAGTATAGATCCAATGAAACTAGTTTCGTTGAAATCCGTGAATGTTTGAAAAACGACCATTTGTACACGTTAATTAAATATTAAGATATTCAATTTCTATAAATTAACTTTTAGTTCAATTTTAAAAGTTCTTTAACATCATTCTAATTCAAATAGAATTTTATTCATCTTTATGAATTATTTTCATTTACATATAATTCAAATTCAAATTATTTACCTAATTTCAAATATTAAATCAACAATTTAATTATTTAATTAAATCACTATATTCAAGATATAATTTAGTCAACTTATAAAATTAACTTGTGAATATTTAAAATCAATTAAATATACGAATTTCAAATGACTGAAATTCTGGGTCGTTACAATTATTTGTCTCATGGAGGAGTGATTTTGATATTGAATCTATGTTCATTTTTAGGTGCACTTGAAACTCTTTGCAATATGCTTACTTATCGACCAAATCAAATCATTTTATTCTATTGCATGTTATTTTATTTACTTTTATTTTATATTCTATGATTTTATCATAAACTTACTACATGTGTATCTAACACACATGATCATGTTAGTAATAAATCATCGATGAATATAACAAATCATGTGAAACCCTTTTGGTGTTAATAGACTTGTGATTGCATATATCAATATGTATTAATTCAAAGAGTTCATCAACTGTTATGATGCTCCCACAGAATGGGTGCATAGCCATTAATTGTTTGAGATATAATTAATGTGTATCATATGATTCACAATCATATAGTAAAATTGTTTCTCAAAATTAAGGCTTAATCTATAATTCCAAAACAACTATAAATAATATTAGATACACATGAATTTTTGTTGCATCACTTTTACTATGAAAACAAATTCCATAATATAGTTCTATTTTATGATGAATATTCATAATACTCATATTGAAATATAGTTATCTCTAATTTTAAGTCAATACTAAAAAATAAACATTATTTCACAAATAATGCTCAGCACATTTTACGAAAATAATTTTCATAATTTGATGCGATCATTAGGTGCATATGGCATGCTCCCACTATTTCCACCATTACTATAATAGCATACTAAATTTAGAGGTCAACCATTCACTTAATATTGTTAATATTGTTTACTTATTTCATATGTTGCAAGTAGTTTACCGAAAAGAGTTCTTTGATAAAATATCTTGAATAAGAAATAAATGATATGAAAAATAATTTTCTATATGAAAATACATTTCCAAATAAAAATCATATTTCATATTCCAATATTAAGTATCAGTTATTTTTACATTTCTTGTTTCCAATGTTTCTCTATGAAGCGGAAGTAACTATTCATTCTCTTCATTCCAGCTTTACCTTAAATTACATCTCTTCTTACACATTCGTTTTTGTTTCAAATAGTCAAACTATTCAAAAGAAAACCTTATACAATATCTTAACAAACCTTTTACAAAAGTGCATTCAATTATTCTTAACATTTAAGACATCAAATATGGTGCACTTTATGTAAACCGATCAAGATAACAATTCAATAATCGAGTTCTTAGATGCGTCTCGTAATTTATGGTCTTGTGTTACATTAACACAATATGATCCTTTTGAAATCATTCAAGTTAAATACATGATTTTAAAATGTTGTTCATTGGCTTACGTCGAAAGAACTAACTTCATCGAAATATTATACCTCATAAACTATGACCATTCACCATATAACATTTATATGTGAAAGTACATGAATCGAATATCCATGGTCTTGAATTGCATTTAGAGTTCAAAAACTCATAAAATGCAATACACAGTCTAAACCAAATAAACATATAACTGACCAACTTACGATGTAAGTAGATGAAATTGGGCACTTGCATGGGTATAGAAACATTATATAATATGCAATTAGAATTATTAGTATGTATATATTATATTTCTATTTGTCAACTTTCCATTCAGTTTATTTATATATATTACTTGACAATCGTTTTACCAATCATATTCAGTGAACAAATTTATCATTGTAGACAGTTATAACATTATATAGCTTATGTTCTTACAATAATAGAAAGGTTAAATGTTACCATTTCATTTTTCTAACAAGGCTCCCACTTGTCTTTTATATTTCTCCGAACCCTAAGATGAAATATAGAAGTCTTACAACTTCACTAGTGGGTGTTAGGACTCGTATGCTTTGCTATTGTAACCTTGAGTTTGCTCAACAAATCGTAGCCCCACAAACGATGACTAACTCCTTATCGGTTGTATCATATACAACTCCTAACCCATTTTCCTTGTTCTAATCTCATTTTGACCTTGAGTTTTCTCAACAAATCGAAAGAGATTATTCACTCATACCTACCATATCACGATGGCCTAAGAAAAGTATATGTACTTGAGTTTGCTCAACAAATACATATAGTTATCTTACCTCATCTATTCAATATATTAATAATACCATGTATAACTTCCCTAGCTTGAGTTTGCTCAACAACTAAGTATGTAAGTAATCTATTAATATGTATATGGTAGAGGACAACATTATATTAAAGATTCATATATATATATATATATATATATATATATTGAGTGATATCGACTTATAGAATAGTATATTCCTTATGAAATACCCCAGCGATTCAAGTGTCCGACACATCAGAAATCACGGTATATGTACATTTACATATGTATTTATTTCTGAAGTCTATTTGGGTTTCTTTAATGTTCCACACTTAGTTTATACACATATCATATAAGTTTTAATGTTATATAACTTTTATATTTCGTATTACTTATATTATAGTCTTATGTATATTATATCATTAATTAAATCTTCAGTTAATTTTAATTAATTAACTCTTTAATTAATTTTAAATTTGTATTCCAATAGAACTTCTATATTGGACTATCTACTATAGCATTTATAGTGAATTTTATAACCTATATAGTATAACACACATATATCATATATATGTGTATTTTATTTAATTAATTAACCCTTAATTAATTTATTCAATTAAACAATTTTTATTAAAATTTATTAATTTCAAAATTTATCTTGTATACACACGTATACTTGTGTTATCTTAGATGTTTTAAACTAACATAACATATATCAACGTATGTAATACATGAATTTATGCACCAATTAATTAACATACTTAATTTATTTATTTTATTAATCTTATTACTAAATTTAAAATTTGAAATTATTATATAAATATTTTCAAACATTTTGGAAATATCATTATCCTTTCAAGCATTTTGAAAACTTATGTATTATTATAATTTTATAATAAACATGTTTTTCTTTAATATTGATTTTCAAAACGATTTTGAAAATTAGCCCAAGGCCTAAATTAAGTTTGGTCATTTCTATTAGGAGCAAGCTTTCGACTCACTTCACCTTTCGGGCTAGGCCGGTAACGAGGTAGGACAGGGTACCTGATTACCCAATTATAATCCTAGACATTACCTTTCTAGACACTGTACTAAGTGTGCAAGCTTATTTAGTTAGCCCAAATATGACTAATTTAGACCGTATAGGCTATTGGCCTCTGATACCATTGTTGGAACTAGACTATCTCGCAGTGGAAGTTATCGGTGAATTTCAAAAAATTTACCCCATTGGATCTTTTATTGGGCCTATGAAGTATAACTGAATTAGAACATTTGTAAATTTCATTTAAATAAAATCATTTATATTATTTAAATTAAATTATATAAGATATGAAATTAATTTTATTTGATTTAGTTTATACATAAATGTATCATATACATAAATGTATCATATACATATATGTGTGAGTGCATGTGTAACACAATAATCCATGAAAGATAAATACGCCCATATCTAGATGTTGGGATTTACATCGCAATAGGCATATTAGCTCATTTTGTATGTTATGTATGTTGTCCAAATATGTGCATGTATATGCATTCTTTGTATCAAAATTGGGCACAACTCTCTTCAGATGTGTCTGAAGAGATAAAATGAAGAAAGGAAATGTAAAATGAGGTAGATCTAACAAACACATCAATAAACAGATAAGAAAATGCGCGAAAACACACGAATTTAGAGTGGTTCGACAAATTGCCTGAAATGATTGATGTTTATTGACTTTCACTCACTGATTACAAAAATTTACAACGGTACAACGGTAGTCTAAAAAAGATTCTGGCAGAATGTCAGCATAGAGAAGCCAAAAGTCTCTTTTCTATAGGTCTAGGATAACTATTTATAGGCGTAGGCAGCAAATATCTCACCCAGATCTCGGAAGACTTCTTTTCTCACGTGATGGGCCCACGAGAGCGAGTTAAGGTGATTTCGGCTCGATCTAGGAGCGATACGAATTAAGTTCATATCAATCCAAAATAGTCCTTTGAGGTTGAAATTTGTCAGGTACATTCTTGGGGTTGTATGCAAGCTTCTGTGAAAATTTGATGGCATTTGGACTTGTAGATTTTGAGTTATGATCGATGCAAAGTTGAATTTGTAGAAGGCTGTCGAGTTCGTATCGCTTCTGTTTGCATTGCTTCTAGGCATTTGATGATCGATGACATGATGCTAACTTTTAGGATCGATTCACTTTCCATGTCGAGTGACCGGGTCTTTCCTTTTGATGTGCCTCATTCGTATCGATGTAGTTTAACCTTGTTTGTATCGATCCTTTGTTTCCCACTTCGTATCGCTCGTTTGAGTTAAGATCGCATCGATAGCTCACACTCCCATTCATATCGATATTTTGCATTTTACTTCATATCGATTCCGGGAGCTACTTCTTATCAATAGCTTAGTAGCCGCATCGTATCGATAGATGGATGACTCCTCTCGTATCAATGTCGACGTGTACTCTTCATATTGATCATTTGGTTGTCGATACAAAGTGAAAGACCGCTTCTTATCGATAGGAGGTGCCAGTCTTGTATCGATAGTGGGTGTTCACTGGCTGCTGCTCCTTGTACCGATGGAGGAAGATCGATACGGAGCAGACGAGAAGAGATTGGTACAAAATAGACATCTGATAATGACATGATCGATACGGAGCGTGTAAGGACAGGACCGATACGAAATGATGCCTTTTGATATATACGAGCAAGGTCAACTTTGATGGATACAAAGGAGATTGTCTTGGATGGATACGAAATAAGGGTGTTTGATGGATATGAAAAGGTGTGACATCCATAATGAGAATGGATAAGAAGGAGTTGATTTTCTTGGCTTGCATCGATCATATCTTGAGCATATGAACTCCGATTGACTTGAAATTTGGAATGTTGGCTTTCATAGCTTTGATTGTCATGTCGTGTTAATTGTAGCTCGATCCGGACTCGAACAAAATTTACCAGCATCCATAGTGGACCTGCGTATAATTGGTTTTTAGGATAAACTGTCTTTGGTTTCTAGCCAATTCCTTGGTGTCACGGCCTTGCCAAAAGGCGAGATAGCATTTACCCCTCAAATTACGTCTTATGTGAATATGATGTGCTTTGAAAAGCTGCAACCTTTTGTTTAAAAAGTTCTATCCGATTCATTGAATGGCTGTTGTCTTCTCACTGAAAGATGTAATCTTTGATTGACCTTTTGTAGTACATATAATGAATGGTTGACTGCCACTGTGCACTGTTGTAAATGAGTGTCGAGTGATGGAAAACTATTGTTCACTATTTTAATTGTCCTCGGGTGATCATTCAATTCCTATAAATTTTGAAAATTAAATGTTGATTTATGGCACATAAAACATATGTTAACCTGACTCTCGTTAACGTTTGTACGTTCACGAGTCGTTATTAGTTTTCTTGCATCAAATTCTGTATTGATCCTCTCCTGAATCGATGTAACATTCGAGTTGTAACAATTCTTAATGGTTGTTTTGGAGTGTCTCTTCGTATCGAACCTTTCCTGGATTGATGTGAAAGGTTAAAAAGTTGTTCGTGGATCGATGGTGATCAATACGGATTTGGCTAGTGGTTCATCATCATTCGTGTCGATGGATACGAGTATTTTTGGGCTTTGCGTTAGTGGATACGAACAAGGCAGCTCGTATCGATGGATGTGAACCTCTATGGATATTTAGTTAATGGATACGAACTTGTTATTCCATATCGGTACATCCTTGATGGTTTCGAAAAGTTCATGTAAGCCCTACTTTGCATTCCAGATTGACCGATGGATGGATACGAATGAACATTGCTTTAGATAAAGAGCGCATGGATGCGGACTGCTCTCTTCGCATCGACATGGGAGGATACTTTTTTTAACTATCCAAAGAAATAGGGAGTTGAATCATCATTTCCCTTCATTTCATGTTCATGTAAAAGCCTTTTTTGTACTTAGAAAATTCAGTTTCTCTAATTTGTCTGTCTTAGCTTTCTTAGCTTTCGTATCATTCCAAAACTATGAGGAAAAGAAATTGTCTTCATTTCCAAACAATTATCTTTAAATCCCTAAACCAATCCATTCGAACTAGGCAATAAATTGACTAGATCCATATCAAAATGACGAGACTCGAGTCTTGATGCCACTTTATCCAAGGTTGTGGACAATTCCGACGTGATGCCAGAATATGGTTGGAATGAGGTCTGAAAACTATTTTAATGGCGTTCTAGAAGCTTGGGGAAGAAGAGGAGTGAACGAATGAGATGATGAAGTCACCCGTATAGATACCAGGCATGGATCGTTCTAAGACACCACGGAGTGGTTTATCGATCGATCCAAGACGAAGTGATTCGTATCGATGATGGAGGGGAGATGGGTCGTATCGATCTAGGGTGAGAGTCGTTCGAACCGATCTGGGCAAAAGGGCTTCGTGATGATGAAGTGGGGATCTTCGTATCGTGTGATGATAGGATTTTGTTTCAACTCAAGACGATCGATACGAAGGCTTTGAACTTACTGATCAATACAAAGGGGTCGCACTTGATCAATATGAAACTCAATGTTGCTGATCGATATGAACTACGCGCCAGGAGATTGATACAAAGGCATCTTTGCCGATCGATGCAAACTATGCACCAGGAAATCGATATGAAGGCACCTTTGTTGATCAACACAAACTCGTATCTTGATGGATTCAAATAGAATCCTTGGCCGATATGAATTGGAGCTTTTTTGATGATCGATTAAATTTGAAATTTAACGAATTTGATACCCCTTGCATATTCGATCACATGACTCCGATGAGCTTCTGCTCTATATAATTTGACTTAACCATTTCATTGCATTGACTGCCCTTTGAAGCTCCTCGATGGAACTGTTGCTTTACCAATTTTACGAACTTTAACTTGGATCGATTTCCAAAGTCATGATGGCATGGTTGTGACGGTCAGCGATGATGGTCATTCCAATTAGATTTTGAAGTCTCATTGTTTGAACATCTTGTTAATAGTTGTAGAACTTTCTTAAGTACTATTCAAAATTGCATTGCACAATACATTCATACACTTCACACTTGGGTACACATGGGCTTGTTATCATCTAATGATAGTTTTTGATGAGTCAATTAGTTATGGAACTTGGAAGTTCATAGCAACACAAGGCTCAGGGTCCACGTCCTTTGATAGTAGAGATGTCCGTCGTTGCGGCCGAAGTTGTAAGTCCGGCTTCGAATGAGTTTCTAGGAGGAATCTTTATTGGGAATCCACAAGACTATGTACCATCCGACATCTCCAAATAAATGTTGGGGATAATCTTCTTAAGACATGGGCTATCGAAAGACGACGTTCTGCTACCAAGTGACAGACCACATACTCCCCTAGAAGGGTACACCTATTTCAATAGACATTCGTGTATAGCTGGAACGCTTCCTCCATTTGACCAATATATTTTAGAAGTGTTAACTTACTTAGGGATTTCTCCGTCCCAGTTGCATCCAAATGGATATGCATTTTTGAACAGCCTGTTCATTGTTTTTATAGAGCATCTCTTACAGCCCCTGACTCCGGAGAAAGTTGGATTCTTGTTCAATGTCAAGAGTCGGGGAGATAATCCGTTGTTCACATTCTTAGAGGCGGTCAGGAATTGTCAAGTTGTGACCGAAACCTGGACCATACTTAGCTACATCAAGAAGTGGTTCTATGCTCAGTGCCCACCAGGGTTTGCTAAACGGTGGTTAGTTAGACATAAGTGCCGTAATTTCTTTGATGACTAATGAGGAAGTTGTAATCGACGTTGAGTCTAGTATTTTCTTTCCTTTACAGCCGCAATTCCATTACCCAAAGGTGCCCGATTAAGAAATAGTGTAAAGTCTTCAAGAGGTGCTTGATGAGATTAAAGAGATTGACTCGGTGCTCATAGATGAAAATTTGAGGGCCGTTGGGCTAATTGACCAAGACCAGAGCATAGGACTTGAAAGATCTCTTAGGGCAGCCTCGGCAAGACGGGCTAAGCGTAGGGTGCCTAGGAATGTAATAGCTGAGCGTGGTGATCAAGAGGATACGCCCACCAAAGATGAAACCGTGGCCAGGCCCCTAAATATCCTCGACATCCAAAAGGAAAAAGGAAAGGCAAGGCGGTTGCTCATAAGCTTCATAAGTCTTCAAGATGGAAATCTATGGTCATGTCCCTGCCAATCGCCGATGTCAGAATTTTGGAGGCTTCTCCCTCACAAATGGAGAGTCCATTCAAAGGACTCGCTGATATTCCAATTCTGTACTATGTGTCGCTCCAAGACACCGGATTGGAAGGGCTTCAAAGCGCTTTAGATTTAGACTAGTCACATCCTTCGAGGATAACCGACATAACCTGTTGGCCGGGGGGTTTGTACATGCATACATAGACTTCATGGCACTACACGACTTCCAATCATAAGCTATTTATTTCCAGAGATTACTAACTTTGCTTCTCTTTTTATTTTACAAATACGATGATAAGGAGAGAATATATGCTTGGAAGGCTTCACTCTGCATGCCATTCATCTAGTTCATATTATGAGTCCCGTAGACAGGAGGCGAATAGAGGCCATGATCGTGGTTATTCTATTTAGGAGAGGGGTCTCTATGAAAGGGAGAGGGATAGAGACAGGCAGAAGGAGTATAGATGTCGTTCCTGATTACGCTCCTTACCACCTTGAGTTCTAACACAACCTTCTAGTCACGGAAAACAACCCCTGGAACCTTTGCGCCAAATTCCACCTTCTCAAGTGCCAAGGCCTGACCTACATCATCGGAGGACCGAAACAGAAAATCCTACTATTAATAACCAAGTTATTACAGATCCCGCTACGGAGGGAGCGAACAGAATCGCCAAGCTAAAAAAAGATTTTCCAAATATCTGCTTTGATGGCTTCATCTTTCCTTCACACTTAAAGAAAATTCTTGTCGAGGCAGAACAAATAATGCATGACTACATTCACAATGTATATAGCCAATACCGAGAATAGATGAAGACAGCGGATAAAGTATCGGCAATAGCCTTTGAGCGAGCAAAGATAATTGAAAAATTAGGGACCGATCTCGCTCAGAAGGACTGCATAATCTAGGTGCTTAATGACGAGAATGAGTTTGCGATAAACTCAAAGATAGAGGCCAATAAAAGGGCTAATGAGGCAACTCGACGGATGGAAGAGATAAGGCTGATGCACTTGGCCCTGGTGGAGGAGATGAGGCATCAGACCACTATAGTTATGGCGGAAAGAGAGGGGGCGCTTAAAGAGCTTGAAGAGCTTACAGCCAAATTTGATGAAATCGTTAAAGGGAAAGATGATGCAAACAAAGCTGCCCAGAAAGCATGTGAATAGGCTGTGGTGCTTAGGGATGAAAGGGATGCGGCAATGCTCAAAACTCAAGAAGCCAAAGCTAGGGTTGAGAATGAAGTGGAAGCGGCTGAGTCCAGTTAGAGGCTGACATCGAAGATCTTCTTATTACATACAACGCCAATGTCCTAAAGCACCAAAATTTAACCTGGCTCAAAAACTATCCTTCACAGTTATACAAAGCTTGGTGGAAGATGAATAAGAAGAGCGTCAAGCTGAATCTATAGATGAATTTGAATTGGAGAATCGAGTGCTGGACGGAGATCAGAGAAGAGTCCTTCATGACATCACTATCACATATGAAAAGGAGAGACTTGGTACTCAACATTCAGAGGTTGGATAAGGCTCTGGCGTTGAGCACTATAATGCGGGTTTCGAAAATCTTATGCCAACCTTGCCCAAATCTGCTTCTATGGTTAATCCTCAGTCTGTTCCCAGATACAATCCCGATCAACCCTAATTGTCATCAGCTCGTGAGCATGTCTCTAAAGCTTCTCCTCCACTTGCGAGCTAATCTGAGGAAGGTATTCTGAACATTTCTTACGCTTATTCAAAGTTGAAAGTGTTGCTTGAAGTAATCATTAATAAATTTTTCTTTGTCTCTAGTCAGTGATAGGAGCTACATCAGCTATGCCCACCACAATCCAAGAGTCGCATCACGCGTAGGAGGCTCTCATAACAGAAGCGACCACTACAACGACCACTGCACCAACCGATGGAGCATAGGGGAGCACATTTACTTTTGATGAGCAAATGATGGAGGATCTTCTTGGCCACCAATGCGACCCTTTTGCCGATCTGCCATTTGTTATGGGTGGAGGTGCACCTGTGGATAGCTTCTCGGGTCCAACCGACAGCATCCCCATAGACACCCAAATAGTTTACGAAGAAGAGATCATTGCAGAGATCAACCCTGAGATGGAGGCAGCCGTGCAGGCCATTTGTATTAGAGGTGGGATGGTGGGCCCAGGTCCAGCTCTCTGAGAATGATTTCTCCAAGAGGCATGGTCGTCGACACCGGTGTTCCTCCCCCGCCTTCCAACATCGATCTTATCCCTCTGACTCTGCCTTTGGGAAGCATTCCAATTCATGTGAGCTCGGAGGAAGAGGTTACCATAGTTCCTCTGGCTGGAGAGCTACCGCCAAAAAGCAAGGGCTCGAAGAGGCATCCGAGCGGTAGTTCCAATGGGTCAAAGCCAAAGTAGAAGAAGAAGAAAATGGGAGAATCAACATGTCTTCTTGGCTCATTTTTTGGTAGATAGATAGGAATTTACTTTTGTTTCTTGTAGGCTATGTAAAGATGTGGGTTTGGCCCCTGCTAATAGGATTTTTTGGAATAATTTTGTACCTATCCTTCTCTTCCAAAGAATAGTTGAAATAAAATTCCATTTTATCTTCGGCGTAGTTTGTATTTATTTGCTTAAGTACTTCAGCATTCAAACTTCCATCCAATACACTTGTGAAGTTTTATCCTTTGAATTGCACCTGAGTTTAGTTGTTAAGTCTTGAAGCTACGGCTTCAGGTTATGACTGTGAGTTAAGTCGAATTCCAATACTACACTGTCTCGACATGTAGCTAGTATTCAAGTTTTTCCCCCAGTTCCAGGAATAAACTGAAAAGATCGGTCGACGGTTTCTTTTCGCCTTCAATACATTGAGCTTAACTTTATTGAATCGAGGCTGAAACAAGACGAGTTCAGGTGGTTGAATCACACCCGCTCATCCATTAGTGATTGCATCCATGCTCTGGGGATTGCACTTGTTCGTCAGCGGTCAGTTACGCCAATTTAATATTTAGAGATATGTCTACGCTTCGGGGACTTAAGTTACTTTATAGGCTATCAATCACACCCGTATGATATTTAGAATTTCGTTTGTACTTTGGGGACTCAGATTGATTCTTAGGCGGTCAATCACACCCGATATGGGTTGTTACTCCAATCCGCACTCCAGGGACTTAGAGTTGTCTTATGGGTGGTCGGTTACACCCATTTTTATGTTTATACTCCAGTTCACACTCCGAGAATCTGGAGTTGGTTAACAGACGGTCAATCACATCTGTTTTGAGTTGCAGAATTTTGTTCGTACTCTAAGAACGATGGATCTATCAGGATCGTGGATGCTCGATTCACATCCACCTTGAGTTAGCAAGTGAGGTTGTTAGATGGACGGATCTATCCTCCTCGAACTTGGTTTGAATACGGGCGAAGTCGTTGGGTTGACGGATCCACCCTCATTTATAAGTTTATACTACAGTTCGCACTGTGGGAATTTAGAGTTAGTTAGAGGATTGTCATGTATCAATTCTTTTTTGGCTTTAGTGTGACGACTTGCCCCTGAGCTTGGGTTTCACTTTGCGAGTGACCGGTCGTATCATAGTCACTCCATATTTGAATAAATCCAACCATAGGATGGAACTTAGCTCTCCGTGCATTGTGATTGTCGTATGACGCGTTTTAAAAATCACTGCTCTGGCTCGAAGAGATTGCATTTTATTGCTGAAATAAGAAAATACGGCAAAATCAGTTGCCTTATTACAAATCATAATTTCAAAATGCATAAACAAATTGTAAATGTAAAGAAAAATGAATGAATAAATAAAGCCTGTTATGTGTAGTAGTGATGAAGACTCTCGCTGTTCCAGGCTCTCGGCAGAATGAAACCGTCAACGGTCGATAATTAAAATGTGCCATCTCCAAGTCTTCATTCAACGACATACGGTCCTTCCCACGATGGTTTCATATGTGAAGGAACCGGGTAAATTTTCTTAAGGACGAGATCATCGAGTTCAAAGGTTCGGGGTCAGACCATGGCATTGTACAATCGGGCGACTTGACTTCGATACGCGACTGCCCTCAAATCAACCTCTTCTCGCTTCTCATCCAATAAGTCAAGAAATCAAGTAATATAGCATTCATCTTCGGATCTTAATATATCACACAGTGAGAAGGTACTTCCAATTCGACTAGAATAACAGCTTCTGAACCATACGAAAGAGAGAATGTAGTATGGTCGGTCATGGATTTGTGGGTTGTCCGATAAGCCCATAGGGTTATAAGGAGTTCATCGACCATTTTCCCCTGTCTTTTCTAGTCGTTTCTTTAGAATGGACTTTATAACTTTATTAACGGCTTCAACCTATCCATTCGCTTGAGGGTGTGGAACTATACAAAAATTCTTCTAGATATGGAATCGTTGAAAAAAATTCTTAAATTCAACACTGTCGAATTGGGCTCCGTTGTCGGTGATGATGGAATGTAGGAGACCAAATTGATAGATACTGTTGCATACAACAAAGTTGTTCACTTTCTTCATTGTGACAGTAGTAAGAGGCTCAGTTTCCACCCACTTGCTAAAGTAATCGATTGCAACGATGGCGTATCTTGCACCACCTTTGGCTAGAGGTGGAGAACCAATAATGTCGATGCCCCATACTACAAACAGCGAAGGACTGACCATCTGAGTTATTTCGGTAGGCGGGGTTCTCGGAATCCGAGCATGCTTCAGACATCTGTCACATTTCCTAGCGTAATCTAATGCATCGATTTACAGTTGGCCAATAGTATCCATATCAGAGCACTTTCTTGGTAAGAGTTTACCTCTTGGTGTGATCGCCACATTCTCCTTCATGTACATCAAGAAATACTCGTTTGATTTCATCATGGCGATACAACAGAGTAAAGGAACAGAGTACCTCTTTTATACATGACTCCATTCACAATAGTGAACCACGAAACCTTTCGAAGAACTTGTCCTTTTTCACTTCTTCGCTCCGGTAGGGCTCCATGCTCGAGATAGTTTCTGAACGGAGTCATCCATGACTCCTTATCGGGAACGACTTCAAATACCCAGCCTATTTCCATCTGATCAATGCTCGGGGAAGATAATGTCTCTACGGGAATGAGTCCCTTCTGCTGTGCCTCACCGGTACTGGCTAACTTTGCCAAGGAATCAGCTTTTTGATTGTGTTCTCGGGGTATGCAGAAGATGGCTTAATAATCGAACTAATTCAACATTTCCTAAACCCAAGCAAGATAAGCAGCCAGCCTTCAGTCTTTGGCCTGGTACTCCCCGAACTTGGGACACAACTAATTATGAATTGCAGTAAATCCCCATAGCAATAATTTTCAAATCTCTGGCAAGTCCTAATCCAATGAGTAGGGCTTCATATTCGGCCTCGTTATTGGTTGCATGAAAATCGAATTTTAAAGCATAGCATGTAGATCGGCCTTCAGGAGTTTTAAGTACAACCCCGGTGCCTGAGCAACGGTAATTTGATGCTCCATCTTATGTAGCTTCCAGGAATAATTGGGAGATTTACTGGTTTTGGGAAAGTCCTCTAGGATAGTGAAATCAGAGATGAAGTCTGCCAGGACTAGTCATTTTATCTGGTCCTCCTTTCGAATTAAGGCAGCACTGATTGCGTTCTCTGACACTGCCAAGTAATGTATAATCTCTCATGATCGGTAGGTTTTTACAGAATGTGCTATGTGGATAGGTATTGAACCAGCGCTCGGAATGCGCCCTCACATTCTATAGTCCATTCAAAATTTAGTTTTCTTTTTCTGATCAGATCGAGAAGAGAATGCATTTGTTGGTGGATTTCGAAATGAACCTGCTCAGTGATGCTACTTTCCCGTTGAGGCTCTGGACTTGCTTTAAAGTTCTTAGAGTCTCAATATTTTTGATTGCCCAGATCTTCTCGGGATTGGCTTCAAGTCCTCGAGCATTGATGATAAATCCAACGAACATTCCAGAAGCGACCCTGAAGTGACACTTCAACGTGTTGAGTTTCATTCTATACTATCAAAGGATGTTGAACATCGTTTCTAGGTCTTTGATATGATTAGTGGAGAATCGCAACTTCATAAGCATGTCCTCTACGTATACCTCCATGGTTTTTTCGATTTGGTTAGCGAACATACAATTAACTAGTGTTGGTAGGTTTCCCCGGTGTTCTTGAGTCCAAAGGGCATGACTTTACAACAGTAAAGTCCTAGATCGGTGACAAAGCTGTTATGCTCCTGATCAGGAAAGTGCATGGGTATCTGTTTGTAGCCAGAATACGCATCCATAAAGGATAAGAGTTCATGTCTGGCCATCGAATCTACGAGCCGATCGATTCGGGGAAGTGGAAAACTGTCTTTTGGGCAAGATTTATTCAAGTCTAAATAGTAAATGCATGTTCTCCTTTTCCCATTAGGTTTTCTGACAAGTATAGGATTGGAAACCCACTTCGGATATAGTGCATCTCGGATAAACCCATTCGACTTGAGTTTATCTACCTCTTACTTAAGGGCATCAGATCTCTCTAGATCCATACCACGCTCTTTTTGCTTGACTGGGACGTGCTGCGGCTCAATATTCATTGTGTGGCTCGCGATGTCTAGGGAGATCCCACATATGTCGGAATGCGTCCAGGCAAACACGTCAAGGCTTGCCTGGAGAAATTCAACCAATTCCTCATGCATCTGTTGGCTTAGCTGAGATCCAATCTTTACCATTTTAGAGTCGTCATTATCATTGATCGGAACATCGATCGTCAGCTCTACCGAGGAAGCGTGACTGTCTTTACTTTCGTCTTCACTTTCTGTATCTCTCGGGTCAAGATCCCTTAGGAATTGATTAAGGTACTTGGGCCGTGGCTCAGGCGTTAGCTGTCAATTCTCTACAAAGCGGACGCAGAGAGATTCCTCTACGCCTTTTACATTTTCTTTTCGTTGAGCCTCCCACAGTTTAACAACATAACAGGCTCGTCCAGCAGCCTGGTCTTCCTGAACGACTCCAACTCCATTGTCGGTAGGGAATTTTAAAGTCAAACACCAAGGGACAATAGCAACCCTGAACTCAGCTAGGGCCAGTCGGCCCAAGAAAGCATTGTATGGCGAGTCTATATCCAATACAATAAACTGTAATATCCGGACTCCCCAGCATTCTCCAAATCCTAACTCCATTGGTAGCTCCACCAACCCAGTGGATATAGTCGCACTTCCGTTGAAGCCATGGACACAAGGCCGACGGGACTTCAAATCTTTCATTTCCATCTTCATCTGACCATAAGCTCGCTTAAACAGTATATTCGCTGAGCTTCCACTGTCCACTAAGATCCTCTTCATCCCGACCTTTTTGAGCTAAAATGACAAGTGGATCAATGGTTGGGGCTTCGACTCTGTCGGCATCCCTGTTTCGAAATACAATATCATCCGTCATTGTTTGCTGTTGTCTGGCCGAGCCCCGTCTTCCAAATTACTACAACATTCGAAGCTCGCATGCCTAATAAAGCTGGCGTACGACTCCATTTCTCTCCAACTCTAGTCAACTGGACGAGGACCACCACTAATGGTATTAATCACTAGCCTTCCGTTGGTACGAGTGGGTTCCTCTGGTCTTGCCAGATTTGGTATTTGGTTTTGATTCAATGAGTCTGCACCTCCAGACTGCGGTACCCGAACAAACTGCTCCAACTTTCTTTCTCGTATCAATTTCTCAATAATATCCTATAAATGAAGGCACTCATTCGTGTTATAGCCATAGCTATCATGAAATCTATAAAACTTCCCTGTTTGAATATGCTTTTTATGACGATTGTTTCGGAACAGGTTTCTTATACTGAATAGTATTGCAGGTCTGCGAGTACACATTTTTCAATGACGTATTTAAAGGAGTATAAGTGTCAAACATAGGAGTCCTAAATCGCGGCCCACGATTCTAATCCCGTTTCCTGTTTTGATTCCCATTGCCTTTTCGTTGGTTTTATTTATTCTGTATGTTTAACTGCACTTTTCTGAAACTCTCCCCGGTTTGTTCAACAACGACATTTCTTTAGACTCCTTCCACATTAGGTCATGCGTCATCCTTTTTCCTTCACATCCACTTGTCTCAAGAACTGAGCTGCCTTGGAATAGAAACGGTTCAATGACGCAGGGGGTTATTCGGCCAACCAGTTGCCAAATTCGGAATTGGGATCGATCCCCTTAGTTAGTGCCATCAAAATTGAGTTGTCATTAGGATTACTTATCTCATTGCATGTAGCATAAACCTCTCCAGATAACGTCTGAGTGTCTCTCCAAGAGCTTGTGTGACAATGGACAAGGTATTAACATCTCTCGGCCTTGTGACATGCATGCCAAACTGTTTAACAAACTTTGTTGCTAACTGGTCGAAATATGAGATAGATCGAGCTAGTAGATGAATAAACCACATAGTCGCTATGCCCCATAGGGAGATCAGGAAACTTTGGAATTTAACTACATCATCAGCCCGTGCCGCATTCATTAATCATTCACACTTTAAAATATGCTAGTTAGGATCGAAGCTCCCTTCATAAACAGGTAGAGTTGGCATTCGAAATCGTCTGAGGTGGTTCGGCATAGAGGATATCATCGATGAAAGCGGTATGAATTAGAGAGATTCTCCAGTCATCATTGATGAGGCCTTGACTTTTGCGGATCATCTGCTGGATCATTGTTGGGATGTCCGACATCTGGACATTCTGGGCACGTTGAGCCAAGTTGTGGTCGGGTTCCACAATGCGAGGATTGGCCCATCGCGGTCGACCGTCTATATCTTGCGTCCTTGGTTCTAGGTCTTCGGGAACATAAGGCTGAGGAGTATAATTTCATTGACGGTGGATCAGATTTGTTCGCTTCAGCGTCAACTTCCAATTCAATAGCGGCGGTAGTAGTGTGGTTAACAGTAGTGTGATAAGGAACAATACCTCCTTGGGAGGAGGGTCCGGTCTGATGACTGATCGATGGGCCAACTCTCGGATGCCCGAGATTCAATGTACGTTGATGTCTAATGGCTTGTATATAGCTTCCATCTAGCCATGGACACGTGGATCAGTGATTGTAATTAGAAGAGGCTGAACTTTCAATGGATGAATAGGAAGCCTGATCCCCTCTAGATCTCCTTCGTCTTTCGTGGTTCAGTCGATTGGTCAACTCTGTGTTAGCACAGAGTTGCTGTAAGCTGCATGCGGCTTTGAGTCAGCTCTTGCATTAGCAGTTGGAACTCTTCCTTAGTGACAGGTCCTTGCGGATCTGATGGTCCGGCAGCATTCTGGTCGGTAGGAGGAAATTGTGTGGGTTTTGTCTGTCCCGTCCTTCTGGATCTGCAGCTGCTGAGGTAGTCCTAGTATTAACCATGGTGGGTAGCGAAGCCTCTCCTAGACTTGATACAAATCTGAATAGGATGGAAGAACTTCTAGGCTTGAAATCTGGATCTTCTTCTTAGAATTTTACAATCCAATATCGACAGTAGATCCAATGAGCAGGAGAAAAACTGGGTCTTCTCAGTGAAAATACCAAAGTGTTTGTACAAAATTGGACACAACACTCTTTGGATGTGTCTGAAGAGATAAAATAAAGAAAATAAATACAAAATGAGTAGATCTAACAAACATACCAATCAACAGATAAGAAAACACATGGAAAAACATGAATTTAGAGTGGTTCGGCGAATTGCCTACGTCCACAATGAAATGATTGATGTTTATTGACTTTCACTCGCTGATTACAAAAAGTTACAATAGTACAACAGTAGTCTAGAAATGATTCTGGTAGAATGTCAGCGTAGAGATGTCAAAAGTCCCTTTTCTATAGTCCAGGGTCACATTTATAGGCGTAGGCAGCAAATATATTGTCCAGATCTCAGAAGACTTCTTCTCTCACATGAGTGGGCCCACGGGAGCGAGTTCAGGTGTTCGATTTAGGAGTGATATGAATTGAGTTCGTATCGATCCAAAAATAGTCCTTTAAGGTTGAAAATTTTCAAGTACACTCCTGGGGTTGTATACAAGCTCCTGCAAAAATTTGGTGGCGTTTGGACTTGAAGATTTTGAGTTATGGTCGATGCAAGTTTGAATTTGTTTAAGGCTGTCGAGTTCTCATTGCTTCTGCTCACATCGCTTCTAGGCACGTGATGATCGATGATGTGGCGCTAACTTTTAAGATCGATCCACTTTCCATACCGAGTGACCGAGTCTTTCCCTTAGACGTGCCTCATTCGTATCGATCTAATTTAACCTTGTTTGTATCGATCCTTTTTCGCCCGCTTCGTATCGTTCATTTGAGTTAAGATCGCATCGATAGCTCACACTCCCATTCATATTGATATTTTGCATTTTAATTCGTATTGATTCTGGGAGCTACTTCATATTGATAGCTTAGTAGCCGCTTTGTATCGATAGATGGATGACTCCTTTCATATCGATGTCGGTGTGAACTCTTCGTATTGATCATTTGGTTATCGATACGAAGTGAATGACCTCTTCGTATCGATGGAAGGTACCGTTCTCGTATCGATAGTGGATGTTCACTGGTTGCTGCTCCTTGTACCGATGGAGGAAGGTCGATATGGAGCAGATAAGAAGAGACTGATATGAAATAGATGTCTATTAATGACATGGCCGATACGAAGCGTGTAGGGATAGGACCGATGCAAAATGATGCCTTCTGATATATATGAACAAGGTGAACTTTGATGGATACGAAGGAGACTGTCTTGGATGGATACGAAATAAGGGTGTTTGATGGATATGAAAAGGTTTGATATCTGATGGATAGGAATGAGAATGGATACGAATGAGTTGATTTTCTTGGCTTGCATCGATTATATCTTGAGCATATGAATTCCGATCATATTTTGAGCATATGAACTCCGATTGACTTGAAATTTGGAATGTTGGCTTTCACAGCATTGATTGTCGTGTCATGTTAATTATAGCTCAATACGGACTCGAACATACCAGCTTTCATAGTGGACTTGCATATAACTGGTTTTTGGGATGAACCGTCTTTGGTTTCCAGCCAACTCCTTGGTGCCACGGCCTTGCCAAAAGGCCGGATAACACGCGTTACAAAATACACACATACACACATACATTTATGTATAAATATATTATATATAATATACGTACGTAAAACATTTAGATATATATATATATATATATATATATATATATATAAAGAGAGAGAAAAATTATTAAAAATTAGTTATAATTCAAAATTAACTTTTACAAACATAATAAGTTTAGTATTTTAATTAGTATATTTATGAATAAAATAATGTTTTCATTCATAAATAATTAACATAAGATAATGTATTGATGGAAATTCAAATTTTATAATTTTTGGAAATTTAGGATTATAAAATAGAGCTTAGGAAAAATCTAAAGATTTTTCAAAGTTGAATTATTATTTTTAAAAATAAATACATTGATTTCAGCGAAAAATATATAATATAAAATAATATATTATTAAAAATTCAAGTTTTAAAATTTCAAAAATTCTAGGATCATGAATGAAAGATTACGAAAAGTTTTGAAGAAGTTTCAATTAAATTATTATTTTTAGAAATCATAAACAGTTTTGTCGAAATGATATTAATTATTAAAAATAATAAAATTTATTGAAAAATTCATAAATTTTTTGTATATGTTTCTAAAATGATTTAATATTTTATAAAAATATAAAATTTAATTTTTAATGTAATAATTATTTTATGCATAATAAACAATTCAAAAATTCAATAAATCTTAATTTAAAAATATGAATATATGTATGATAATTAGTTTTTGAATTTTTAAATTCGTATTATATATAAACAAGTGTATTAAATTTTTTAAATCATATATATATATGCGCATATATCCTATTATGAGAGAGAAATATACACTAATATATACATATATATATATATGTAATTTGTTAATAAATATATATGTAAAACTATTATTACTGACAAAAATTGATTTTCTACAGTAAACAACATTTGTCTATACATAAATCAAATAGTATAATAAACAAATTATGCACATAACCAAACTGATTTGTGACAACCACATCTACTTACAAAAATCTCACCTAACTAAATTTGCTGTAGCAATATATTTAAACAGATATGAAATTGCTCATTATGGGATCATAGAATATCAATTCATTACTGTAATATGAATTAAAATTACCAATTTAATGACACCTTTGAATCTATGTTGGAGCAATGACTTCCTTTCCTTTTACTGTTCTTAATTCATAAGATTGAAAGTCCGCAATAACCGACCTCTAACTATCGAATAGTATTATTTTAATTTGAAATATATTTTAGAATTTTAAAGTGGATTGAGAGCTATGTTTTAACTAGCAATGTTTTAGAGATGCATACATACATACACACACACACACATACATATATATACACATACGCACATATATATATATATATGGTTGTATTAGAGAGAAACGAGGAAAACCCTTTTACCCATTCTCACTTTATGTCGACCCATTATCTCCAAGCCAATTCCCTATCTTTTAACCACCCCTAGACCTCCCCAAAACCGAAATTTTGCAGCCCTAATAATGGCTTTAACCCCATCTAAGCCCAAGCCAAAATACTATGCAATTAAATCTAATTTAATAACTTGTCGAAATTGTATATCAATCGATATATTTATAACTGTTATAAATGTATATAACAATATTTATTTCTCAAATCATATTCAAATTTAACAATTAATATTTCATAAATATTAGTTAATTTAATTATAATAATTATAAACTAATTAAATCGTTCGGTCTTATGGGAATTCATCATTTCGGTTGTGTAACTCTTGGGTGTAAATTTGGTCAGCGATTAACATCGGACTATTCTAACGTTAACGTCCACAGGTCAGTTAGCAGGTGGTATGACACTATGGCCAAATTTATCACTTAATCATTTTCGATAAAATCCAATTTTAGTTAATAAGCGTTACTCGGTTATGACATTTTTTTACGCCAATTCTCTTCGTCAAAACTATGTAACTTTGGACTTATAGAATTTGGTGATGGTCATAATTCCAACCACATTCACATTTAACTTTATTGTTTAAATACAAAGTGCTTGGTTCAATAATAATAATTATTATTAACCAAAATGCTCTAGCCAGAGACTTTGACTCTGAGTTGACTTGAGTTAACTATGATACTAACCGCATATGACTGAAAGGACGAATCCTCTCTTGAATAGTGCTTCAATTCCAATATACTTCCACTCGACCCAACTATAGTCACTCGATGGACGCCATGCTATGATTTGGATATAATCAAAGCAGAGATTTCATATTGAAGATCCACAGTATTCTCAAGTCGAGAGAACTATGTAAATCAGTTACATCGATATTTTCTGTTTGATCTTAGTTATATTAACCAACATAAAACTATCGAGTGAGTCATTCCATAGTTATCCAATAATTATTAGTACATAACCCCTAGGTGCCCCTCAGTAGTCATGAATAATACACTGCCCAACATTAGGAGAGCGTTACATACTCCAATCTCAACGAATACATCGATATACAGTCTGGATGCATTTTGACAAGGAACATTTAAAATGGTATGTTTGTTTTGTTGTGATAAATTACTCACGATTACAACATTTTGTAAATACTATCACAAATATGTCATTTATGGAATTTTCTATTAAATATACTTTTAATTAAGTAAATTAACTAATATAATCACATTATATCAAGTATATAAAGACAATACCTTTTATTGTGAACAAGATTGGTCAACTAGTTAGATATATGTAACAAATTACATAATTGCCCCTAGGGCATACCCCTAACTCTATCAATAAATTGCTTAAACTCCCGAATGAGTAGAATTGCATCCATGGAGTCAGGATGACCAAAAATATAAGGTGCCTAAACTTAGTGGTTATTGGAGGAGACCCAAAGGTTCATAGTAAACCCATGAAAACTGTGATAAAGTAGTTCTTGGTGTATACCAAAAGGTTCATAGTAAACCTATGAAAACTATGATTAAGTAGTTATTGGAGAAAACCAACATTTTCATAGTTAACCCATGTAAACTATGCATTAAGGATAGGTTGAAGGGGCTAATTGGTTTGTAGTGAACCATGAAAACTATGTTCGGACTAAGAATTGACATTAGTCAATAGGTTCCTAGTGAACCCATGAAAACTAGGATAATAAAGTAGTTAATAGAAAAATCAGTAGGTTCCTAGTCTACCTATAAAAAATAGGGTGTGAAGTGAGTTATTGGATAAATCCGTAGGTTCCTAATCAACCCATGAAAACTAGGATAAGGTGATTAGTTATTGGAAGGACTAATAAGTTCAAGAGGACCCATGAATTAATTAAGTTAACTACCAAGAGCCTATAGGTTTTTAGTGATCCTTTGAAAACAATGAAAAAGACAAGGTGTCTATTAGCTATAACAAGATTATTAGTAAACCCATGAAAACTAAAAGATTAGTAGTCCCTAGAAGCTATAATTATGACAAAGGGTCAAATTAAACTGGGAATGGTAAATCCTAATGATTTTCAAGTATGCATATCATCATAATATTTTGAAAATATATGCTTGCAGAGTACAGTACATGGTTTTATAAAGGCTTTAGGATACTAGTGAGGGAGAAACTCGTTCCACTAAGCAGCGTGGTCTCACTAGATATCTAAAAGGATAGAGATGTTAGATTATTATTCATACTAGGATTTATGTCTCACTCGAAGTTTTTGTTTTCCCCTTAAACTCTCGGGTACTCAATTAATTTTGAGTAGTTTTATATTTAAGGTTTTCATGTTCCCTTCTTAAACGAATAAAGCTTCCGATGACATGCAGGAGGAAGATAGTTATTTAATGTTTTCTTTTCCCCTATATGTTTGTTTGTAAAGGCAAATTTATGAGCCTTACTATATAATATGATCAACCAAGGGGGCATCATCATATGTCGCTCTTGGCGTAATTGTAATAATTATAATTTGCTGAGCGTGGGTAACTTAATTTGAGATTATGTAATGAATATGAAATGTTTTGGTTTAAATATGGAAATATGTTTTTGAATTGTTAAATTTTTTCCATATTTCTATGATTCTTTGTGTCAATGAATAACTCCGGAATTGGTCGCCGAAATTAATAACTCCGAATGACTGCATCATCTGTAGCTGTTATTTTTAGGCCTCCAAGTAGGGGGATGTTACATTTTTACCTTACAATAACCAAACCATTTTTATTATAAAATCAAGTGATTATAATAATATCTAGGGTTTTAAAATAAATATTGAATCAAAGCCAAAATGGTTACATTGGTTACATTCCAGCATACTAGGTTCTACAATCAAAACCGTAAGGCTCGTATAAGGAAATGGATTCCGACATGGCAAGGTAAGGGACTATCTTTGAAAGTACAAATCTATAAAAAAAGTACCCAAAGTCGCAACTCATTGTACCTCTGCTACATAAAGCCGGTTGTCCATTTAACATGACAGGACGGATTACATTATCCCTCGACACCGAGGCTGGCCTAATTTGCCTCTTGATGCCAACGTGCATACCAATTGGAGGAAACCTACCTAGATAAGGAATGATACTTAGAAGCATCCCACATAGCTCTGTTGCATACCTTGTTTTATCCATTCTCGGGTTGTGAGATTTGTGAAGTCACGCTTTACCTTTTCCTTTTAACAATTTCCACTCGGAATGCTAACACTGCCTTCCAAGCATCAATGTAGTGTTAGCATTCATCCATACAAGTTGTTCAGGATAAGAAAAACCGAAGTCACTACCTCTACCACATCCATTTTGGAATCACCCTCAATATTACCATCAATTGGCCATTGCACTTCGATAGCTTGATCCATCAGCTTGAACCTTTTCCAAAACGTAAAACATGCATATGCTTTTGGAGTGGTTACAGTACAGAGTCATCTCATCTAAGTTCACTCTTCCCCTTACCGATTGCTCTAAAACCAAATCATTAGTCTAGGTAAACTCTACTTCGGTTCTTTAGATTAATCAGACAATGAATAGGAACAGGGATCACCCACTAACCGTTTAAGTAAACTGATTTATCTATCGTTTATCCTAGGAGAACAGAACAAGATCTACATGCATAGTATAGCATCATCGAATATAACTATGTCATGTAAATCATGTGTTTCTTCTAGATATTTCCAAATTTATATCCTTCGGTGTTAAGTAAGGAAAAAATAGTTCACTACCACTAAAACTAAGAAGGATTATTTATTTTAAGCCAAGTAATTGATAGTCGGTTATTTAAATATCAATTAAACACACATTCAAATTGAAATTACATTGCCTATGTAAACCTCTGAGCCTCTCAAATTAATCTTTCATTAATTTAAAGTAACCTTTCAATTTATTTATAAAAATATTCATACACCTATCTCACCGGTATAAGTATATTCACAAAATCATTTCCTTTTCAACTTGGAAAATTTTCCACATACTTATAAAATGATAAAAGTATATTCGCATAACATTAAGAAAGATTTCCTATTTCAAAATCTTGTTGAAATGATCAATCCCATAATGTCATTAAACAAAGATGTTGATAACCCAATGTACTATTCCTTTTCATAATTCGCTTTATAAATATCTCCTTCATATATTCCCAAATCTATTTTAAAACATCTTTCTAACTCTCCCATCTTATTGCAAAATCATATTAAAATGATCTAGCCTAAAATGTCATTAAACAGAGATATTTATAACCCAAAATACTATTCCTTTTCATAAATCTCTTTATAAATTTCTCCTTTATAAATTTCCAAAACTATTTTAAAACATCTTTCTAGTTGTCCTATATATTTATAAAAGTTCTTTTATAAATATCCAAAACAATTTATAAAACTTTTTCCAAATTTCAAGATCTTTTCCCAATTTATAAAACTACCTTTGTAAACTTTTCTTATTTTCAAAAAAAATCTTCCTAAACAAACTTTAATCAATTAAGTTCCTTTAGCAAACAAATCAATGTTTTTAAAACATCTTTATATAAACTAGTTACTATTTAAAATATCCTTCATTTAATTTAGCTTTAAACCAAATAAACAAAATAATGATTCTAAACAATCATTAAAAAGTATTAAATTACCTCAAAACACCTTTAAAAAAATTTCTAAATTATCCTTTAAATATCTTATTTGAAATGACAGTAAATCTTAAATCATTTTTAACAAGGACAAAATAGAATATTTGACTTCACAAAATCAGAAAAAGGCTTAATGACGACCATGGTTCATTTAATGGAGTTTAACTTATCCTAGTTATAGCATGTGTATTTACATAACAAGAAAATATGTAAAAGGAATCGACCAATAACAAATGTTCAACATATAGGTAAATGGCCAAGTTATCAAAATAGCAGGACTGGGTTTTTATTCTGCTTAAATAGACGTCAACATAATCTACTTAGTGACTTCTAGTAGAACTGTGATTTATTCTACAAAACGGATGTCAAATGCAACTTAATTAGCAGAACAGTGTTTTGTTCTGCTAAAGAGATATTATCAAAGTCCATTCAATTTTTTTAACAACTTAGAGTAAGGGCACAGATAATCCCTGTGTTCAAAACTATCTATGAAAAGAAAGTTGCCTTTTAAACAATTTGATCCTTGGAAAACAAAATAAGTAAAACTTAAAACTCTTTTTAGATAATTTGTCTCAAGCTAAACCCTTTATTAAATCTCAATTAAGTATTAACTTAACTTAGTTATAAATAAACACATAATTAAACCTTAAATAGATCAATTATTTATTAATTAAACCCTTAATTAATTTATAATTAAAAATAATTAAACACTTGCTTTATAATTAATTAATAGTTAACTCTATACTTAATTAATAATTGATTAAAAACAAATCATATATTTAATTCATAACTAATTAAAAATTAATCTTAATTAATCAATGAATAACTAAAGTTAATCTAACTTTAAAAGATAATCTGTTAGTACTAACCTCCACTTAATTATAATTAGTAAACCTTGTTTAATATTTAATTAATTATTAAATACTTAACTTAATTAATTAATAATTTATTATTATATTCTTAATTTATATTGTTAAACATCAATATTTAGTTTATAAAATATATCTAAAATCCTTTTGAGTGTAAAAACTTAATTTTACAAAAGTTGAACCTTTTTATTGAAATTGCATCCACAATGGCTATCGCTACAAATGCTATGATTAGAAATTGTTTTTGTGACGACCCACCTTTTTGGACTGTTTAAACCGACGATCAAATACACATGCCGATTCCAAACCATTCAAAAGAGCAGATGGTTATTGGGGTAAATAAGAAAAGAGAAGAAAGGGAAATAAAGGAAATGAAACAACGTAGAATCTTGTAGCAGAACGATAAAATATAACAGTGAAATAAACAGTTCATGAAGCTGTTTGCTATACTTTGATCATTATTTATATAACATTTATCAAAGTTATACATATACACCTGAACAAATAAAATAATGCAGCAGACAGCATGATGCAAAGACAATAATAGAATAGTATACCAAATCTTCGACTTCATCCTCCAAAATAGATCTTCAATAAGATGAAAAACCCAGGTCTGACCCGAGCGTAATGAACAGACAAAACACTCGTGTCAGGACTAAAATATCCTCATGTAAGTTAAATCAATCGTAAATAAATATGAGTGTAACGGCGTCAGAGATGTTTATGGGGTTTGACATCTCCTATCCAGTGTCAACGTGAGTGTAATAACTTAAGAGATGTTACAGGATTTTCCATCTCTCAAGGATCCGTTAAACTATCTACAATGTAGTACAATATGCTATTATAATATGTCTACAGTAAAGTAAAAGTATTAAAATAGCGTTAAGGCATTACCATAATTCCCCTTAACACATTTTATAATGCCATAGTCTATACAGCACCGTAAACCTCACCGTAAACTAGTGGTTATCAGAGGGTACCCCATAGGTGTAACACAAAACAAAACGTAGTGGTCGCAAATAGGATAATCAGTATGACAAGGTACATGAGGCGATACCAACTAGGATACTAGTAGTTGCATGATCCGGACTGATGTTGAGCATAGCCAGCAGCTACCTCAACACCACGAAACAACACTCCCAAATCGAGGTGTGCACCCAAATCGAATCACAAAAGTAATAGATATGGTATCGAAGAAGTGTGTCCGCTAGAGATGGCGAACCTCAATGGCCCGGTGCGGCTCTTGTTTTAGTCATGCCAGTGGTCATCCAATATCGTTCTCTTTCTTCAGTCAACGCGTTTACCAAACCATCCACTTCATTCTGGATCAACACTCCGCGTATAATAGTTATTAAAGTGGTTTTCGATATCGACAGAGAGTACGTCGATATCTGATCCTGGTCTCTTTAATAACTACGTATTATTACACCGATGGCTCTTTTACATTTCAAATCGATTCATAATTGATATCAAAATATCATATTCGCTTCAAAAATCAAATCCATTTCAAACATCATCATATCTATTTAAAATGTAAGATTCCGTTTGAAAATCATTTTTCGCCTCAATATCTCATTTCGATTTCAAAATCATTTCGAATTTCAATTTAGGTTGCAATTTTATTTAACCCAATTCGTATTTGAATTCAAGATCTAAACATAAACATTTCACCTTATTGACCAGCTTGAAAATTTTAGAAAATAGTTTTAAGTAGTTTAAAAGTAATTTTAAATAATTAAAATAGTTAAAATACTTAAAATATTTAAATGGGTTTCAAATAGATAAATTAATTTAATATAGTTAATGTAGGTTAAAATATTTTAAGAATTTAGAAATGGTTTATATAACAGAGTAATTTGGAAAACAAAATGAAACCGCTTTAAAACCAAACCATTTCAATTATCACTCCTCAATTCAAATAAATTTCAATTTCCATCCTACCGATTCAATTTCGATTTCAATTCAAATCAATGTCAACTTTGACTTCAAATTAATTCAATTCTACATTCACCTTCAATTAATTCAATTTCAATTTATAACGATTTGGCGCTTGATTTTTCACAATATCAATTTATAACACTTAACAAAATTATCCTTAAATATTCAAATTTAAATCCAAATTTCAAATATGATTCAATTCCAAGCTCAATTTCAAAATATCATCTTTTTATGCCACTTTTACTTAGTAATATTCAAAGCTCGAAATACGGTTCAATCTTTAAAACAAATAAATTTTCGAAATTCAATCATATCCCCATTTTTAATTTCAAAGTCTCAACTTAAATTATTTAACAATTTCCTTTACCCAAAATTTATTTCAACATTCCAAACTCAATTTTTTTTCGATAAATTCGATTTCTATAAATTGATTTTATTTATAACTTTTAAACCAAAACATTTAAATAAATTTCAAATCAACGATTTTAAAATTATTAATTTAACCAAACCGGTGTCCGTATATAATTTTCTATCCTATGGCCAAGTGATTAGTTATTTCAATTAAATGTCTGGGATGAATGTCATTTAAACCAAATCACAGTGGCATATGTATGCATAACAGGATATATATATATATATATATATATATATGCAAATAAACATCCAAACATTTAAATATCAACCAATAGCATCCATTGAAATACATCATCCAACAGACAATAAAATTCACGACAATTTCATAGTTAGCGATATCAGGTAATTTAGTTGCAATTAAATTTTTAATTTCAATTTGACTGTCAATTTTAAATTTTCTAGCATTAAATTCGATGACAAAACTAGATGACGATTTTAGTTTACCCAACAACAACAAGTAAAATTGTATCACTTCATACTGTCAAATTTAACTAGCATAAAGATATTCTTGTACGTTGTGAGCGTTAAAAAACACTCACCTTGAATTTCAATTTCAAAGCAAATCGAACGACGTTCAATTTGACCCAAAATTTTAACTGGCTCTAAACGTCTCCAAATCTATCCCAGAGCATAGTGCTTGTCGCCACGATCCCATCGCCGCTTGTTTCATCCGATTCCGATCTCGTACGAAGGAGATATAGGGTTTTTAAGTTATCAACATTTCAATTCATAAAACAATTTATATTATATTTAAATTAATTCGTACCCAAAGAAAAAGAAGCCCAGCCCACTCAACATCTTCTTCCCTAAAAGCTTCCTATAGCCTGTACATGCGTATGTGCCCAAAGCATGGCCGCGTGCAACATTTCGAGTGATACGGAGCTCTGATACACCGTTTGACATGCCGTCTTCGCCAAACCTCTTCTCTTCGAAGTCTCCATCGTTTCGACCACAAAGATACACGCTCGGCCACACCCAGGAAATCGCGACCTAAAGCACGGCTGTTCAACCCCGTTGAAGTCGCACGTCCCAACCCACAACCACACACCACCAAAATGTGCTCCGAGGTGCTATCTTCGATGACAAGCTCAAATACGCACTCCAATCCGCGAATCGATCGCTAAATCACTCGATTTAGCAAACCCTAGCTCACTAGTTCCCACGTTCATCTTCATAAACCAAAGTCGTGCCTCACAATAGTTATACCAAATCAAAAGGGAGGCGAAAACTAGATTTTTGAAACTGGTTTGGGGTTTTTTTATTGAGTATATTGGAAAATACAAATTTTTGAAAGTTTTCCATATATTTTCTTCGTTCGAAAGCTTGAACTGCTGCATGTACAGATATAAAATGGAGGAGGCATGATTCTTGCGTGTGGGAGGCTTACTACAGTGATTTGAAATGAAATAAAAGAAGTCGATGTGAAAAGTTGACTAGACAATATATTAATTTAAATTTCAAAATATCCTAATTCTTTTGCAACTCAAAATCTCGAACCCCTATCAAGGCGTGCCGCTATGTGTTCATAATGTTATACCCCTATTCCGGATGCGATGGAAAAGGTTTCAAGCCCTAATTCGATCGTATGTGCGAGTTACGGAAATAAACGATCAATTTTAAATTAAATCGATTAAATTAATTTCTAAGAGTTTTGAGCTGCCACGGTCAAATGACAACTTCGATTGCTATGGAAATTGAAACCCGATAATAATAAACTATTACGGATTAAATGGAACTGGTTTTGTTGAATTTCGAGACTGTGCCCCGGAAAGCTATTTTAACTCGTCGACTAAATCGACAACTTTTCAAAATTTACAGAATTGCTAAAATTCCAATTTTAAAACCTTATGAACTCTATTATAATCCAAATATAACTTACATTCACTTTGGAAACCGATCTGAATCATATTAAATCAAATTTCAGTTATTCACTCTATTTTCGTATATTAAATTTCAAAATCAAATTAATCATATCAAATTCGGAATTTCATTATTCAAACGTTTGTAATATTAAATTTAAACGAATTTGATTATTCTTAAATCACTATCTTTTGAAATATTCAAAAACAAACTTATAAAATTTAACTTTTGAAACAAATTCCAATTATAGAACAACCATTTCCATTAAACAGTTATTCAATTCCCGTTATTCAATTGTTCAATAAATTCCAAATGTTAAATTTAAACAATTTAATTGTTCAATATTTGACGAATTTCAATGTTGGATTTTTAAATAAATTTTTGTTATCAGTCGATTACTTTTATTACATCAAATGAATTCCACATTATTATTTAACTTCAGTTAGAGATAATGCACTCAACTAATATATAAACTTTCATTTCAATTGCAATTGGTTCCCAAATTCAATTCGACTAGCTAAATGAATAGGTAACTTAAATAATTATCACCGTTAACATTTAATTACACTTATAAGTTTATTGTTTACAAACAAGTGTCACAATTTCCTATATAATACAAGTACATTCCATTACCATTGACTATATATTATTTCATTTGATTTGGGATTTCATTCAATTCATAAATAATTAACTTAGATAAAATTTGTTGCAATTCATTCTAGTTATTATTATCATAAATCAATTACAAATTTTTAATTCTTCCCACATTAAACCATGAAATCTTATTAAATTAACTATTTTAATTATCGAAAATCTATGGGTCGTTACACTCTCCCCCACTCAAAACTTTTAGTCCCCGAAAAGGAAAAATAAGGGAAATGGAACTAAGTATAGAATCCAACATTAGATACATTTTATTCCAAGTTACAAACTTATAAACAATGAAATTCCTTTTATAAAGCCATAACTACGCTGCCACTAAGTTACTCCGAACGGATTTCTAAATTTTGAAAGTTAGTTATCAAAACAAGTTATAAAATTTTAAAACTTGAAAAAATTTCTAACATCCGAATTTACAAAAAATTTCGGCAAAGTCTCCTTTGCATGGCTTGATCGGTATAGCTACAAAATGCCTCTACGGGCCCCAAACCAACAAAAGAAAATCAAAAGCCAAGTGGCTCATCAAAAATCACCAAATCCAGTGACAAAATAAACATGTACCTTTTGTCGGGAAATCCACATTTCTTGATTTTAAATACCTGCATCTCATTTACCAATGATATCCAATTTTATAATTTAAAAGAATCATTTTATATTTGGCATCTTCGATTTTCAATGTTAGCTTTTA
This sequence comes from Allium cepa, assembly GCA_030765085.1. Taxonomy (NCBI): domain Eukaryota; kingdom Viridiplantae; phylum Streptophyta; class Magnoliopsida; order Asparagales; family Amaryllidaceae; genus Allium; species Allium cepa. Next base: position 405,449,186 of record CM060938.1, read on the forward strand.
ATTAAGCCTGTAAGCCATACATATATCATCCGTGAGCAATATCAAATCTAATCGCTTATTCGATCGCACAATTTCAATTCCAAACTAGTATCGTTCACACGACTCTCTAGTGCGGACTCAGATTTGGTTCCTTGATTGGAAACTGTTACTCTCCTTGCATAGCCATATCCTACGATAGAGAATTCCAGAATCAAATCAAAAATCCATATCCATGATTCGCCGTCGAGAATCGAGTGAAAAATCCTAACTTGGATCGATATAAATCATCTCGAAATTTTGTGCTCGAATTCGGATCAAATCGTTATGCGAACAAAATAATATACGTACAACTCACATATTTCCTTCCGATGGATTTCTACCCAATTTATCTATACTAAATTATTTTATTGACTTTTATTTTTTTATTTACAATTAATTATTCACAATCCACTATTCAGTTAGTATATTCATTTCTTTACATAGCATGTTCTTTAACATTATCTTTTCTTAAACATCATATCATAGAATTTGCTTACTCAAGTTCATTTTAAACATTCTATATAATTTAATTTAATTCAAATTCAATTTTCCAATTGATTCTTAGCTATACCAAATTCTTTTATTTACATTTCAACTTCATAATTTTAGTTAATAACAAATTTATTTATGGAACATTTCATTAACCAGCACTTTAGTTTATTAATCATCCTATAAAAGTCTAACCTCTCATAAATGACTTTTCTTAGTTTACAGTTATCTTACAGGTTACAAATTCAATATTTTTTTTATAATCCCCTTTGCAATTTATATTTATTTTCTATAACCAATTTACAAAGATATAATACGATTTATTTATCTTCTTTCTTAAGTTCACTTACTTGTTCCATTTATCCATTCATCATTTCATGTTATATTTAAGTATTTATAATTTTTATCACAAACAAATTTTCCATTTATATACATTTTAATTCCTTTTGAGTTTTCCTTACTTGTATACTTCAATTATTTTCAGGTTCTGTTCGTTTGTACAATATCTCATTACATATCCAAAACATCATTCAACTTCTTAATATTTGGTAAGTCATATTATATGTTATTATAATGCAAATTTGGTGTTATACAAATTTATAGAATTTCATTTTACTTAATTAAAACGTTCACAAATTTAATTTATTTAAATCCTCTTTACCTTTTAACTTTAAAGGTACCCTACAACTCTAAAGTTTTCCCAAAACATAAGCTTAGATATCTTAATCCTCTTATTTCATAAATTCTGGTTATTCACATTTCATTCAAATAATTTGAAAATTACTGATTAACATAACTTAGAAATTTAAATGCCCCGTTCTTTTCAAATCATTTGAAATAAACATATACACTTATATCTTTAATATATCAAATCATACCTTTGGAGTTTAAACTAAAACCCATCTACCCAAAATAATTTTGAAGAAAAGCAAAGCTTCTTAGAAGTCTCCCCCACTTTGAGACTCGAAAATGAACGTCGATGATGCTACACAGTCAACACCGAAATTATTTTCCAGCGACAGAAGAGAGGAGTACTGAATTCATTCCTTCTCAAAAATCCTTTCAAAATATTTTTCATAAATATTTTCTAACTAATATCACAATATATTTTCTTCAAAGCTTTGAGAACCATTGTCAAAACCTCTGGGTCTTAAATTCAATATTTTCCAATTTAAATCTATTTCAATTTATAAGTCACCTTTATAAAATATTCTTATAGGATTTTCTTTCTTAAAACAATCTACAAGTGTTTTATCACTATTAATTTTGTAATTCACCTTATTTATTAAATTACAATATCCAATTAATGATAATAACCAATATTATCATTCCTAACAACCAGGTAAGCTAGATAAGTCACAATAATTTCTGAAATTTTTTCGTTATATACAAAATATAATTGGAGAAAAATTATTTCATTTACCCAATTTCAAAACATTATTGTGTCGAATTGTTCTGTTTAAGTGTTTAGAGATCCCTGTCAATGACGTTAATTACTCGTATTGACCAGAATCCATAAGCCACTCAACAAATCAACTGACACAATATAAAACATTTAATATCACTAACAAATACGCTCTTTCATATGTATACACTCAGCAACTCATCATAGGGTATTAGTACCCTATTTATAAAGAGTCAGACCCCACAAAGCTAAGGTTATCGCTAAACCAAAGCTCTGATACCAACTGTAACGACCCACCTTTTTGGACAGTTTAAACCGACGATCGAATACACATGCCGATTCCAAACCATTCAAAAGGGCAGATGGTTATTGGGGTAAATAAGAAAAGAGAAGAAAGGGAAATAAAGGAAATGAAACAACACAGAATCTTGCAGCGGAACGATAAAATATAATAGTCAAATAAACAGTTCTTGAAGCTGTTTACTATACTTTGATCATTATTTATATAACATTTATTAGAGTTATACATATACACCTGAACAAATAAAATAATGCAGCAGACAGCATGATGCAAAGACAATAATAGAATAGTATACCAAATCTTCGACTTCCTCCTCCAGAATAGATCTTCAATAAGCTGAAAAACTCAGGTCTGACCCGAGCGTAATGAAAAGACAAAATATTCGAGTCAGGACTAAAATATCCTCATGTAAGTTAAATAAATCGTAAATAAATATGAGTGTAACGGCGTCAGAGATGTTTACGTAATTTGACATCTCCTATCCAGTGTCAACGTGAGTGTAATAACTTAAGAGATGTTATGGATTTTCCATCTCTCAAGGATCTGTTAAACTATCTACTATGTAGTACAATACGCTATTATAATATGTCTACAGTAAAGTAAAAGTATTAAAATAGCGTTAAGGCGTTACCATAATTCCCCTTAACACATTTTATAATGCCATAGTCTATACAACACCGTAAACCCCAACGTAAACTAGTGGTTATCAGAGGGTACCCCATAGGTATAACACAAAACAAAACGTAGTGGTCGCGAATAGGATAATCAGTATGACAAGGTACATAAGGCGATATCAAATAGGATACTAGTAGTTGCGTGATCCGGACTGATGTTGAGGATAGCCAGCAGCTACATCAACACCGCGAAACAACACTCCCAAATCGAGGGGTGCACCTAAATCGAATCACAAAGGTAATAGATATGGTATCGAAGAAGTGTGTCCGCTAGAGATGGCGAACCTCAATGGCCCGGCGCGGCTCCTGTTTTAGTCATGTCAGGGGTCATCCAATATCGTTCTCTTTCTTCAGTCAACGCGTTTACCAAACCATCCACTTCATTCTGGATCAACACTCCGCGTATAATAGTTATTAAAGTGGTTTACGGTATCGACAAAGAGTATGTCCATATCCGATCCCGGTCTCTTTAATAACTACGTATTATTACACCGATGGCTCTTTTACATTTCAAATCGATTCATAATTGATATCAAAATATCATATTCGCTTCAAAAATCAAATCCATTTCAAAGATCATCATATCTATTCAAAATGTAAGATTCCGTTTCAAAATCATTTTTCGCCTCAATATCTCATTTCGATTTCAAAATCATTTCGAATTTCAATTTAGGTTGCAACTTTATTTAACCCAATTCGTATTTAAATTCAAGATTTAAACATAAACATTTCACCTTATTGACCAGCTTGAAAATTTTAGAAAATAGTTTTAAGTAGTTTAAAAGTAGTTTTAAATAATTAAAATAGTTAAAATACTTAAAATATTTAAATGGGTTTCAAATAGATAAATTAATTTAATATAGTTAATGTAGGTTAAAATAGTTTAAGTATTTCGAAATGGTTTATATAACAGAGTAATTTGGAAAACAAAATGAAACCGCTTTAAAACCAAACCATTTCAATTATAACTCCCAATTCAAATCAATTTCAATTTTCATCCTACCGATTCAATTTCGATTTCAATTCAAATCAACGTCAACTTTGACTTCAAATTAATTCAATTCTACATTCACCTTCAATTAATTCAATTTCAATTTATATCGATTTGGCGCTTGATTTTTCAAAATATCAATTTATAATACTTAACAAAATTATCCTTAAATATTCAAATTTAAATCCAAATTTCAAATATGATTCAATTCCAAGCTCAATTTCAAAATATCATCTTTTTATGCCACTTTTACTTAGTAATATTCAAAGCTCGAAATACTGTTCGATCTTTAAAGCAAATAAATTTTCGAAATTCAATCATATCCCAATTTTTAATTTCAAAGTCTCAACTTAAATTATTTAACAATTTCCTTTAACCAAAATTTACTTCAACATTCCAGACTCAATTTTTTTCGATAAGATTTCTATAAATTGATTTTATTCTAACTTTTAAACCAAAACATTTAAATAAATTTCAAATCAACGATTTTAAAAATTATTAATCTAACCAAACCGGTGTCCGTATATAATTTTATATCCTATGGCCAAGTGATTAGTTATTTCAATTAAATGTCAGGGATGAATATCATTTAAACCAAATCACAGTGTCATATCTATACATAACAGGATATATATGTGCAAATAAACATCCAAACATTTACATATCAACCAATAACATCCATCGAAATACATCATCCAATAGACAATACAATTCACGGCACTTTCATAGTTATCGATATCAGGTAATTAATTGAAATTAAATTTTATATTTCAATTTGACTGTCAATTTTAAATTTTCTAGCATTAAATACGATGATAAAACAAGATGATGATTTTAATTTATCCAGCAACAACAAGTAAAATTGTATCACTTCATACTGTCAAATTTAACTAGCATAAAGATATTCTAGTATGTTGTGAGCGTTAGAAAACACTTACCTTGAATTTCAATTTCAAAGCAAATCGAACGACGTTCAATTTGACCCAAAATTTTAACTGGCTCTAAACGTCTCCAAATCTGCCCAGAGCATAGTGCTTGTCGCCACGATCCCATCGCCGCTTGTTTCACCCGATTCCGATCTCGTACGAAGGAGATATAGGGTTTTTAAGTTATCAACATTTCAATTCATAAAACAATTTATATTATATTTAAATTAACTCATACCCAAAGAAAAAGAAGCCCAGCCCACTCAACATCTTCTTTCCCAAAAGCTTCCTGTAACCTGTACATGCGTATATGCCCAAACGCATGGCCGCGTGCAACATTTCGAGTGATACGAAGCTCCGATACACCGGTTGACATGTCGTCTTCGCCAAACCTCTTCTCTTCGAAGTCTCCATCGTCTCGACCACAAAGATACATGCTCGGCCACACCCAGGAAATCGCGACCTGAAGCACGGCTGTTCGACCCCGTTGAAATCGCACGTCCCAACCCACAACCGCACATCACCAAAATGTGCTCCGAGGTGCTATCTTCGATGACGAGCTCAAATACGCACTCCAATCCGCGAATAGATCGCTAAATCACTCGATTTACCAAACCCTAGCTCACTAGTTCCCACGTTCATCTTCATAAACCAAAGCCGCACCTCACAATAGTTATACCAAATCAAAAGGGAGGGGAAAACTAGTTTTTTGAAACTGGTTTGGGGTTTTTTTATTGAGTATATTGGAAAATATAAATTTTTGAAAGTTTGCCATATATTTTCTTCATTCTGAAGCTTGAACTGCTGCACGTATAGATATAAAATGGAGGAGGCATGATTCTTGCGTGTGGGAGGCCTACTACAGTGATTTGAAATGAAATAAAAGAAGCTGATGTGAAAAGTTGACTAGACAATATATTAATTTAAATTTCAAAATATCCTAATTTTTTTTGCAACTCAAAATCTCGAACCCCTATCAAGGCGTGCCGCTAGGCGTTCATAATGTTATACTTCTATTCTGGACGCAATGGAAAAGGTTTCAAGCCCTAATTCGATCGTATGTGCGAGTTACGGAAATAAACGATCAATTTTAAATTAAATCGATTAAATTAATTTCTAAGCGTTTTGAGTTGCCACAGTTAAACGAGAACTCCGATTGCTATGGAAATTGAAACTCGATAATAATAACTATTACGGATTAAATGGATCTGGTTTTGTCGAATTCCGAGACTGTGCCCCGGAAAGCTATTTTAACTCGTCAATTAAATCGACGACTTTTCAAAATTTACAGAATTGCTAAAATTCCAATTTTAAAATCTTATTTACTCTATTATAATCCAAATATAACTTACATTCACTTTGAAAACCGATTTGAATCATATTAAATCAAATTTCAGTTATTCACTCTATTTTCATATATTAAGTTTCAATATCAAATTAATCATATCTGATTCGGAACTTCATTATTCAAATATTTTTAATATTAAATTTGAAAAAATTTGATTATTCTTAAATCACTATCTTTTGAAATATTCAAAAACAAACTTATAAGATTTAACTTTTGAAACAAATTCCAATTATAGAACAACCATTTCCATTAAACAATTATTCAATTGTTCAATAAATTCCAAATATTAAATTTAAACAATCTAATTGTTCAATATTTGACGGATTTCAATGTTGGATTTTTAAATAAATTTTCGTTGTCAGTCGATTACTTTTATTACATCAAATGAATTTCACATTATTATTTAACTTCAGTTAGAGATAATGCACTCAACTAATATATAAACTTTCATTTCAATTGCAATTGGTTCCCAAATTCAATTCAACTAGCTAAATGAATAGGTAACTTAAATAATTATCACCGTTAACTTTTAATTACACTTATAAGTTTATTATTTACAAACAAGTGTCACAATTTCCTATATAATACAACTACATTCCATTACCATTGGCTATATATTACTTCATTTGATTTGGGATTTCATTCAATTCATAAATAATTAACTTAGATAAAATTGGTTGCAATTCATTCTAGTTATTATTATCATAAATAAATTACGAATTTTTGATTCTTCCCACATTAAACCATGAAATCTTATTAAATTAACCATTTTAATCATCGAAAATTTACGGGTCGTTACAGTTTTTCTAAGTACTTCCTTTAATTAATACCTTGGAATCCCTTTACTTACTTTATGAACATGAAAAGTATGACTTTTAAACTAAAAACAAGGTTCAACTTAAAATGTTTGATAATTTAAAACTAGTAATTATAGTTCTCTAGGGATTTCATTCCACTTTAACACTAAAGATGCTATCTTTTTAGCATATACAACACGAGTACACTATACATTTCACAATCACAACGTAGACAAAATCACAACTTCTAACTAATCGCTATGCTAGACTTCGCTTTCAAGTCTAATTTCATTATTACATGCAAGCACTTTTATTCCAAACCAACAACAATATTAAAATACATTAAATCAACCAATATTTTACATCAATACTAATAACAAAATAAGGTTAAAGCTTTCCAAATAAATATGTGAGTTTTTACTCACCAAACTAACCAAAACAAAGCAAACTTGGACTAGATCTTTTAAAAAGCCTTGGATCTTGCATTTTGAAAACCAAACTTGGTTTTTAGCCAAAATATGGATACACATAAGGTCTGCCTAGGCATGATTAGGCTTGGCCTGGTGGTATTTGGGCACGACCAAGGTGATTTATATGTGTATGGGCTTTGTTTAGGAAGATAGAGGAGTTTAGAAATGAAAATGAGGATTTTTAAGTGTTTTTATAAACTAAAATGAGATAAAATTAAATTTTAAATATCAAAAATAAGAAGGAACCATGAAAGAGTTTTAGAAAGCTTAGAAAAGAAGAAGAGGCTTTAGAAAAAAGGGAAAATGAAATGAAAATGGAAAAGAAAGATGGGGAAAAGTTTCTATATGAAATGAAATATCAAAATTACCAAAATAACCTTTGTAATTTACCCTCCTTAAACTCTTGACACTTCATCTTGCTTGCCCTCCATCTCATTACCCTTGTCCCTCATGTTTTTTCCTTTTCCCCTTTCATGCATACTTGAGCCAACATGCCATCAATTATACAACTGTACTTATGTTTCCTAAAGCACCTTTTTATTTCTTTTATATTATATTTTCACAAAATGTCTTATCACACTTTTATACAATAACTTAGCTAAATGCTTACATATATGTATCTAAATATATCCTAACAAACTTTTTAATGTATGTAAATATATTTGCTCTAGAGTTCACAACATTTTCAATAACTTTTAGCCGATGAAAATTTGAAAATTCAAAGAAAGAATTCCGGTCATATTTGCAATTCTTCTTCAATCTAAATATATTTGTAAAAAAATTTGAAAACTATTCCAGCATCATTATTTATTACTTAAAAAATCCTTATTTTAATTTTAAAATCTATTATTTGAATGTTTCAAATAAATTAGTATTCGCAAATCAAACTGGAGAAATTTCGGGTCGTTACAGTAACACATACGCTTCCTGAATCGTGCAATCCAAACTATATTATGTAAAATAGCACTTCAATAATAAGGGTGAAACAATATCAATTATGAATCAATCATATCATGCACCTTCAATAAATCAACCATAATTGACTATAATCAAAGCCACGAAAAAATAGGTTGATCTAAACATGTGTGCAAATAAATGAATAAACATAAATTAATAATCAACATAGCTAATCCAAATAAAAACACATATTCAAACTAATGCGGTATCACCACTATACTAATCGATCGACCAATAAGACATGCATGTTAATTTCTATGCTAACTATACATCCATCATAATACACATACCCTCAAACTGTTGATAATCTTCCTCATAGTCTCATCCTTAAGATAAATGATATACCATCTCATACCTATACTGTTTGAAATATCATGTGTACCTACTTATGGTCACGACCTCAAAATAGTATGTGTCTAGTCATGACTATACTCTTTAAATGATTTGGTCATCCACTTATGTTGCAGTTGGATCGATCCTTGCATCATTTGCATGCGTTGGTATATGATAACTTGTACGATCATTTCTTTGCTAGGTACTAGTGGAAAACACTGTTTTCTTGGTGCTTGAACACTAGCCACATAGATTCTAGATACAAGATCCCTTCCTTGATCCAGTGTACATGGATCCCTTCCTTGATCTGAGGCATACATCTAAAATACCCAAATGTGTTTCCTCACATACGCCTATTTTACGAGCATGCTTCAAAACACTCTAAGTATTAATGATCGCTTTCCATGCATCTCCAAGCCCTTCCTCACTCCATTCATTTCCATTTTCAACTATAGAACCCTTCCTCATTCTATTTTTCCATAGTAGAATCCTTCCTCATTCCACTTTCTATTGTGGAATTCTTCCTCGTTCTACCCACAAGCACCCTTCCTTAAACTCATCCTCATTCCACTGTCATAGTAGAACCCTTCCTCATTCTATTCATGAGCTCCCTCCTCGAACTCATCGTCTTTCCATTTTCCATGGTGATGTCTCCATCCAATGGCCGGGATAACCCACCGAAAATACCAAAGAAGGACCTACAAACAAAGAAAGTTTCACTACATCTTAAAAGCAAAATATTTACCATTTTTATTTTCAAATCAAAGCATACATTCCCCTTTTACTTCCTAAAAATACACCATCAATTTATGAAATAATTTCTCAAAATATTTTCTGTCATTTAAAATTAACTCTAAAAAGTTTTTGAGAAAGCACAGTTTTATATAAACCATTCTTTGAAATAGAACTCTTTATTTTAAAATATTTATGGAAGCAAAAGTAGGTTTGAAAATACATATTTTTAAATTTTGTATAATGGACCTCGTGCCTATCCTTGATTCCTTAACGGTATCCATCAAGCTTTTGGTCACCAAACTCTTCCAACCATTTCTTAGTCAAATATAGTATAAAAAATTATAATATGTTAAACAACAAGCAACCAAGTGAATAAGTAAACAGCCAAATAAATAACGAGTACTCAAAACAAATAAGGTACAAACAAACAAACAATCAGTAGCAACCGTACAAGCAAAAGTGATTAATCCAAACAAGTATAACATGAACTAATACACGAACATCAAATAAACAAGTAAATAAATAAATAATTAAAATTAATCATAATCAAACAAGCAATCAACAACATCATACAATCATAAGAGTCAAACAATCTCATCATAAATTTACAAGCAGACATAGGCAATCACCAACTAGATTTTCTTGGTTGTAATTAATTTAACAAATAATAATGGAATACAAATAATTCAACCAACAAGTTTACTACCTTAAACATCAAAATTGGCAGTCTCTTCTTCATATCCCAACTCTCTCCATGGAGGGGAATAACTAGACATCCATATAGGTTATTAGGAAAAATCACACACAATTATCATAAAAGTAACATCATCATAATGGGGGTTGGGCAAACTCAAAACTCATCTTACCTAATCATTTTACAAGCCATGTTACCAGGTCTAATTTTATAATTCTTAGTTAAAATCCCTAAATAATTTTTTTTTTGTAATAAAACACATTTTTAACAAACATCTCTAAAGTTTGTTATTCGATTAAGTATTTTTCTTTTTCGACCCTTTACTTTTCAAGTCAGATCATTCTTACCTTGGTAAAATATTTTCTCAATGTGTTGCAAAACTAGATATTTTATAATCCACCATTTCATAACAATATATCTCCAGAAATATTCCCAGTTGAGCTATTTCCAAATTAAGTCTTTCAAACAAAACTCTTTATCCAAAAGTATTTTTCTTCTCAAAGCATCATTTATCAAATAGTTCCCTTTAAATGAAAATACATAAACCGAAATCACTTTCCAACAAAAAGCTTTCTGAAATAAAATACACTTCTTAAACAAAACTTTTCTTTAAAATAAATATATTATCATATTATTTACTCCAAAAAGATATTTTAAAAAAACCTCCATTAAATTATTCCTAAATATTTCCACCAGCGGTATGATTTCTCAATCTAAAAATATTTCTATTATATATATTTCAAATATTTTGTTGAGAAACTAATTCCTTCAAAATAAAAAATATTTTTGCGAAAATAACCCTCATTTAGAGTATCGTTAAATTAAATCTTCTCTAAATCATGTAATATTCACTGTAAAGAATGTTTCAATAAAAAACCATTTTCTTAGAAATAAGGGTTCCGCTAGATACTCCGTAATAAGGTATTTTTTTAAAAAACATTTCAAAATATTTTACTATCACTAAAATGAAAGTCTATATGGATCGTATATGTATATAGTATATGACAAGTATGTGTATGATAGTATGAATTGCACAGAGTAATAATGCAGGTAAAAATTAAAAGTAATGACACCATAGTTTTTATGCTAGTTCGGACCTCCCGTCCTACATCCAGTCCCGAAGCTCCCCTTCGGAAATACACTTACCAATTGCCCTCGCTTTACCCGGGGGAATAGGTTTTTATATAAGAGTATTTCTTTGACAAATGTGTGTTCTATGTAACACTGATTTTGGCTGCAAGTACAACTTCTTCCTATAATCTCCTTGAGTGGTACGTAGTTTAAGCTTTTGATATAAGGAAGAGATAAAAGTGTGTCTTTGAGTGCTTTTGGAAATCATAGAAATATTAGAAAATAAAGAAAGAAAGTTAAAAATCAATAAGTTAATTGTAACTTTCAATTCATGTTTATTTATAGACGGTGAAGAGTTTGTTTGAGAAGTAACGACTTTTGGTTCACTCTATTTCATTCCAAAAGTTAGACTGTTTGAGAAGAAAGAGTTATGATCAAAACTGGAGGATGTAACTCTTCGATTGAAGAAGATGACTATTGGAGAAAAGTGGCATTTACCCATGTCAGACGTCTGGGCATTTGTGCCTAACGTCTAGTTTGTTTAAAAATTTAAAACCAGAACATGTTTCCAAACGTCTGAGGACATACGCTAGACGTCTAACACATGAATATTCTTCTTTTTAAGTAATTTGTTATGCAAATGCTTGTAAAGACTACTTAAGGAGATTGTACATATCTTCTATTTACGACCATAACAGAATGTACTAAGATATCTTAATATAACAATCCTTGTAGCGGTCTTCAAGTCCTGGTCGTGAAAGTCTACCTGCATATGGATGATATATAACTTATGTATATTGAATGCAAGTGCTTGTATAGTTGTTATCATCGAAATTAAGGTTCTAACATTCTCCCCCTTTGATGATGACAACTGTACAATTTATTTTATAAGAAGCTCCCCCTTTCTTTTGTAATATATCCTCTCCCCCTTTATCGAAAAAATGTTTATGAAATAATAGAGCGATATCATAATGTTAATAATCAGAAAGAAAATTATCATAGTTTATACAAGTAGGAATAAAAATTAATAGCTAACTTATTGAGAAGAAAAATAACCCCAAAGATTAGACGCAGTGTCATCATAGTCGTTATGTTGCCATTGCGACTAATCATGAAAGTCCTTGAAAATATGAAAAGTGTTTATGATGTTAGGCTTCTTGTGGAGGCTAGGAGAAATTTTCACTTTCCTTAGTGTTCACAGTGATTGGAGCTTTTCCAGGAGCATTGCTCTGTAGAGGCTCTTCCATTGTTCGAGTTCTGGATTGATGTTCATGAGGTGGTGGAGGTGGTGTTGGAGACGGAGATGATGAAGATCGTAAAGACGATCGTCCGTGAACTTTCAATAAACCTTTCCCAACCTTAGTCATCTATGTAAAAATAGATCGTTCGAAGCAAGAAACTTGTTTATCCAATATTTTTTGATTCAAATATAGAATATGTTGGTTTTGAAGTGCTACATTGCTAATACTTTCTCCTTGTCCTGCTGCAATTTGAGCCTCTTGTATTTCAGAATCAGAGTGATAACCTATTGATTCAGAAGGTCTTCATGTAGAGGTAGGTTGTATAGGAGTAGGCTGTTGGGGTTGGGGTTGAGGTTGGTGTTGATATTCAACAAATGGTGTAATATTTGAAGGATTTTCAAGAAGATGCATTAAAGATAGGAATTCATATTGTGATAAGAAAGAAGGCACATTGTGTGCTCGAAGAATTCGCATAATATATGGAGCATAAATGATTGTTTGATGAACTAGTGTCTAGAAGCATTTAATTTGGTCAAAAATATATTGAGACCAATTTATTTTTGTATGACCAAAAATAGCATATAAAGCTTTATGGTCATAGTCATATACTTGCTCATGACTACCTAATCTCGGGAGTATGGTATTGACAAGCATTCAATTAAGTTGTCTAGCTTGTGAACGAAATATATTGGTGTTAATTTTCTCATGTCGTCTTCCCAAATGAGATATGTAATTGCATCTCTTGGCTGGTACCTCATATCATGTATATCTTGTAATCTAATTCCTGTATATGAGCACTGTAATATTTGTCCAAGCATTTCAACATTGAATTTTATAATTTCCCCATAAACACTTGTCCAAATCCAATTATCGAGATCAGATGGGTTCCAAATATGAAGTGAACATAAATTTATAAAGAATAAAAAAGCAGCTAACTGATCAGTTTGACCCGAGTTAGAATCATAATTAATGAATTGGTGAATCTCAGCATCACTCACCAAATCCTCGATTTTGTAGTTGAAGAATCTCCTCAGTGGGTAAAATGGACCACAATGAATTCTTTTCTTTTCCAATTCTTGAAGATTTTGCTTACCATCTTGTTCCACCATCCAATCATTAATGATTTTGTCAGTTACAAACTGTTGAGAAGGTTGTTGAGAGCTTTGACCTGTCTTTTGGCATTTGGGAAAATGTTTCTTAGATTTGGGTGCCATGGAGTTGAAGTTTTTGGAAGAAGAAAGCAAATTGATTTGGGGCTTAGGATTTTTTCTATAGGGTTTTGGTGAAAAAGTTGTAAAAAATGAAAATGATGATTTATAGATGGGGCAAAAAGGTGACTTTGGAGTACGGTCTGTAGTGATAATCAAACGTTTGGCCATTTTAGGAATTTTAAGGCAGAAACTAGGAACAGACGTTTGAGAACAATAACAGACGTTTGATCTGAGTTACTCAAATTTTCAGAAACATGATACAGATTTCTGGTGGAAGTTTAACAGATGTCAGAGTTGAGTTAGACAATTTTTGCAGAAACATGATACAGACGTCTAGTGTAAGTCACAGACGTCTGAGATGAAAAGTGCCAATTTTGCATGTGTATAAGCAGACATCTGTTTGATATTTCAGACATTTGTTTGATCAAAAAATATTTCATTATTAATATTTGATACAAATATTCTTACAAACATAAGTATAAATGAACTAGCATATTATGGTCAATATTACAGCTCTATATCACAGCTTGTTTGTGGTAGAATAACGACAATGTTGTTGTATTTAGAAATTGTTGGATTGTTATTATATAACTTTTCATTTAAGAACAAGATATATGTTATATGCTTGAATGGGTTAAGTTGCACAATTTAGATAATAAATATAATATATGTATATTATATATATATATATATATATATATAAGAAATGCGATTCTTAGAAGAACAGAGTTATTTTTTCTCCCACAAATTTTGTTTCTCTTTTGTATCCTTTTTTAGTGCTCTTATCGGAGACCAAGAAGGAGGTACTGGACTGAATTGGGGTTCAGATGTTCCTTCTCCCCATAGTTTACATGGAGTTATTTGATGAGCTCCTTGACGTCTTTGTTAATAATACATTTCCTTTTACACATCCATCATCTTTTTTTGATAGTGATGGATTTCGTCAGCTTTGTCAGAAAGAGAGGATTGTAGAAGACTAATACGATGCTTGGCTTTTTTTCCTTTTGGAGAATAGCCAGTATGATATGTAGGCGAAGAAACAAAATTTAGGGAAGAAGATGATTTAGGAGTTGTTTTTACAGGAGATGTATATGTACTACCCGACGATGGTGATGAAAATCAATGGAGAGTAAGTAGAGTCGTGGTTGGATGACATGTTGAAAAACTTCAATATTTATTTACAAAGGTATGTATTAATAAATTTACTATGATTTGGTTAAAAATTTTGATATATATATATATACACATAAGAGTATGATTTTCTATTTTTAACATTTGTTTGTTTCATTTGGTAAAATATTAGTGGTTTGCAGAAAAATTTATTATAGAAATTAGATGACCTGTTAGCCATAAATGTTGAGAGGTAAAAAGAATTCTGAATTTTATTCTTGTGTTTCTTAAAGTTCAGATAAGAAGCATATTTCGAGTTCTCTTCTAAGTCTTACATATGATTTTTCACATAATGGTTTTGTAAACATGTCTGCTATCTGGTTGTCGGTGTTAATGAATTCTAAAGATATTACTCCTTTTTCTACGTTATCTCTAAGAAAGTGATGTCTGATATCAATGTGTTTAGTTCGAGAATGATTTATAGGATTCTTAGATAGATTATTTGCACTGGTATTATCACAATATATCGGTGAAAAAATTATAGTTTTACCAAAATCGTGAAGTGTTTGTTGCATATATATTACTTATGCACAAGCCAAAGCAGCAGAGATGTATTATGGTTCACAAGTTGAAAGAGAAACACAATTTTTCTTTTTGCTAAACCATGAAACTAAAGATTGACCAATAAAATGGTAGGTATTGCTTGTGCTTTTTCTGTCCGTTTTACAACCTCCAAAGCCTACATCGCTAAATGATACTTCGAAAATTGTACCTTTAGGATAGAATATGCCATAATCTTTGGTATTGGATAAGTAACCTAAAATTCATTTGACCGCTTTATGATGTGATTCCCTTGATCGAGCTTGAAAACGTGTAAACAAACACTCATCATTATATTGGGTCGATTAGCTGTTAAATATAATAGAGAGCCTATAATACTATGATAAGGTTTTTGATCAAAGTCTTTTCCATTTTCATCTTTGTCTAAATATAAGGTTGTACTCATAGGAGTTGGTTTACAAGTATCGTTTTCCATTCCAAATCATTTAAGTAAATCCTTACAATACTTTTCTTGATTTATAAAATTCCATTGTCCAATTGTTTTATTCGTAATCCAAGGAAAAAAATTTAATTCACCCATATGTGACATTTTAAACTCATTTTTCGTTATTTCAGAAAATTCATTACATAAAGTTTCATTAGTTGACCCAAATATAATGTCATCAACATATATTTGTACAACTAGTATATCGTTATTTTTATGTTTTATAAATAATGTAGTGTCTATTTTGCCAAATTGAAATCCATAATTTTGTAGATGAGTTTTTAGTCAATCGTACCAAGCACGTGGTGCTTGTTTTAAACCATATAAAGCCTTTTTAGTTTGAAAACATGATCTGGATATTTTTCATGAATAAATAATGATGGTTGTTCAACAAAAACTTTTTATTTAATAAAACCCATTTAATAAGGCACTCTTAACATCCATTTGAAATAATTTAAATTTGTGATGACATGCAAAAGCAAGTAGATTATGAATTGCTTCGAAACGAGCTACGGGAACAAACATCTCTTCATAATCAAGTCCCTCTTCGTGGTTGTAGCCTTGAGCCACTAATCTTGCTTTGTTATGAATAATATTTCCATTTTCTTTTGCTTTGTTTTTGAAAACCCATTTTGTTCCTATTACAGATTGATCTGATGGTCTAGGAACGAGTTCCCATACATTATTACGTTCAAATTCATTTAATTCTTCTTGCATTGCTAAGATCTAAGAATCGTCTTTAGATGCATCATTATTATTTTTAGGTTCTGTACTGAGATAAAAGCAACGTGGCTCATTTGATTTAAGTTATTTCAAGTGTCTCGAGAATTTAAATCTCTAATTATATTATCCAAAGGATGATTTTTCAACGTTCGTGTGGGCAATCTTAAAATATTTTCATTATTATGAGAGGATGAATTATTCGTATTATTTGTATTTTTAGTTTGATTTTGAGTTAAAATTTCATTTCCTTCTTCTTTACTTGTTTTGTTGGAAATTTTCATTGAAAGACACATGCATGCTTTCTTCTATAATATTTATTCGTTTATTATAAATTCTATAAGCTTTGTTACATTCTGAATAACCAATGTAAATTCCTTCGTTCGCTTTGGGATCAAATTTTCCAAGGTTATCTTTAGTATTTAAAATAAAAAAATTTGACCCAAAAGTTCTGAAATATGAAACTTTTGGTTTCCTTCCATAATATATTTCATAACGTGTATTTTTAGTCATAGGTCGAAGCGTGACACGATTTAATACATAACAGGCAGTGGCAATGACTTCAGCTCGGAAATGTTTGGGTAGAACACTAGTATTTAGTAATGTTCGTGCACATTCCTGTAAAGTTCTTGTAACGTCCCTCGTTTTCGCACGCTTCAAATCGGCAAACATGCCAATTCAAAGCATACGGAAGGGCGGATTGTTATGGGGTAAATAAGAAAAACAGAGAAGAAATAAAATAAAATAGAATCTCACAGCGGAAGGATAAAATATAATAATAAATATACAGTTCATAAAACTGTTTACAAAACAATTGATTCTTTTTTTATACAATAAATATCAAAGTTCACATACCAATAAATATCAATGCAGCGGAATTAAATAGTGTAGTGGAATAATAGCAGATGATAGTAATACAAATCTTCATCTTCGTCCTCCAGATCTAAACTTCAAATCCTGAAATGCTCGGACTGACCCGAGCGAATTGAAAAGACAAAACACTCGAGTCAGAACTAAAAGATCTTATGTAAGTTAAATTAACAGAAATGAATATTAGTGCAGTAACTCAAGAGATGCTCGAGATTTACATCTCCGAAGGATCCGTTAAACTATTTACTATGTAGTATATTTCGCTATTAATATAGTGCCTAATTGTAAATTAAACTTACTTTTAAATAGCGTTAAGGCTTTTCATTTTCCACCTTAACACAGTTATATATTCCCACAGTCTATACAGTACCGTAATATCCCCCGTACTGGGCGTCGTCAGAGGGCACTCCATAGGTATGGTACAAAACCAAAATCGTATAAGGCACGCTAGGTTAGGTGACACGGCACAACTAGGCAATGCCAGGGTAGATATACCAATTACGCTTCCGGGTCGGTGGTAACGCATAGCCGCAGCTACCGCCCACCTCGAGCCACACCCCAATAAAAATCAAAAGTGGCCACCGAATCAATCCAAGAGTCAAAGTATAATATCAAAGGGATGTGTCCAATCAAAGGTGCTACCTTATTAACCCGTCGATCGCTCCTGTTTTAGCCACCTTATACCAACTCATGGGAGTTGGATCCACGTATTTACCTTACAGTAAACGTCGCCACCATCCTACTTCATTCTGGAATCTCCACCGCGTACACGGTTGTTAAAGTGGTTTTCGGAGTTGGCAGAGAGTATGACATTTCTGATCCTGGTCTCTTCAACAACCAAACGTTATTATAACACCGCGGTCTTTAAAAATGTTTATACTTTCAAAACCAGAATATAATTATCCATTTCAAAACCCATGAATACGATATCATTTCCTTTTAAACCCAAATAAATGTGATATCATTTTATTTCAAATATATTTCCTTTCCAAAATCATGCTACTTTTAAAATTTATAATACCTCGAAACTAAATATTTGAATTTTAACTTTCAACATAATACTTCGAAATCCATAGTTTTAAAACCATAACTTTCAAACTTAAATGGTTTGGATATTCAACAGTATATAAAATAAAACATTTGAATTTAAAATTTCTTTAAAAGTAAATAATTTCCACGCCTTCACAATTTTATTCCCTTTAGTCTCAGTCTAAACCCATAACTTTTAGATTCACTTTCAGTTTGAATAAAACACTTTGATTTCAATATTTTCAAACTTTGAGTATTAAATGAATTTCAAAACTGAGGTTGGGAATTCAAATAAACAATTCATTTTCCTATTATTTAGTTTGAAAGGTTTACATGATAAATCCATAACCATTTAAAATAAACTAAATTTATTAATACTAAAAATTTTTCCTTCCATTTATTTATACTAGAATTATTCATTAAATCCCGTTATAAATATCATACCTTAAAATTTCCAATTTTAGTAAGTTAACATCACTTATGGAGTTAATTTTTCAAATAAGCTCAATTCCAATTAAATTTCCAATTTATCTTTCAATCTTTATTGATTTGAATCTTTTAAAACTCTATATATATACAAGATCTTAAACTTGTACTTACTCATATAATATAAATTATCAAATGCCATTTTCAACTTATTCATTTTTATTTAACAGATTTATGCATAGCTTAAATTCAACAATTTAACTATGTATGTATAAAATATTTTTATATCATATCCAAATTTAATATTTATTAAACCGTATCATATCCAAACCATAAAAATCATTTCAAAAATATTTTTATATATATGCCGAAGTGCCTGTATAAAATTTTCTATCCTATGGTCAAGTGATACGGATATTTATCATTTCAATCCGCAATTTAAAATAAAAAATTGCGGTTGTATATCATTTCAAGCCGCAATCCCGAATGAATGAAAATGCATAATAATTTGCAGTTTATACAATATAAAATATAGCATCCATTCATCCAAATATCAATAATCAACCATTTATTACAATCATCATCCAATTTAAACAAACATTAATATAGAGCATATGAATATAACAGGTAAAACGACAGTTATTAACTAACAGTTTATATGCAAAAATAAATTTATTTAACTGTTTAACTATTAGTTTATATGCAAAATAAATAAATTTTAACTGTCAATTTATATGCAATAATAAAATTAATTAACAGTTATATTAAATAAATGCGATTTAACTAAGATGATGAATAAAATATGCAAAACGGACATAAATAAATTTCTACTCATATCTCAAATAAATTTAACAAACATAAGAAATTTTAGAAGTTGTGAGTAGATTAAAACACTCACCTTTTGGATTTAAATTGAATTAAAATCCAATTTAAACCCAAAAATTCAACAGCCTCATAATCTGCCCAAACTAGCTTCAAAATGTCATAAATCTCAATACGATCCTTTAAAAAAAATCGTGCGTAAATCGGACATTGTATGTGAAAGTTATTCAAGTTATAAGATGACCATTGCCATAATAAAGTGTATATATATAGTGATATTAAAATAAACAAAATAAATACCAAATTTCACGTTTTGGGATAAGGCAACTGGGGTACCCGCTAACAAGGTGATGGCAAGGATTGGGTGAGGGGGAGAGGCTTTTACGCAAATCAAAGCTTCAAGAAGGATTAGGAAAAAGTGTTGCAAGCAGGATAGGGAGAAAATGAAATAGGGTCATGTTTGCATAATGAAGTTCAGTGAGATTGGAAAATTGAAATGATGCTAATGGAGGATGGAACCAATGAAATGAATGCTTCAGGTAGCAAAAATGAAAATTTATACATTTCAAACAAAGAGGTGGTAACGAATAAATATAAAGTAACAAATGGACTGGTTGTACTAAAACTTTGAGATCCAATTTCAAAACGTCTACTCCGCTAAATTAATTTCTATTAACCCTAATTATACACCTTATTAACACCCAATTAAATTTTATTAACACGCATTAAATAAAATGTAACACTCCAATTAATGCCACTGGGGACCGCCGCTGCAAACAATAAAAGATGAATCGAGACTGGAAGTTCAATTTAAAAACGGCATTTTTCTCAGCGCGCAATCACGATTCAAAATATTAAATTTACTTTAAAATATAAGGTTAGCATTAAAATCACTTCTATACTGCCTCTCATTGTTATAAAATGAATGTAAAATGTTGTTTCAAAATTCAAAATTTTCCTTTTTTATAAAATTTTACTTATCTTTAAAATGAAACGTTCATTTTATTTTTCTCAAACTGTTCTTTTATTTTCATTAAAAATGCTTTTTCTATTTAACCCAAAAATGTATGTTTCTTATATTAATTTCCATAAATTTCAATTAACTTCTCTTTCCTTTTAATTCAAAGATTCCTCATATGGATTAGATGTTGCAAATTCCACACTTTCAAAGCTTTAACTTCTATTTCAATTGTTTATAGATTATACATTAAATCTTCCAAAATTTTCAATGAAATTAGCTTTCCATTTATTTTCAATACATTCTTCTTATGGTATAATTATTTTGTTTCATATCTATTATTCAATTCACTATTCTTAAATGGATAAAAAAATTTCATTGAATTTGCAAACTATCATAATATTCTTACATTCCATCTAACTTTCTATTAACGTAAAAATTAAGTGTTAAATTTCATTTATTTGGTTTTTAAATTCTTTTATTCACTCCATTATCACCAAGTAGATAAATTAGCATTGGTTAATGGTCTAATATATTGTTATTTATTAATTATCGCAAGAAACGTTTATTAATTTCAACAACATTGTAATTACATATTACCTACATTGATTGTATACGTTTTACATTATTATCATTCGTTAGAATTCTGTTCAACTTTCCATTTCTTGCAATGACTCATATACTATACTTTTCATATGTATAAATAAGGTTCCACTAAATAGGATTTATCCAGTTCACTCCCTTCAAATTAAATCTATTACAATCAATGTAACATTTCATCAATTACCAATTGACCCAATTATTTCATTTACTAAGTCATATTATTTAAAGAAACTTACCAAATTTAAACGTCTATTCAAGTTTATAGATTATTACTTGCGTTAACAAAATTCCTTAATTTATTCCAATTTACTGTTAACAATGTTTTATTACATTAAATCGATCTAATATTTTCCTTTAATTTCTCATATTCAATTTATATACGGGTAAAAATCTTTTTACTACTTAAATCATTTGAATTAACTTCGAATTACTATAAGTAGGTTTTAATTTATTTTATATTTTCTTTTCTACTAAATTTAATTACAACTTATTAATTTAACCAAATTAAATCCATGAAATTGACGGGTTGTTACACTCTCCCCCACTCAAAACTTTTCGTCCCCGAAAAGGAAAAGAAGGGAAAACGAAGAACTAAGAAATCAATATACCTTATTCAACATTAACTTTATAAATAATTAAATTTATAAAATTAATTAATTTAGATAAAATATATCAATTTATAACCATTAATTTTTTTATATACTTAAATTACTAAAGTTTGGAAAACATTTTCAAAATAAATTCTAAGTCCAAAAATTGACGAATTTTTTTGACAGAATCTCCTTTGTACAGAGAGGCTCGAGAGAAAATATAATATTAAATATAACAATATACAACATATATTTTTCAAATTAATATATCCTAACACGGGAAAATATATAAAATTACGCTATAAACCAAAATCCGAAACATACCTATTATTCGGGCATTTTACGCTTAATTTATGGAACCAAAAGCAGAAGCAATTGCTTCCATAACCTGCATTTCACTTATAAAATCCAAAAGGGTTAACAATTTATATAAATTGAAATATTTAAGTGGTTTCAATCACTAACACCAAATAAATACAACAACCAACAATTTCACAAACAGCATATACAACAAATACAAAACAACCATTCAATCAAACAAACAAATAGTTGTTTGGGTTCAAAACTTTTAAATTGTACGGAATGAAGAATAAACTACTAGCGCATCATTTACTCAACAATCTTAGATAAAACTAAATAGATTATTCATTCTCCCAAACCCAATTTTTAAAGTATCTTGCCCAAACAACCATAACCAAACAACAATCAAATTTGAACAACAACTTTTTTTTATCCTTATTAATTTCATTTGTACATTTGTTGTTTAATTTCCCTTTTTTTTCTCATACCACGTAAATTTTCCTTTTATAATTTACATTTATTTATAACAAACTTTTAATTTCATTTACTCATTCAATGTTTGTTTCATTTAATTTCCCTTATTACTTACAATTATTCATTTCCATTAACTTAGGTCATGCCAGTTCTTTTTATTTCATTATAATTATTCATTCATTTATTGCATGCCCTTATTTATTTACATTTGTTTATTAATAGTATTCATGTCCCATTTAATTTCTTAGTATTTCCATTTTATTTACTTAAGTTGAAAATCATCTATTTGAATTACTTACCTTTAATTATATTTACTTATATTAAAATTTCAATTATAACTTAAGTTTATAACATTAAATTCTCATTTATAATAGCAAATTCATTGAATACTTCATTACCTACTTTTACTTGTATAATTTCCATTACATTTCTTATTAAACATTTCAACTTTTAATATTTGGTAAGTCATATATATGTTATTTAAGTGTGTAATTTGAAAGTTATACAAGTTTTTTTTTCAATTCTTTTAATTAATTAATGGTTCAATAATCTCATCTTTGCTTTATAAGTTGCAATTTCAAATTACCATTAGTTTGATTCATAACCTAGCATTAAATCTCTATTTACTTTAAAGGTTTCAATTATTAATTACATACTTTCCAATTTACTAAAATAATTGAAACTATTATTTAATGGAAACTTAAGACTAAATACCGGGTTAAATTTTCAATTTATTTTAAAATAATAGATAAATATATTCTTACAACTTATATAACTCTAATTATATTTAAAACAATTCAAAATTTATATATTTTTCAAAAATGAATCTACAGTAAAAATACTACAGTGGCCTTTCCCCTTCGAAACTTGAAAATGAAAGTCGATGATGCGGCCGCCATCACCGAAATTATTTTCCAGCGGCAGAGAGGAAATTACAAAACTTATTTTCTCCAAAATCATCTTTATTAGAAAAATACTTCTAAACAATATTATTATATTCCAAAATTTATTCGGAAGAAATTTCAAAACCCCGGAACTTAAGTTCTAAATTTTCAAATTTCATTTATTTTATTTTTCAATCTTATTTCTATTATTATTTATACACTTTATTGCCTAACAACCAAACTATTGCAGCCAAATATAGACATCATTTGAAAAAAAATTATATATAGAAAATATAATAGGCAAAATTATTTCATTCACCTATATTAAAACAAATATTATGTCGGTCTGTCCTATTAAGTGTTTAGAAATCCCTATTGATGTCATAGCGTCTCATGCATCAACCAGAATTTATAAATACAAAATGGAACAGATTAACACAATATTAAAACCTTTTTATAACACTAACAAATATGCATTCTCATATATATACACTCAGCGACTCCCATAGGGTATTACTACCCTATTAGTAAAGAGTCAAACTCCACAAAGCTAAGGTTTATCGCTAAACCAAAGCTCTGATACCAGATGTAACGTCCCTCCTTTTCGCACGCTTCAAATCGACACACGTGCCAATTCAAAGCATATGGAAGGGCGGATTGTTATGGGGTAAATAAGAAAAACAGAGAAGAAATAAAATAAAACAGAATCTCACAGCGGATGGATAAAATATAACAATAAATATACAGTTTATAAAACTGTTTACAAAACAATTGATTCTTTTTTTATACAATAAATATCAGAGTTCACATACCAATAAATACCAATGCAGCGGAATTAAATAGTGTAGTGGAATAATAGTAGATGATAGTAATACAAATCTTCGTCTTCGTCCTCCAGAGCTAAACTTCAAATCGTGAAACGCTCGGACTGACCCGAGCAAATTGAAAAGACAAAACACTTGAGTCAAAACTAAAAGATCTTATGTAAGTTAAATTAACAGAAATGAACATGAGTGCAGTAACTCAAGAGATGATCGGGATTTACATCTCCTAAGGATCCGTTAAACTATTTACTACGTAGTATATTTCGCTATTAATATAGTGTCTAATTGTAAAGTAAACTTACTTTTAAATAGCGTTAAGGCTTTACATTTTCCAACTTAACACGGTTATATATTCCCATAGTCTATACAGTACCGTAATCTCCCCCGTACTGGGCGTCGTCAAAGGGCACTCCATAGGTATGGTACAAAACCAAAATCGTATAAGGCGCTCTAGGGTAGGTGACACGGCACAACTAGGCAATGCCAGGGTAGATATACCAATTACGCTTCCGGGTCGGTGGTAACGCATAGCCACAGCTACCGCCCACCTCGAGCCATACCCCCAAATAAAAATCAAAAGTGGCCACCGAATCAATCCAAGAGTCAAAGTATAATATCGAAGGGATGTGTCCGATCATAGGTGCTACCTTATTAACCCGTCCACGTATTTACCTTACAGGAAACGCCGCCACCATCCTACTTCATTCTGTAATCTCCACCGCGTACACGGTTGTTAAAGTGGTTTTCGGAGTTGGCAGAGAGTATGACAACTTCCGATCCCGGTCTCTTCAATAACCAAACATTATTATAACACCGCGGTCTTTAAAAATGTTTATACTTTCAAAACCAGAATATAATTATCCATTTCAAAACCCATGAATACGATATCATTTCCTTTTAAACCCAAATAAATGTGATATCATTTTATTTCAAATATATTTCCTTTCCAAAATCATGCTACTTTTAAAATTTATAATACCTCGAAACTAAATATTTGAATTTTAACTTTCAACATAATACTTCGAAATCCATAGTTTTAAAACCATAACTTTCAAACTTAAATTGTTTGGATATTCAACAGTATATAAAATAAAACAGTTGAATTTAAAATTTCTTTAAAAGTAAATAATTTCCACGCCTTCACAATTTTATTCCCTTTAATTTCAGTCTAAACCCATAACTTTTAGATTCACTTTTAGTTTGAATAAAACACTTTGATTACAATATTTTCAAACTTTGAGTATTAAATGAATTTCAAAACCGAGGTTAGGAATTCAAATCAACAATTTATTTTTCTATTATTTAGTTTGAAAGGTTTACATGATAAATCCACAACCATTTAAAATAAACTAAATTTATTAACACTAAAATTTTTTCCTTCCATTTATTTATACTAGAATTATTCATTAAATCCCGCTATAAATATCATACCTTAAAATTTCCAATTTTAGTAAGTTAACATCACTTATGGAGTTAATTTTTTAAATATGCTCAATTCCAATTAAATTTCCAATTTATCTTTCAATCTTGATTGATTTGAATCGTTTAAAACTCTATATATATACAAGATCTTAAACTTGTACTTACTCGTATAATATAAATTATCAAATGCCATTTTTCAACTTATTCATTTTTATTTAATAGATTTATGCATAGCTTAAATTCAACAATTTAACTATGTATGTATAAAATATTTTTATATCATATCCAAATTTAATATTTATTAAACCGTATCATATCCAAACCATAAAAATCATTTCAAAAATAATTTTATATATATGCCGCAGTGCTTGTATAAAATTTTCTATCCTACGGTCAAGTGATATGGATATTTATCGTTTCAATCCGCAATTTAAAATAAAAATTTGCGGTTGTATATCATTTCAAGCCGCAATCCCGAATGAATGAAAATGCATAATAATTTGCAGTTTTATACAATATAAACTATAGCATCCATTCATCCAAATATCAGTAATCAACCATTTATTACAATCATCATCCAATTTAAACAAACATCAATATAAAGCATATGAAATATAACAGGTAAAACGACAGTTATTAACTAACAGTTTATATGCAACAATAAATTTATTTAACTGTTTAACCATCAGTTTATATGCAAAATAAATAAATTTTAACTGTTAATTTATATGCAATAATAAAATTAATTAACAGTTATATTAAATAAATGCGATTTAACTAAGATGATGAATAAAATATGCAAAACGGTCATAAATAAATTTCTACTCATATCTCAAATAAATTTAACAAACATAAGAAATTTTAGAAGTTGTGAGTGGGTTAAAACACTCACCTTTTGGATTTAAATTGAATTAAAATCCAATTTAAACCCAAAAATTCAACAGCCTCAAAATCTGCCCAAACTAGCGTCGAAATGTCATAAATCTCAATACGATCCTTCAAAAAAAAATCGTGCGTAAATCGGACATTGTATGCGAAGGTTATTCAAGTTATAAGATGACCATTGCCATAATAAAGTGTATATATATAGTGATATTAAAATAAATAAAAAATACCAAATTTCACGTTTTGGGATAAGGCAACTAGGGTACCTGCTAACAAGGTGGTGGCAAGGATTGGGTGAGGTGGAGAGGCTTTCACGGAACTCAAAGCTTCAAGAAGGATTAGGAAAAAGTGTTGCAAGCAGGTGAGGGAGAAAATGAAATAGGGTCATGTTTGCATAATGAAGTTCAGTGAGATTGGAAAATTGAAATGAGGCTAATGGAGGATGGAACCAATGAAATGAATGCTTCAGGTAGCAAAAATGAAAATTTATACATTTCAAACAAAGAGGTGGTAACGAATAAATATAAAGTAACAAATGGACCAGTTGTACTAAAACTTTGAGATCCAATTTTTAAAACGTCTACTCCGCTAAATTAATTTCTATTAACCCTAATTATACACCTTATTAACACCCAATTAAATTTTATTAACACACATTAAATAAAATATAACACTCCAATTAATGCCACTGGGGACTGCCGCTGCACACAATAAAAGATGAACCGAGACTGGAGGTTCGAATTTAAAAACGGCGTTTTTCTCAGCGCGCAATCACGATTCAAAATATTAAATTTACTTTAAAATATAAGGTTAGCATTAAAATCACTTGTATACTGCCTCTCATTGTTATAAAATGAATGTAAAATGTTGTTTCAAAATTCAAATTTTTCCTTTTTTATAAAATTTTACTTATCTTTAAAATGAAAAGTTCATTTTATTTTTCTCAAAATGTTCTTTTATTTTCATTAAAAATGCTCTTTCTATTTAACCCAAAAATGTACGTTTCTTATATTAATTTCCATATATTTCAGTTAACTTATCTTTCCTTTTAATTCAAAGATTCCTCATATGGATTAGATGTTGCAAATTCCACACTTTCAAAGCTTTAACTTCTATTTCAATTTTTTATAGATTGTACATTAAATCTTCCAAAATTTTCAATGAAATTAGCTTTCCATTTATTTTCAATACATTCTTCTTATAGTATAATTATTTTGTTTCATATCTATTATTCAATTCACTATTCTTAAACGGATAAAAAATTTCATTGAATTTGCAAACTATCATAATATTCTTACGTTCCATCTAACTTTCTATTAACGTAAAAATTAAGTGTTAAATTTCATTTATTTGGTTTTTAAATTCTTTTGTTCACTCCATTATCACCAAATAGATAAATTAGCATTGGTTAATGGTCTAATATATTGTTATTTATTAATTATTGCAAGAAACGTTTATTAATTTCAACAACATTGTAATTACAAATTACCTACATTGATTGTATACGTTTTACATTATTATCATTCATTAGAATTCTGTTCAACTTTCCATTTCTTATAATGACTCATATACTATACTTTTCATATGTATAAATAAGGTTCCACTAAATAGGATTTATCCAATTCACTCCCTCTAAATTAAATCTATTACAATCAATGTAACATTTCATCAATTACCAATTGACCCAATTATTTCATTTACTAAGTCATATTATTTAAAGAAACTTACCAAATTTAAACGTCTATTCAAGTTTATAGATTATTACTTGCGTTAACAAAATTCCTTAGTTTATTCCAATTTACTGTTAACAATGTTTTACTACATTAAATCGATTTAATATTTTCCTTTAATTTCTCATATTCAATTTATATATGGGTAAAAATCTTTTTACTACTTAAATCATTTGAATTAACTTCGAATTACTATAAGTAGGTTTTAATTTATTTTATATTTTCTTTTCTACTAAATTTATTTTCAACTTATTAATTTAACCAAATTAAATACACGAAATTTATGGGTCATTACAGTTCTATTTTTCCTTTCAACTACACCATTTTGTTGTGGTGCTCGTGGAACCGAATTCTCCTCCATGATCCCTGTGTATATTTTTATTTTTAAATCCATTAAGTTAGTAATCCATTTTGCAAAGATTTTAAACATTCCAAAAGTGTCACTTTTATGTTTTAAAAATAATGTCCAAGTATATCTTGAAACATCATCTACAATTAAGAACATATAATTGTTATGATTTATATTACGTACTTGTGTTGATCCAAATAAATCTAATGAAGTAATTCTATTGGTTGCTTAGTAGATATTTTATTTATAGATTTGAAGGAACTTTTCTTTAACTTACCTAGTTGACAAGCGTCGCATAAATTTTATTTCTATAATTAATTTTAGGTAGACCTCTAACTAGATCATGTTTTGCTAGTTTTTTGATATATTTAAAATTTATATTACAAAAACATTTGTGCCACATTCAAGGATCATCATGATTTGCGGATAGACATAAATCCAAATTATTTTTAATCTTCATATTTAGGATTATATATTACCGTTTCTAAATCCTTTAAAGAGTAAATTTTTGCTTTGATTGAAATTTTATATTTATCTTTTTTAAATTTTATTTCAAACCCTATATCACACAACTGACTTATACTAAGAAGATTATGTTTTATGATTTCTACTAATAAAACATTTGAAATAATAAGAGAGTCAATATTGATGACTTCTCTAATGCTAATGACGAACCCTTCTGAATTATCGCCAAAAGTTACAGTGCCGCCATCAATGTATTTTATATTTGACAGCTTATGAGCAATTCCCATCATGTACGTGGAGCATCCACTATCTAATATCCATTTCTCTTTATTTTTGTATTTGGATACCTGCAAAAAAAATTAAATTGGTACCCATTTTATTTTAGGGCCCTAAGTGTTAATTTGTGTGGTAACCATACCCAAAATGGTTTGGTTCCTTTAGAAATGTAATTATTATTGTGAATCACTTCTTTTATATAATTACCTATATATTTTTGTTTATTATGTTTTTATTTGTTTTCGAAACCCATATTTTAATCATTTTTGAATTTGTGATTAATTTCCAATTTTTGGAAGAAGGTTTTATCTTAGTATAAATCTTACTATACTTTGTAATTTTGTTTTATTCTCAAATCCTATTCCATTTCGATTCTTGAATGGCTTGGAAATTTTAATTAAATTCTCCAAGTATTGTTTTCCTTTGTTAAATTTTGTAACATTATTTGTAATTTTATCCAATTTGTTTTTAAGATCAGAATTTTCAAATCTTGAAATTTTTAGATTATCTTTTAAGATAATGTGCTCATTATTAATTTAATTATTTTCTAATTTAACTTGTCCTAATTCACAAGATAAAGCATTATTTTCAATAAAAAGATTCTTACATTTTTCTTGAGAATTTTCTAATTCTTCTTCTAAAATAAATTTTTCGTCTTTTAGTAACTCTATTTCAAGTTCTAATGGATTAATTTTAATAACATATTCCTTTTTTGATTTTTTAGTTTCTCTATATTTGTCATCGAGTTCCATACTTATTTCTAAAATTTCATCATAATTAAGATTGGGATATACCTCATTAATGTGTTCCATTAAACATACATTTGCTTGCTCTGTATCACTTTCACTGTCACTATCGGATGAAGAGGAAGAGTCAGAGTCATCCCATGTGACTTGGAATGCCTTTCTCTTTTTCTTAAATTTCTCAACTTGTTTTTCTTTTGCTTCATGTTGATTTTTCGTTATTTTGGAATCTAGTCATTTTCTTGAATTTTTTAAATTTGTTGTGGTTCTTAGCAGTAAATACAATTTCATCTTCATCCAATTCAGAATCTTCATTGCTTGCTTGAAATGCTATGTTCTTCTTTTCATGATTTTGTTCCTTTCTGGCCTGTAAATTTGCTTCATATGACATTGAATTTCCAATCAACTCTTCAACTTTGAGTATAGAGAGATCATTAGCTTCTTCAATAGCTAGTACTTTTCCTTCTCACTCAACTGGTAAAGTGTTTATAATTTGAGGTACTAAATCAAAATCAATAGATTTAACTCCTAGTGCCATAAGATCGTGTTGTATAATTTTAAATCTTGAATACATGTCAACAGTTGACTCATTTTGTTTCATTTTGAAAGATGAAAATTGATTTTGTAAGATTCATATTTTTGTTTGTTTGACCTTAGTTGCACCTTCGTGTGTAACTTGTAAAGTACGCTATATATCATAAGTAGTAGTACATAACATAACATGTGAAAATTCATTTTGATCAAGAGAGCAAAATAGTACACTCATAGCTTTAGCATTATTAGAAGCAGCAGTTTTTTGTGCATCTATCCATGTACTAATATTTGTTTCAAGTGCTACATACTTCATTTGAGTTGCTGACAACATTTCCAACCATTTGCTTCCATAAAGATTCTCATCCGGGTTGACCAATATGCATAATTAGATCCGAAGAACAGTGGAGGACGTGTAGTTGACTGAACATCTTGAAAGATACTTGCCATATTAACAATTTTCAAACACGTGTTACTGTGATTTGAACTAACCTTGCTCTGATACCAATTGAAAGTCTATGTGGATCATATATGTGTATGGTATATGACAAGTACATGTATGATAGTATGCATTGCACAAAGAATAATGCAGGTAAAAATTAAAAGTAATCACATCTGAATTTTTATACTGGTTCGGACCTCCTATCCTACGTCTAGTCCCAAAGCTCCCCTTCAGAAATATACTAACCAATTACCCTCACTTTACCCGGAGGAATAGATTTTCATACAAGAGTATTTCTTCGATAAATATGTGTTCTATGCAATACTGATTTTGAATACAAGTACAGCTTCTTCCTATAATCTCCTTGAGGAGTATGTAGTTTAAGCTTTTGATATAAGGAAGAGATAAAAGTGTGTTTTTGAGTGCTTTTGGAAATTACGGAAATATTAGAAAATAAAGAAAGAAAGTTCAAAATCAATAAGTTAATTGTAACTTTCGATTTCATGTTTATTTATAGACGATGAAGAGTTTGTTTGAGAAGTAACAACTTTTGGTTCACTCCATTTCATTCCAAGAGTTAGAATGTTTAAGAAGAAAGAGTTTCAGGAGGATGCAACTCTTCGATTGAAGAAGATGACTTTTGGAGAAAAGTGGTCGTTACCTAGGTCAGACATCTGGCCATTTGTGCCAGACGTCTGGTTTGTTTAAAAAGTTAAAACCAGAACATGTTGCCAGACTTCTGAGGACATACGCCAGACGTCTGACATATAAAATTCTGTTATCTTCTTTTTTAAGTAATTTGTATGTGCAAATGCTTGTAAAGATTACTCAAGGAGATTGTACATATCATCTATTTATGAAATTAAAAGAATGTACTAAGCTTTATCCTCTTGCCCATTTATTCATTACATAGTATATAATATAATTTCACACATATACGTATATGGAAAATCTTTCCACATACGAATAAAACCAAGACAACCTATTTAAGAACAAAAGAAACTTCAAATATTCAATACAACAAATTTTACACCATTTTCATACAAGTAATATTTATGATAATATAACAATGACAATGTTTATAAAGATTCTAAAGAGTACATGATTACCATAAAAATTCCTAAGACAAAATATATAAGATGATCCAAATCAACACCATGAGCTCAAACATTGAAAACTCATTTGAAGTGGTAACTTTGCCAAAATCATCTATGCAACTTCTTTGTTTTCCTGCATTTAGACAAAGAATTAATTCAAATGCGATATAACTACATAAAATAACAAGGTAGATAACTTCGTTTATTGTGGTGGCT
Source organism: Allium cepa (assembly GCA_030765085.1). Lineage (NCBI taxonomy): Eukaryota > Viridiplantae > Streptophyta > Magnoliopsida > Asparagales > Amaryllidaceae > Allium > Allium cepa. Next base: position 405,481,658 of record CM060938.1, read on the forward strand.
AACAATCAAAACTGTACAACATTAGTTTCACAAACTAAGCATCAGCAAACCTTAGCATGCTCAGTTGCAAAATTGGGCGTGCTCAATGACAAATCTAGGTGAGGCCAATTTTATAGAAGCACTCACTTCTGCAAGATTAGGAAAAACAAGGCACATACTTGGTTTTGAAATGGAGAGCACTCTTGGTTGCAAAACCAACTCTATGATGTGAAACTTCTAAAATCTATGATATTTAAGAAACAACTAGCATGATGAAGTGATTTTATGGTATGGCTACGGCATGCAAGTATTTATTACAGCATAGATACAAGATTCCTATTAATGTGCACAGATTTCGCACCGTTAAGGCACATTAATCTAATTTCTATCTAATGAATGTGGTGGATGTTCATTATATAATTTCTTGGTTTTATCATAGGTCTTACCTAGAAACAGTTTCATTAAACAAACAAAATTTCTGTTATAAGAATAGTTCAAAAGGTAGCATATAGTTCGGTTATAAGTACCTTAATAAAGAAGCTGAATGCTAGATTGGTAACTATGGGCAAGAGAGAGATAAGAGTATATTTATAATAAGGTCTAATGTATTTCAAACAAAATCCTGTTTCAAATTGATTCTCTCCCTTTATGATTTGATTTTCATTCTGATTCATACTCATTTAAAACTGTAATTGAGAAAAATCATTCTACATGTACTGATATGTTCAATACACTTATTTGGATCAATGATTCAAATTCTAATGTATTTCAAACAAAATAAAAATAGAATAAAATAAAAGGCTGAGGTTTAGGCTTAGATGTAGAAGATCGAACGTCAAAATCAATTTCAAAGTGTGTGCAAAACTTAAAATATGGATTTTTTTTGAATCTACGATTGACAATTTAAATCACATTTTGATTTGAAGTTTGAACTTTATGACTTATGAATTGAATCATATTTTGAAAACCATGCTGAAGGTAGTACAATGCATCAACTGATAAATTAGATATTAAAATGTTCTGAAACTGCCTTATTTTGAATTAATGCACTACTAAGTAATTTAGAATATTTAGATAATAGTTTCCAGTGTAAAGAACCACTTGAACTTGACTACATCAGATTACCAAGTTGAGACTGAGATTTAGTGGCATCTTCGTGTTTAAGTTGCATAGTTGACAGAAATATGATTATGATCACATACATAATCATAGTCATAACAACTGACAGCAAGTTGATTTAGTTGAATCGTTTATAGTTATAGATGATTTTAATTCCTTAATCATATTTTCGTTTATAAATTAGAAAAGTAAGCTAGGTGTAAAAGTTTTTGGCATTTAATATGATTGTTCGTGAAAAAAACACAAATGCTACGGGTGACGGACAAGAATATATTATCAAATTATTAACCTACTAGTTTGGTATAACTAATGCTTGAAAATAAACGGTTATGACTTAATAAACAGTAGTTTATTCCAAAAAAAATTAAGATGGTGAGCTGGTTAACCTAAGCTTCGTACTTTTCATAAATAGTCAATCAATCATTAGACAAAAGCATCTAGCACAACGTTTAGGGATTTGGGTTTCAACCTGGATACTAGCTTATCAAAACATAAATAGTGAAAAATTGTAATTTTCATTGCTCTAGACAATTTCATTAAAATAGCATCAGCTATAATTATACATTAATATCATAGGTTTCACTACATTGACTAATCTGTTACTTATAACCAATTTCATGTAATAACTTTTGATTTTGTTTATATGGATCCGCAAAAGTTAAAGCCCACAAACTAACCATCATCATAACCATGTTTCGAAACTTACGTATTTTAAAATTCTAGAAAAATACTATTACACGAGGGAGCGAGATTTACATCATTTAATAATTTTCTCTTTGCTTTGTATATGAAAACCTTGTTCTTACTCGTATTTGGAACGAGCAAGAATAGAATTATGTAAACTACTGCTTTGTATTTCGCACATTTCATGGGTACTGAGTTATTTTGTAAAATTTCTTTTGCTACTTTTGTAATTGAGCATCAATACATTTTCGAACTTAAAAAATGTTGTTTGCTGTGATGTCCTGGAATTTTAGGCAATATTTATTTAATAATCTTTGTTAATAATTATTTAAATTGGTCTAATAATCTTCTTTTATAAATATTTAATTGGTAAATTTTATCTTTTAAACCTAATAAAATTGTTTTCTATATAATATATATATATATATATATATATATATATATTATAAATAGGAAGTCTTTGGTTTTAATTTAATAAAAGATATGTTTTCAAATTGTAATATATATGTATGTATGTATTGTGATTTGAAGTTATGTTTTAAAATTCAATATAATAATTTTCAAGGCTAATATTAAAATGTTTTATATTTATAATGTGTGTGTGTGTGTGTATTATAAATGGGAAAGCTTTGGTTTGTTAACAAATAAAACATGTTTTCAAATTTTAATATATATTTTGAAATAGGGAAGTTATGATTGAATTTAAGATAAAACTTTTCAAAAGATATTTAACAAGTTAACCATATATTTTCAAAACACTTAAGGTAAATGTTTATTTATTTAAAATATGTTTTAGCTTAAGTTTAAAATAAGATCTAATTAAAAGTTCATTTCTTTTGTTTTAAATATTCTTTCTTTTAAAATTTAATATGATATAATATGGTTTGTAAATACATAAAAGTTTAAAATAAAATCACAAACATATAAAAAAACATATAAATCATATAATACATTAATTTATTCAAAACATAAGTAATATATATATATATATATATATTCATATTTGCATAAATATAAAAGCATAAGAGATTTTGGAAGCAAGGATTTAAACATAATTTTTTTTTTAATATTTGTAAAGTAATTAAAACATGCAATGACATTTGCATAATTTGTATTAACAAATGGCAACCCAATTTTCTTTTAAAAATTTAACTATATAACAAAAAGAAGGGGAGAAACCTGGCTGTTCTATTTCAATTGAAAATCTTCCCTTCATCTTTCAAAATAAAAAAGAAAAACTAAAAACCAACATCAATGCTAACAACAACAACTATTTCAAAATGCTTCAACCTGAGATCAATCAAGTGAATCAATTAACAAGCAAGATTCAGGGATCAGACCCAAATTCAAGTTTCAGATCAGCAGTTGCATTCAAAATCAACTCAAGTCCTGTTTTCAAAGAAACCTTTTTCTCTGTTATTTTCCCTGTGAGTAAACAAACTTTTTCAAAAGCTATAAATCATTTATTTATTAATGCATGTGATTAATCTGTGTAAGTAATAATGTGTATATGAGTATATGGATGTGAATGCTTGTACATAAATATGGTGTGCTGGTGAATGTCTGTGAATAAATATATATAAGCTTTGTTTGAATTACAGGCTAAGACTTCCCTAAAGAAACTATAATTCCTCTTCGCCCAATCAATTTTAGGCCCTGATCTCTAAATGATATATGATTGCATGAATGTAATGCTATTTTAAAAATAATTCCAAGAGTTTATATTATGTATTTATTCCTAAAATGAAAGGTTACAGTAATAATCCAAAAAAATTCAAAAATAGATGTTTGTATTTTTGAATTTGGGTTTCATAATCAGAATCGTAGTTGAAATTAATGAATTTAGTAATAGAATCATAATTTTTAGATTCGTACATGTCGTGAATTCGTGAGTTGATCGGATTAAGTTTTATTGTCAAATTTCGACGAACGGGGAAAGGATTGACATCGAGCTTGAAGGTGAAGGTTGCTGGAAGCGTGATGATCACTGAAAAAATGGTCGACAGATTTATCATTGGTTGTGGTGGCCAAAGGAGGGCGGATTAGGGTTTCGTCGCCTGTTCGGATAGGTCGTGTATTCGAGGCGAATGCGGTGATGATGGTGCACCATAGGTTATCGCATGTGGGGGAAATGTTGTTGGAGGTCGTGGCACAACTATGGTCGAAAAGACGTGGGCTCCGGTGGCCGAATTCGTCGTCGGCGAGAGGTTTTGGTCGAATTGTTTTGGTTTCAGGTTCGATCGTTGTGTTCGATTTTGATTCATGGTGGAACCGTAGGATCTGGGTGGTCGTGTGTGACGGCGAGTTGGACGTCGACTTGAGGAGGATTGCGGCGTTGATCGATGATGGCCAGAACGTTTGTGCATGTGTGCACGGTTGTTTCTGATGTGTTCGATAGGTTTGGGAAGAAGCAGGAGAACTCGGGACGAACTCAAATTTGTAGCATTTTGGTCTTGAAGCAGTGGAGGATCGTGAGTTACTCGAGTGTGATCTCGGGGATCCCTAGCGTTGGCTCAGGTTTTTTTACTGTTAAGTAAAACTGGATTCCATATTTAAAATATGAAACTTGAATAAGTTTTCAATCGATTTTTTAAGTATGTAAGATGAATAAGTTTTCAAACAATTTAACTTTATCAAAATTTTAATATGTATGAAAGGGTTCCAAAATAAATTTTGTAACATGGCCTTGGAAAAAAGATAAAGTTTTATAAAAACAAAATGTTTTAAACAAGTTTTAAAGATTTGAAGAGAATTAGTTATCCAAGTAAAATGTTTTAAACATGTTTTAAACTAGTTTTCTTTCCAAAGATATAAATGATAAAGTAACTTTTAAATTTGTTTTGTTTTTAAAAGTAATTATATGTTAGGTTATTCCTAAGTATTTTCAAAAGTAATAAAGCGCTTTAATTAAGGAATAATTAAGGTAGGTGTATAAAAATTTAATCAATCAACAAGATCCTAATTGATTTTTATGTTGATAATAAATCAATTTCGAGTGTTTAATTTAATAAGATTTAAATGAGTAATTGATTAAGATAATTAATTAAAGACTTATTACTTAACGAATTAATAAGGATAAATTAATTTGTGATAATAATCAAAGTATAATTACTTAATAAAGTAATTAATGGATAGTTAATGAATGTAATTAATTTAAGGATCATTAACAAGTGATTAAGAGATAATTAGTAAAATGTAATTAATTGGGTTAATTAATTAAGGATAGTTAATTACTCGATTAATTAAGGGTTAATTAATCTAAGTAATTAAAGGTCAATTAATTTAAGAATGATTAATTAATGGAAGTAATTAAAGAGATTAATTACTCGATGTAACTAATTAAATTAATGTGATTAATTTAAGATAATTAATAAAATAATTAAGGATAATCACTTATGAAATTGATTAAGTATAATTACTTAATGTGATTATTAAAGTGTTATTACTTAGTGTAAGTAATTAATAGGCAATTACTAGAGTAATTAATTAAAGGGGAATTACTTAATGGAAAGTAATTGAAGGATAATTACTTAGTGGAAGTAATTAAGGATTAATTACTTAGTTTAATTAATTAAAGAATTAATTAATATAATTAATTAAGGAGTTAATTAATATAATTAATTAAGGAGTTAATTAATATAATTAATTAAGGAGTTAATTAATATAATTAATTAAGGAGTTAATTAGTTAATGTAAGAAATTTAAGGATAATTAATTACTGAATGTGATTAATTAAGGTTGATTAATGAATGTGATTAATTAATACTGAATGTAGTTAATTAAAAGATAATTAACAAATGTAGATAATTTAATTAACTAATGCAATTAATTAAGGACCATTAATTAATGAAATTAATTATGGTATAATTAATTAATGTGAGTAATTAAAGGTTAATTAATAAGATTAGTTAAGGATAATCAATCTATGTGATTAATTAAAGGTTAATTACTTAATTTATTTAAAGACTAATTAATTGGGATTAATTAATTAAGATGATAATTAAAGGATGATCAATTAATTGGACTGTAATTAATTAATGGTTAAGTAAGCAGGATTTTTAGTGATGGAAGTAATTTATTTAATTTATTTAAATTAATCAGAGATGGTGTGACTAATTAATCTTGTTTATGGATGATCGAATGTTATTGAATGTTTTGGACTGTTTGATATCTCTGATATGTGATATGGCTGCACTGTGATATAAAATGCTTTAGTTGAATTGTGATGATATGGATTATCTATCTTTGATAATGTGAATTATCTATCTATGTGAATATAGATAATAAATTAAATTGTTTTAAAACAACTTGGCCTTAAAAGACGGCGTTTTGGATTTTGGTGAGACCGGGATCGGATTTCCAAATTTGGACATCCAAAAACCACATTGACCCAAATTAAACGATAGGTCATGAATCTCAAGTGAAGATCGAGATGAAGATTCAAAGTGCAAGGGCTATTATCTTTAGCTCTGAGGGTGATTCCAAAATGAGTGTAACGAGATAGTGCCTTCGGTTTTGTTCGAACCCGGAACGAACTTGTATGGATTGAATGCTTTCAGAACATCGTCGTTGGAGGACGATGAGCATTCTAAGATATGTGTTCTAAAAAGGTAATCGTAGCCTCAAGCCTCATCAATATGGAATGGCTAAAACAGGGGAGGTGCAGCAGGCTAAGTGGGTAGCACCTAAGTAGGATAAGATTACCCCTGTCTAAAGGTCTCTTTTTATTCGGCTTTGTGGGCAGTTGGTCGCGACAACTGCTGGGGTTGTCTTATTCGGGACAATCCAATAAGGGATGGTTCTGGTCTTGTGTTGTAAAGGATCAGGGTGGATCCTCGGTACGGTGATCTATTGTATGGAATCTACTCTCCAATAAGTGTCGTACGTTTTGATTGTGCCCAACTATGTTGGAATGTGAGATATAACCATTCCAACAACTTCTGTATTTTACTTGAAAACCCTAGACACTATCATATATCGCTGGATTTCCTATCAAATGTTTTGGTTATCGTAAGGTAAAAACTTTTCTGTGTTTATATGCGGGAGGTCTTACAAGATACCTTTTGTTTTCAAAGGTTTTTTAAAGTTTAGCAAATTTAACAAGTTTACTCACACCAGACCCATGTCTGACCCGGAGTTTATTTTCCGTTTTCTTAAACTCTTGGGTACTCAAATTTTTACGAGTAGCCAAGAGATTCAAGTTAGTTTTGACGAATTTCTGTAGGAGATATGGAGCAGGAGGCTTCAACGTATATAGATATTGTGGTTCCGCTGTGTTATTCTCTGTGTGGATGTCTTGTATGAAACTTGAGGGGTACAATAGACAGATTTTTATGACCGTCTAATTTGTGATGTATTAAGTTGTGTAACTCTGTTAAATGTTGTATACTATGTAATAGCTATGTGATTAATATATTTTATTCATTCCGCTGTGAGATTCTGATATTGTTTTGTGCTTTCTTTTCTATCTTTCTCTTTTCTATCCCTTTCTTTTTAAATAATGATGCGTCTTTCTATGGAATGAAAGGCGGGTCGTTAGAGCTGGTATCAGAGCGCTAGGTTAAGTGAATACCTAGACTTTGGAGCGATATCTTTCTTAAGAGAGCGTACTTGTGTATATATATGTATGTATGTATGTATGTATGTATGTATGTATGTATGTATGTATGTATCTATATATCTACCTATTTTGTTGGGTTGCCTGTTCGGGTTTGCCAACATGAGTTCTTTGATTGAAGGTAGTGGTATGTGTAGCACGACTACCACTAATGGAAGAAGTCTGAGTGATTGAGGTTGGAAGAGTATCTGCCGAGGCTATAGACCCAATACCACCTCAAGTAACCTTTGCAGCATGGTGTAAGGATTTCATCAATCTTGGGGGATGGTCTTTGTAAGAAGGTATGGAGTACATATTTGGTTGCGCTCGTGCGAGCATATTTTCAAGAGTTTGGATCTGTTGGATGAGTAGAAGCAAGTAATGGCATCTTGACAACTTAAGGAAGGAGCAGCTGCGTGGTAAGACGCAGTGACTATGGATGTTTCCGAAGATGTTTTCTTTTGGAGCAAGTTTAAGGTTGTATTTGAGGAGCAGTTTTTACCTACCGTAGAGAAGACTCGGCTGCATAAGGATTTTCTGAATCTCAAGCAACGGAGTTTATCAACATCGGTGATGAGAGTAGGTTCAGCGGGGTGTTTGTGTTTGGTTTTGGGGCTCGAGTTTCTTGAGAAGATGTATGTCATCTTGAAGGCTCTTTTGAATAATTGGTTGATATGGCTTTAAGGATAGAAGAGCTTATGGATAGGAAGTCTTTGGCATCACTGGCAGCGTTGCAACTCGGAGTGCTTTGTGTGCCAACAGAAGGTCATCAGGCTAAGAAGTGTCCAAGAGATAGAGTTTAGCAGTAGCAGAGTGGACCCATTCCTTCGGTGAATTGGTTAAATAAGCATAGGCTGTTCTGATTTATGAAGAGAGAATAGTATCTTTGGAAATTGATCTGGGTAGGATTGAAAATGTGGCGATACGTATTTTTCGCGTTCGAAAATCGACATCCATACTTTACGTCGTGCTCGAATGCCATAGATTCGACCGTTCAAATCCGAGTCGCCGGAGCTTATAACACAGTTAAGTAAATAACACAGCGGAAGAAGAAGAAGAATACATTGATATACAACACTGATACAATATCTGATACAACAGATGATAAAATAGATATCAATATACATCAGAGATATGATACAATAAAATAGCAGCGGAAAAGAAAAATAGATAACACCAGCAGCGGAACACATAACTCTAAGATAATCTTCAAGAGAGAACTCCAGCAGCAGCTCGATCCAACATCATGATTCACTAAGACAAGCAAGTCTCGTCCACATCCGAAGACTGAACTAGCTCCAGATAATCTACTAAACCTGGATATCTGAAAAACCCAACTCTAGACTGCCCGTGTGGAAAAATTTTGAGCACCCAGAGTTTAGGAAGGAAACAATAAACTCCAGGTCAGTCATAGGACTAGTGTGAGAACTTAAAACAATTTATCTCTAAAAAACAAACAAAGAAATATTTTAAGGTAGATTCGCAATGCTTTAGAAAATGTAACTACCATAAGGCCTCCCGCACACACACACAATGTAAATGCAGAGTCGGAGGAGATTTCTCCTTATGATAGTCAAACATGCTTGATACGCAAATTTCTTTGATATTATTACCATAAGTGCAAAGTGAAAAACCTTTCGAAATTATAATATAAATCTTAGCCAACATAGACATTTCGAACTATGCCTACTATAGCTACCATCCAAATAGTGGGGTGCCACCATAAGTAAATGGCAGGTTCTACAACTAAAACTGTACAAGGATCGTATTGTTGCTTTGGATTTCCAACTAATAGTCAGGCCAAGGAACTTCCCATTACCACATGGGTACGCCTCTGGAAGGACGCCCCGAGAACCTAACCGGATCTCTGCCAACACAAGGTCGGGTTACCCCTAACTGGGTAACTGCTGACATGAGTATGCCATCCCCCGGTCGTAACCAACCTTATCCAGGATCCCGATAACCAACAACCACAAAGTAATAACTTCGCAGTAACCACATAGGTTAAATATCTGGGCTCCATACCATGATACCACCTCTATCCAGAAGGAAATGAACATACCCTCAGGGGGCGCGATCACCAAATAACCTTACCGCATTCTTCTTGTTTTGACCATTACTGGGTTGTGAGGTTCGATGAAGTCTCGTCCACAAAGCTATGCTTTTTCATAAAAGCCACGCTTTGATCAACAATTGATCAGCAGCACTCAGCATGCCACATTACCAAATTGGGAATATATCACTAGTAACCATCAACTACATAACCTCTGAGCTCGTACGTCTCAGAGAAGGGTGTTAAGCTAAGAGAATAAATTCTCCACCACCAACAGAAATGTATTTGAAAGAAATCTGCTTTATATCTCAATTTGTAATGTCATACATACAATCCATTCAAGTCTATTCTGGGTTCGAACAGAACCGAAGGCACTTCCAAAGAAGCCCTTGCAATCCGGGTATTCACAATCCCGATCGGACTTCCCATCACTTAGGGAATCTCTATATCGGAGCAACTCAGTGCAGAGACAATCGATAGGTCATCCTATCATTCTCGCAAATACCTGGTCCTTACCACCGGTCTTCAAATGTTATCCATAACGTCGAATCACATATTCGGAATGGGCTATATGACACAAAGGTCCTTTCTCGGCTAAACCGAATAGTGAGCGCAACATTTTTAAAACATATGGATATGGGATTTCAATTAAGTCGCAACTTAATAATTCAAAACTTTCTTTCATATGGTTTAAACCAATTACCATTTCAAATCTTTTAAAGAAAAAGATTTATTTCACAAAGTTCACCCAGTTTTACAAAGATTCATTTTCGGATTTCAAAACAATTCCATTTCAATTGGATTAATTCATTTAAATCTTTAAATCAAAGATTTATCTTATAGCATTCAAACCGTTTCCATAACTTGGAAAATCATTTTCATGAAATTCCTTTCAACACAATTTGGAAGTTCACTTCTTATATGAAAGCTTTAATTATTTGAAAACAAATAGTTTCCATTTCAGAAAGATCCAATTTTATTTACACGAGTTAAAGCCTTTGAATTTAAACTCAAATTCCCAAATCAATACCTTTAAAATAGTTTAACCCATATAAACTCATTTATAAGTTGAATAGCCTTTCTACACCCTAGTTTCCAAATCATAGAATTCAAGTTCAAATATTGAATTCAAATTTAAATCAAATTATTTAAATTCCCAAAACTTAACCAAGTTATTCAAAATAAATTTCATCCTTGAAATTCTATTTCAAAAGCTTTTCACTTTAAACCCAATCCATTTCCAAAACATTTGAATTCAAATTGTCTATTTAAAAATCATTTCAAAAATCTGTGACTTATTTGATTTCCTCGTGAAATCCATGTTTTTGTGTATAAGTGTGGTCCAGGGGTTTAACACAATAGTGCAACATCATTCAATCATCACAGTTTAAAACACAAAAATATAGTTGATAAGTGATATAACTATAATGCTTATAGCTCATTCACAGATTCACAGATAATATACAGATGTATCATCAATAAATGAATAAATTATACATAGCACAATCCATAGAATAAAATACCACAGATCAAATAGGACAATCAATTCAATGCATCTTACACAATACAATCATTCGTAAGTAAAGTCAAGCATTCAATAATCATTTATAAGCAGGATTTATTTAATTGTTTAATCCTAATTTCCAATTAAATTGATTACTTATGATTAAATTATCCAATCTTGATTTATTAATTTTAATTCATTTGATATACATTAATTTATCAAACACTTTAATCAATTACCCTCAATTAATCATATTAATTAAATTAACCTTTAAACCAATTTCATAATTAATTAACCTTAATAAATCAAAATATCCCAAATTTATTACAATAAGTGATTAATCCTTAATTACTTTCTTTAAGTAATTACATTTAAACAATTTATAATTGATTATCTAAATTAATTAATCCAATTAATTGTTAACATTAATCACTTTATTCAATATTTAATAATCCTTAGTTAATTATCTTTATTAACTAATAATATTTCTTTAATTAGTTACTTAAGAAAATTTCTTAGATTTAAATCATTATTAATCATTTCTAATTAATTTAATTTATTTATTTATAAATAAAATAAATCATTCTTTAATTTCCTTATTAATTAAATCATTTTAATTACCTTAATTATCTCTAAGATAATCCATTTCTTTATTAATGACTTAATTAACATTAACATATATATTTTAAACATTTTACTTTTGAACTTACAATTTAGTTCCATTTTGAATTTAAGTTTAAATCAAATTATTTAAATTCCAGCTTTAAAGATAAATTGATTTATTTAACTTACAAATTTAAGGTAAACTAATTTATTAACTTTTCATCCAATTTTACTTTTAAATTTCATTTTAAATCCAAGATTTAAAATGAAATACCAGTTTATCTTTAATAAAGTCTACCACTAATTTTTTTTTAAACCTTTAAATTCACATGTTAAATAATATTAGTCTTGTAAAAGAAATTCAAAAGAATTTAAACCCAATCATTTAAATTCAAACCACTTTATAAAATATACTTGAACATTTTAAAGTTGTTTAAATACTTTAAATTTCATAAAACTTCATTTATTTCAAAAGTTAATTTGAATTCCATCTTTCAAATTCTGATTTTAAACTTATATTAAAATCTGTTTTAAATTCAAGTTCTGTTTAAAATTAAACAGACAGGTTTCAGGTTTTTAAAACCTGGAACAAACATTGACCCGAGGCTAAACAAAAATGCTTCGAGTCGTGCCCCTTCCCGCTTCGAGCAAGACGCAGAAATCACTGGAGTGAAACTCGAGTCCACTTCCTTACTCCAAACTGAATTTCACCATAAATCAAAATGCACGGTGTACGTGCACATGGTCGCCGACCATCTTCGGTCATCACCATAACGTCGAACATGTCGATGATCGTTCCCAAACCGACTCCCAATCATCAGAACCCCAAAACGCACGCGAAATCAAAAGAAATCAGGTTTTAAACTCAAACCTGGAAAACAGTTAGTAGCCACTTCATCCAAACCTGAAAATAACGTCGTTCTCGAAACCTCGACCACCGGACCACGCAAAACTTTAGCCATCACTTCATCGTCAACCCTTCCACCCTCTCCTAAAGCCACGAGACGCTCGGTCAATCAGAGATGGCGAACGAATCGAAATTGCAAACTCACCTAAAGCTAGGTTTACAAAAGAAAAACGTTTGCGACGCCGCCACGATCAACTGTTGACCACTCCATTATTTTTCCTTAACTCACCGTAGGCTCGCCTACCCCCGCGCGAAGCCTCGACCATCAACCCCCTCTCGATCGCCTGAATTTCAACGAAAACCCATCTTCGTTCAACTCAAAACTGCTTTCATATTTTTGATCTAAAAATTATAGTTCTTGTTTTAAAAATCATTTTAAGGTATAAGAATTTCATTTACATATCTGAGTTTGTAAACAAAAATGGTTGCATTTTGACAAATGTGGAGATTAGCTCAGATTTCTTGCATCTCAAAAATATTTACAAACTATTTTGATTTAGATTGATTTTTAAAATTTAGTTCATGGTGAAACAAACAGTTGTTGTTTTGATTTTAAATCCAAACAGTGAGTGGATTGTGCAGAGAAGATTTTTGAATTGAAATCTTTGTTTGTGAACTAAGACTGAGATCATATGAAAACAACAGCCTGCACACCAATACTTCAACCATTTAAATATTCACAAAGGGTTTAGAGATACACATACACACACACACACACACACACACACACATATATATATATAAGTATGCTCATTCACAGATATATGCAACAGATTATACTTTTAAGTTTAATAAAAACAAAGGTTACTCACATTAGTTTGAAGAACAGAGAGTACTGTTGATTGGAAACTGCAGATTTGATTTTCTTTAAAACCTGTTTTGTTTTCTTGAACTTGAATGATATTTTGAGTTTTCCAGATAATGTTTGCTTCCATTTTACTCAGTTGTGATAATCGAACTGAAGTGAGGATTGATGCATATAAAAAGAAGTATGCAGTATCTTATTTGTACAATAAGCATGCTGAAGATGCTTGCATTAAATGCATGAGGTATGTTGCATTTATTTCTTTGCTGATTTGATGCTAGAGATGTGGCATTAATTGCCTTTTACTTGCCTGCACATCTAAAACAGGCTACATACTTTATGTTTGCTTTGGTTTTGTTTAAGTGTACTTAATAAATTTGCCTTGCATATATTTTATTTTGTTTCTTTTTTTTTTTAACACTTTGAAATATGCATGAGTTCCTATGATGTTAGATCTTAGTTAATATGTTTACTTTTTACTTGAATATATTTGTTCTTTTCTCTTCCTTTGCCTTCTTACTTTAAAATTGAAATTCTATGGTTAATATGTTGTTTGAATTTAGCAAATTTGTTATCCTTATATTTTACATACATGAGTGTATTTCAAACTTAAATTTTTATTTCTTATTTTACATTTGCAATAAAATAAACACACACATTTTTACCTGAATTTAGAGATGCCCAAATTAATTTACCAATAAATTTCACAATTCTATTCAAAAATAAATTTAATTATTCATTAAACTCAATTAAAATCCGGGATCGTTACAGCAAAGGTGACTTGCGCTAGTTAAATGTTCTCTTGGGTAATCTTTTGCATAGGATCAAGGCATCATAAGAAGAAGTTGGAGCTATCAACGTTTTCGGAGATTTTTTCCAGATGTTTCTGGAGAGGTTAGGGTTTGCCTTAGCATCAGGATACTGAGTTTTCATATCGACTTGGTTCATGGAGCTATACCAGTGGTTCAGCTAAGTAGAAGGATGGCTCCTAGAAAAATAATTTGGTGAAGTAGCTTAGAGTTCCATGGAACTTCTGTGTTTTCTCTTTATGGATCTGTTGAACTGTGTTTTCTAGGATATGTTGATCAAGTTTGTGTTCGTGATTCATCGACGACATTTTCATCTATTCAAGATCAAATTTGCACAGCGGAAGCGAGGTAGCAGCTGTTCTAGAGTGGAAACAACTGCAGACTCCTACAGGAAGTTTCTCAAGATCTGAAGGTGAAGTTGTCGAGTGCACCTGTTTTTGTTATTCCGGATAAGAGAAGTAAGTTTGAAGTCCACTGATGTTTGTGGAATAGAGCTTGTGTTTTGGATTTTTGGGTAGATCTTGAGAGGATCATTTGTTGGGTAAAATCCGAAGATCGTCTTGTTCTTGGTTCAGATTTTGTTTTGAGAGGCATCTGCATAGGTTGAGCTGATCAGAAAGGATGTAGGCGGCCCTAGATCATAAGAAGAGTTATGTGGATAAGAGACGAAAGAATTTAAAATTCGAAATTGAAGAATTTGTTTTAGGTTGAGGTTTTCTCCGGTTAAAAGGAGCTATAAGATTTGGTAAGACTGGGAAGCTAGCTCCGAAGTATATTGGATCTTTCTGTGTTCTTGTAAGGATAAGTGCTTTGACCTATAGGATTGAGTTGCTAGTTCGGATGGCTGGGATTCGTAATGTATTTCACGTATCTCTAAGGAAGTATGTGTATGATCCATCACTGGTTGTGGAACTAGTAATTCAAGACATTTTGGAAGTTGAGTTGGACTTGTCTGTGATCAAACATCCAGTTCAGATTATAGATCTAGATGAATAGGAGCTCTGGAGTTAGTAGTGTAGCTAGTTAGATGTCAGTAGTGCGAGTATCCCAGTGTTTGTACCTGGGAAACTCTTGATAGTTTTAGGAGGGCCTATCCTGAATTGTGTCAGGATAGTTTGTTTGTTTGTTTAAATAAATTGGTTGCTACGGTTGTTGGTGTATAGTTGATATATATGCTTTGATGTTTGTAAATAAAATATTTGTTGGATTATTAAATTATCTTTGCATTTAAATTTGGGGGACGAAATTCCTTTAAGGGGGGAGGAATATGATGTCCCAGAATTTTGGACAATATTTATTTAATAATCTTTATTAATAAGTATTTAAATTGGTTTAATAATCTTCTTTTATAAATATTTAATTGGTAAATTTTATCTTTTAAACCTAATAAAATTGTTTTCTATTTATAACGTATATATATTGGTATATATATTGTAAATAGGAAGTCTTTGGTTTTAATTTAATAAAAGATATGTTTTCAAATTGTAATATATATGTACGTGTATAGTGTGGTTCGAAGTAATGTTTTAAAACACGATATAATAATTTTCAAGGCTAATATTAAAATGTTTTCTATTTATAATGTATATATATTTATATATATATTATAAATGGGAAAGCTTTGGTTTGAATTTAACAAAAAAAACATGTTTTCAAATTTTAATATATAATTTGATATTGGGAAGTTATGAATGAATTTAAGATAAAACTATTCAAAAGCTATTTAAAAAGTTAACCATATATTTTCAAAACACTTCAGGTAAATGTTTATTTATTTAAAATCTATTTTCGCTTAAGTTTAAAATAAGATTTAATTAAAAGTTCATTTCTTTTGTTTTAAATATTCTTTCTTTTAAAATTTAACATAAGATAATATGGTTTGTAAATTCAAAAGTTTAAAATAAAATCCACAAACATATAAAAAACATATAAATCATATAATACATTAATTTATTCAAAACATAAGTAATATATAAATAAATATATACATAAATTCATATTTGCAGAAATATAAAAGCATAAGAGATTTTTAAAGCAAGGATTTAAACATAAAATTCTTATTTTTTAACATTTGTAAAGTAATTAAAACATGCAATGACATTTGTATAATTTGTATTAACAAGTGGCAACCCAATTTTCTTTTAAAAATTTAACTATATAACAAAAAGAAGGGGAGAAACCTAGCTGTTGCATTTCAGTTCAAAATCTTCCCTTCATTTGTCAAAACAAAAAATAAAAACTGAAAGCCAAAATCAATGCTAACAGCAACAACTATTTCAAACTGCTTCAACCGGAGATCAATCAAGTGAATCAATTAACAAGCAAGATTCAGGGATCAGACCCAAATTCAAGTTTCAGATCAGCAGTTGCATTCAAAATCAACTCAAGTCCTGTTTTCAAAAGAAAACCGTTTCTCTGTTATTTTCCCTGTGAGTAAACAAATTTTTTAAAAGCTAAAAATCATTTATTTCTTAATGCATGTGATTAATCTGTGTAAGTAATAATGTGTATATGAGTATATAGATGTGAATGCTTGTACATAAATATGGTATGCTGGTGAATGCCTGTGAATAATATATATAAGCTTTGTTGAATTACAAGCTCAGACTTCCCTAAAGAAATTTTAATTGTTCTTCACCTAATAAATTTTTGGCCCTGATCTCTGATATACGATTGCATGAATCTAATGTTATTTTTAAAAATAATTCCAATAATTCGTATTATGTATTTATTCCTAAAATGATAGGTTACAGTAATAATCCAAAAATATTTCAAAAATAGATGTTTATAATTTCGAGTTTGGGTTTCATAATCGGAATAGTAGTTGAAATTAATGAATTTTATTAATCGAATCATAATTTTTATATTCGTATATGTCGTGAATTCGTGAGTTGATCATATTAAGCCTTATTGTTAAATTTCGACGAACGGGGAAAGGATTGACGTCGAGCTTGAGGGTGAAGATTGTTGGAAGGGTGATAATCACTAGAAACATGATCGTCAGATTTATCATTGTCGTGGTGGCTAGGGAGGGCGGAGTAGTGGTTTCGTCGCCTATATGGGTAGGCCGTGTATTCGAGGCGAATGCGGTGACGGTGGTGCACCGGAGGCAATCACATGTGGGGGAAATTTTGCTGGAGGTCGTGGCACTGCTGTGGTCGGATGGACTTGGGCTCCGGTAGTCGAATTCGTCGTCGGCGAGAGGTTTTGGTCGAAATGTTTTGGTTTCAGGTTCGATCGTCATGTTCGATTTTGATTCGTGGTGGAATCATAGGATCTGGGTAGTTGTGTGTGATAGCGAGGTGGATGTCGACTTGAGGAGGATCGCGGCGTTGATCGATGATGGCCGGAATGTTTGTGCACGCGCATGTGTGCACGGTTGTTTCTGATGTGTTCGATAGTTTTGGGAAGAAGCGAGAGAACTCGAGACGAACTCGAGTTTGTAATGTGTTGGTATTGACGCAGTGGAGGACTGTGAGTTACTCAAGTGTGATCTCGGGAATCCTTAGTGTTATGCTTGGGTTTTTTACTCTTAAGTAAAACTGGTTTCTAGATTTAAAATAAGAAACTTGAATAAGTTTTTGATCGAGTTTTTAAGTATGTAAGATGAATAAGTTTTCAAACAATTTAACTTTACCAAAATTTTAATATGTATGAAAGGGTTCCAAAATAAATTTTGTGACATGGTTTTGAAAAAAAATATAAAGTTTTTAAAAAAAAGGTTTTAAACAAGTTTTAAAGATTTGAAGAGAATTAATTTTCCAAGTAAAACGTTTTAAACATGTTTTAAATAAGTTTTTTTTCCAAAGATATAAATGATAAAGCAACTTTTAAATTTGTTTTGTTTTTAAAAGTAATTATATTTTAGGTTATTCCTAAGTATTTTCAAATGTAATAAAGCATTTTAATTAAGGAATAATTAAAGTAGATGTATAAAATTTTAATCAATCAAAAAGATCCTAATTGATTTTTGTGTTGATAACAAATCAATTTTGAGTATTTAATTTAATAAGATTTAAATGAATAATTATAAGATAATTAATTAAAGACTAATTACTTAACGAATTAATAAGGGTAAATTAATTTGTGATAATAATCAAAGTATAATACTTAATGAAGCAATTAGTGGATAGTTAATGAACGCAATTAATTTAAGGATCATTAACTAGTGATTAAGACATAATTAATAAAATATAATTAATTGGGTTAATTAATTAACGATAGTTAATTACTCGATTAATTAAGTGTTAATTAATCTAAGTAATTAAAGGTCAATTAATTTAAGAATGATTAATTAATGGAAGTAATTAAAGAGATTAAATACTCAATGTAATTAATTGAATTAATTAATGTGATTAATTTAAGATAATTAATTATTTTAATTAATTAAGGATAATCACTTATGAAATTGATTAAGTATAATTACTTATATGATTATTAAAGTGTAATTACTTAGTGTAAGTAATTAATGGGTAATTACTGGATGTAATTAATTAAAGGGGAATTAATTAATGGAAAGTAATTGAAGGAAAATTACTTAGTGGAAGTAATTAAGGATTGATTACATAGTGTAATTAATTAAGGATTAATTAATATAATTAATTAAGGAGTTAATTAGTTAATGTAAGAAGTTTAAGGATAATTAATTACTGGATGTGATTAATTAAGGTTGATTAATGAATGTGATTAATTAAAGATTAATTACCGAATGTAATTAATTAAAAGATAATTATTAAATGTAGATAATTTAATTAATTAATGTAATTAATTAAGGACCATTAATTAATGAAATTAATTACGATATAATTAATTAACGGGAGTAATTAAAGGTTAATTAATGTGAATGGTTAAGGATAATTAATCTATGCGATTAATTATAGGCTAATTACTTAATGTAATTAAAGATTAATTAATTAAGATTAATTAATTAAGATGATAATTAATTGGATTGTAATTAATTAATGGTTAGTAGGCATATTTTTAGTGATGGAAGCAATTAATTCAATTTATTTAAATTAATTAGAGATGGTGTGACTAATTAATCTGGTTTATGGATGGTCGAATGTTATTGAATGCTTTGGATTGTTTGATATCTCTAACATGTGCTATGGCTGCTCTGTGATATAAGATGCTTTGGTTGAATTGTGATGATATGGATTATCTATCTTTGATAATGTGAATTATCTATTTGTGTGAATATCGATAATAAATTAAACTATTTTAAAATAACTTGGCCTTAAAAGATGGCGTTTTGGATTTCGGTGAGACCGGAATCAGATTTCCAAATTTGGATATCTGAAAACCACATCGACCCAAATTAAACAATAAGTCGTGAATCTCAAGTGAAGATCGAGACGAAGATTCAGAGTGCAAGGGCTGTTGTCGTTAACTCTGAGGGTGATTCCAAAATGAGTGTAACGAGATAGTGCCTTTGGTTTCGTTCGAACTTGTATGGACTGAATGCTTTCATAGCATTGTCATTCGAGAACGATGAGCATTCTAAGATATGTGTTATAAAAAGGTAATCGTAGCCTCCAGCCTCATCAACCGGGAATGGCTAAAACAGGGGAGGTGCAGCAAGGCTAAGTGGGTAGCACCCAAGTAGGATAAGATTACCCCTGCCTAGAGGTCCCTTTTTATTCGGTTGTGTGGGCAATTGGTCGCGACAACTGCTGGGGTTGTCTTATTAGGGACTATCCAGTAAGGGATGGTTCTGATCTTGTGTTGCAGGGGATCAGGGTGGATCCTCGATACGGTGATCTAGGCCACGTACAGTGACGGGCGGTACCCCAGTAGCCCTATCATTTTACGGAATCTAATCTCCAATAAGTGTCGTACTTTTTGATTGTGCCCAACTATGTTATAACGTGAAATGTTAGCATTTCAGCTATTTCTGTATTTTACTTGAAAACCCTAGACACTAATATAATATCACTGGATTTCCTGTCAAATGTTTTGGTTATCGTAAGGTAAAAACTATTCTGAGTTTATGTGTGGGAAGTCTTGCGAGATACCTTTTGTTTTCATAGGTTTTTCAAAGTTAAGAAACTTTAACCCGTTTACTCACACCAGACCTATGTCTGACCCGGAGTTTATTTTTTATCTTTTTAAACTTTTGGGTACTCAAATTTTTACAAGTAACCAAGCGATTCGGATTAGCTTTGACGAGTTTCTGGAGGAGATACGGAGCAGGAGGCTTCAACGTATATAGATATTGTGGTTCCGCTGTGTTAATCTCTGTGTTGATCCCTGTGTTGATGTCTTGTATGAAACTTAAGTGGTACAATAGACAGATTTTTATAACTGTCTAATTTGTGATGTATTCAGTTATGTAACTCTGCTAAATGTTGTATACTATGCGATAGCTATGTGTTTAATATATTTTATTCATTCCGCTGTGAGATTCTGATATTGTTTTATTCTTTCTTTTCTATCTTTCGCTTTTCTATCCCTTTCTTTCTAAATAATGATGCGTCTTTCTGTGGAATGAAAGGAGGATCATTACATTTACATTGACAGTAAGTTTTACAAAGTGGTTATAATGATAATAAATTATTTTAACGTGTCCATATCAAAATTTACCCTTTTTTCCAAATGGTCAAGTTTAAACTGAATATATATTTTACATAACGATTAAGACCTGTACAAAGTAGTTTTCAAAAATTACATGCATTGAGAGTATAAACGCTACAACAGTAATTTGGATTTTAATTTTGGTAATTACTAGATACTTCGAAAGCTATAAAGCATTAAGTTTTTTCAGACATAGATTGCAGTTTGCAACTTTAATAATCGACTGAAAGTAAATTGAATTGTAGCATGATATATACCTGAAGGAGGTCTAATAAGTTAGACTATCGATTCTCAATTTGCAACAACTGCTTACGAATCAAAGACAGATTATCTTCTTTATGTTCAATATTAAATTCATTAAAATTATCAGTGACTAATTCAAAACTTTTATTACCTTCAAATGGAACAACGTGTGATGCAGATTTCAACCTCCAAGCATTTTGGTCGATGTATCCTCATGCTTGTTTTCAAAGAACAGCCTTTTGGCTTCAAATTTGGATATGGCATCGTTTTCCTTGTTGATCAAAAGCTTTTCCTCACGTGAAATTCCAGTTGCTGATTTCAAATTTACGATCTTATGGCCAACTGGGAACAATTTTCTATCGTTGCTTGTATTTTTCATTTTAATGGAAGTCAAGGCGTTGCATTAGACGGTAGTGACCAGCTATATTTGTTTTTCCATGAAGTAATAAGGGAAGTAGATTTGGTTGATGAAGAACCAATTGAAGAAACATGAAATAGCCCATCACTTGCACTTCCTGTTGAAATCAAGAGTTATTCAGCTTTCAGTATCTTTGATGGATTTTCAAAAGAAAATTGAACATAACACCTACTGAAAGTATAAGTTAGTTAACTACTCTTGCTTTAATTATTTAGTTACTTCAACCCATTCAATTGTAAATAATAACCATGGTTAATATCTTCTATTCACAACTTAAACATTTGTGAATTCATTTGAAATTATATTTTCTAGTATTATGGAAATCACCGATGTCAGTTGAGGAACGTTATTTTATAAATTATGCTTACATTTAGTCCTGTCCATATATATATTATGTATTGATGCATATGTTCTTACATCTAATTTTACATACCTTCTTTCATGCAAAGAAATCTATTTTTTTTCTTTTTTACCAAAAA
This sequence comes from Allium cepa, assembly GCA_030765085.1. NCBI lineage: Eukaryota > Viridiplantae > Streptophyta > Magnoliopsida > Asparagales > Amaryllidaceae > Allium > Allium cepa. The sequence continues at coordinate 405,503,430 of CM060938.1, forward strand.
AAAAAAACCAATGATGCAAAATATAAGAAAACCTACAATTTATAAGCTCAACGAAATACTACTGACCTATATGAAACTTTAGCCTATGTTTAGAATTTACAAATAGATACTTGGCATTATTCAATAGACTTTAGGCATTTCATTCATTGCTTAGTTACTTTGTTCCGTAATTAATAACGCTTTTTTATAATATTGATAGTCATTTCATTCGGTGCTTTGTTATTTTGTATCCAAAAGCAAAGTTAATCATGGTTGTAGTACATTGATATTGTTAGCATGTTACGTTTGAGATCAACATGAGATCCCTTATTTATGAATTGCATATACCTTGTTTCTTTAGAGTTTAAACATTGTAACTTATTTGATTTTTTATTTGTTGCTTGTTCTAGGGTTTTCTATCTTTTACTTTGTTATTTGTTCTTAGTCATCCCGTCTTTGCCTATTGAATTTGTAGAAAGTATGGGCATTACGTATAACATAGACCACGAAATAATGTTAAGAATATCGATATTGTGCAAGTAATTGTACCTTCAAAAGTACAGTGATGCTTCCATGTACAAAATTAACTTATAAGATTCAACTCCTGTAGTTCATCATCGTATCTTAAATAGTAATATCTAGTATTATTAGAGTTGGAGGGAGACCATTAGCCATTGGTTATTGCATTATTAATCTGAATGGTTGTTAAATGTTTCCATATAACATTAAAAAAATATAATCCAGATATAGGAAATCCTTATACGTGTATATATATGTTGATACAACATGGTTTAATTCTTTAAACCATGTAAATTACCTCTTGTTTATTGACTAAGAATATACCTTTGAAGCACTTTGTGTAATCTTTGAACCTTACTCCTTATTACAAGCATTTCAATCATTAACCACATTTGGCTATATGTGCTTTCTAATCAAAACCTTCAATTATCATTATTTTTTGTTCATATATATTATACATTGACTACATTTAGTTATAATTTTCTAAGATGTTAAAATAAACTTTATAGAGTTGATTAATGCAAGAGTTGGTAAGTTAGGTAGAAATGATCAAAACCTACAACTCTCAAGGTCAAAATATTCAGCTACTGAACGGAGAAGGAGAAGTAAAATTAATAACTAAATATAAAATTCATATCAATACTACAGTACTCTTCATATCTTTATTAGATTGTGGTAACATTTTATACATTTTATGACTCTTATGAATGTCGATTAAAAAAAGTGTATTTTGAACTAGCAACAAAGGTTATATAAAGCTTTTGCATTTAATTTTGTTATGTTTCACAAATATTAACTTTAAGGACTTTATTCTGGATTAAATATTAAATTTGTAATGATTTTAACAAGATAAAATTATTGTCCATCGATGACTCATTAATATAATCTTAACAGTTTATGGTGTTTTCATGTGCCTATTCTCTGGTTTGTCCATAGACAACTCTTGGTTTTAGTTCAAGAGGGGCATTTGCCATGCGTAACATTGTTGCCATGGTTCCACTTTATGATAAAGTATGTAATATTGATTTTCATAATCTATACCATATTCAACTTTCTGTTAAAATGAAAACAAACAACAATAGTGTGCCAATATTTACAATTTATTGCCTATATTATGTTGGTGCAGACAAGTTTCCAGGAATTGGGGGTAGCAATTGAATATGAAGCTCATGTCTCAAGGCCATGTGTTTAAAAAAAACCAAACAATTTTTCATATTTCACTAATTCAGTACTTACACATACATATTTTAATTGGGTAGTCAAACTGGAGTATAATTAGTTATGCCTTTGGTTAGGTTATTTTTAGTGGGACATTTGTAAGCTAACGTCTATTCAAATGAAAAAAAATGCGACTTATGGGACTATCCTTGTGAAAGATCATAAATTTATTAGCAAGAATCAACAAAAAATACTGTTAAAAATAAAAGCAGAAAAAACATCATCTTTCTCTAGGTTTTGTAAACCTAACTTTCAGTACTAAACATCATAATAATATGAAATTCGATAAATTAATCTATAAAGGTAGCACAACATAAACTACAAACTTCAAAAAGTACATAGAATCATAATTTTAACTATTGCATCATAATATAAATAAATTTTATTTACCTAAAATCAGATTTTTAAAGAGAATTGATCAAGAGTGCTGAAATGCAACACCCCTCGTGATTCCATCTAATCTCAACCATACCCTTCTTTGCTCTACACCATTTCCCGTAGACTTAGTAACTCAAATTTCACAAACCCTATATTTTATTGTTATCTATGAGATTCGATGCATAAAGAGCATGGTAAATCATCAGAAGTTGGATCAATTGATAGGAAGATAATCAATGATGTTCTTGATAAGCATCTCGAGCGGTCATCGCCATCAAATTATAGGGTTTTGATTGGTAACGGAAAGGATAAGAATCAGATGTCGTTGCCTTCCACTTCAAAGAAGAATTCCGAAGCTTTTGATTGCAAGGTGAATTAAAAATTGGATCCGAGATATGTATTTTGCTAAGGATGAATTTAGGAGGACATAAGATCCAAATGAATAGAAAATTGGGGGAAAATCAAATATGGTTGAGATTTCCATTGATTTGGGTTTTCTATTGGGTTCGATGTAATGTTGAGGGAGGGTTTAAGATATATTGTTTTCTACTTCTACGTGGAGAGGGATGGGAAAGAAGGAAAGAAAAGCGGGGAAAGGTGAAAAGGAAAGAAACAGATAGGGCTGTCAATGGGTACCCGAAAAATCCGATATCCGTCTGAATCCGTATCCGAAAATATGAAAAATATCTGTTGCTATCCCGCTTTTTGGCAAAGCCGTGATACCGAAAGATTGGTCGAAAACAAGAGACAGTTCGTCTCAGGGATTGGTTGCATTCCACTTCGCTATGGATATCGATGAATTTTTTCCGAGTCCGGATCGGGCCACAATTGACAAGACATGACAAGCAAAGCCGCGAGAGCCAACGTTTCAAGTTTCTAGTCAATCCGAGTTCATACACGCAAGATATGATCGATTCAAGATGGAGGAGATAGCCCTTGTTTGAATCCATAAGATGTACCCTAGTTCGAATCCATGGCCAGAAATCATGTTCGCATCCATCGGTTCGTATCCATCTACTTCGAATCCATCAAGTTCAGAAGTCCTTCGAATCCATAAGCCCAACCTTCCTTCGAATCCATCAGGTGGCCAGGCTTCGTATCCATCCCATTACCTTCCTTCGAATCCATCGCTGTAACACATGATGGAATCCATCATCTCCCCCCTGCTTCGAATCCATAGATGTTGTTGACCTTCGAATCCATGAAGACGTCTCTTCGAATCCAACCAGTGTTGTCGTTTCGTATCGATCTGCTGAAGTGAGATATGATCGATACGAACGAGTCTCAGTTCGAATCCATGCATAAGTAAAGCCTTCGAATCGATTAAGTCAAAGCGGCGAAATTGAAGCGACGACTCTATCAACTCGACGAAAAATGTGGATCGACTCGAAGAATGCGCGCCACGTCAACCTACTAGCGCGTGCTTAGATCGATTTGAATCAATCGATTCGAATTGATCGATTCGAACGGAGCAAAAAGTCCAGGAAATGCTAATTCGAATCGATGATATCTCGCGATCTACAAGTCCAAATGCTATGAAATTTTCACAGGAGCTTGTATACATGTTGAAGAGTGTCCACGTCAAGTTTCACCTCGATTGGATGAATTCTTGATCGATTCGAACGTACTTCGAATCGATCCCAAAGTGGGCCCAAATTCCCTGAGGTTGGGCTCGTGGGCCCCCTCACGTGCCAGAAGTGGTCTCCCTAAATTTAGGCGAAATATCAGCCTCCTACATCTATAAATAGAGCCCCAGGTCATTCAGAAAAGGGGATCGGAATTCTAAAGCGCTAAGACTCTACCGGATTCAATTCCATACTTCATTATCACTGTTATAATCAGGTTTGAAAGCTATCACCAATTGTAATCCGCTGTAATCGATTGGAATCATCAAGAGTATATCAATAAAGTCATAAACTTCAAAGTGGACGTAGGCAAGATCGCCGAACCACTATAAACCCTATGTTGTTTACTTGTTTTTTGCTGTTTCTGTTGAATGTTCATCATTTTTGTTATCTACAAATTTGTTATTTGTGATTTGTGACTGCGAACGGGTGCTTTCACAACTATTGGGTGTTTGTGGTCAATTTTGACGCAAACATCCGTTATCCGAAAAGCGGATACGGATATCCGATATTCGAAAAGCTTTTCGGATACGGATATGGTTATAGTGGTATCCGTATCCGAAAAATATTCGTCCGATTAACTGATGCATATTTATATAATTTAAAATAGGAAAATAGGGTACTATGAGTGTTTAACTTTTGAATATTTTTGGATACACATACATATATTAGTATAAAACAATGTTTTATCACCATATTTTTTATATCTTTGTTTTTTTATAAACAATAGTACAAAAAAAGTTTTATGTTGATCTAACCTTTTTCGTTTATAACTTTAAATTTATCAATTATTGACGGAGCGGATAAATATCCGATATCCGTCTGTATTCGAAAATTAAGCGGATACGGAAATCCGATATCTGAAAATTAAACGGATACGGATATCCGATATCCGAAAATGATTTCGGATACGGATACGGATATGGCACTATCCGTATCTGAAAGCATCCGTTGACAGTCCTAGAAACAGAAACGGCTAAGTAACCGCGCAGTGAAAATATGTTTGATGAAGCGGGAAGTACTTTTTTGCCCGCGTAAGAAAAGAAATAGCGTTGTTAATTTTTGAAAAACATTAATTTTGAAGAAAGACTATGATTTTTAAACGACGTTAATTTTATAGGTCAAGAACAAAAATTCTAAGCAAGAGCTAGTTTCCAAATAAAAACAGTAAATCAATCCCTCATGTACTGTATATATAAGTATACTTATCAGTTACTTAACAATATTTTAATATGAAGTCAAAGATAGATTGTCATATGTAGAAATAACTCCTATGACATATATGCTACAAAAAGCCTTATCCATGGGTGAATCAATTCCCCGTGCACTATCTGGTTTCTGGAATATCACAATGAGTTCAAAATGTTTTATTTTATGTTAATATAGTTTTACCTATGGTGGACATTTTTGAAGTTTTGAGCATCGCATTATATTATTATTATTATTATTATTATTGTTATTATTATTATTATTATTATTATTATAAACTTAGTTATTTTATAAACTTAGTTATATTATTGTGTTATATATATATATATATATATATATTGTTAATTATTATAAAGTTTAGTCAACTTGATTAATATTTTATGATTTATTATTATTATCTTTGTTAATTTATATAAAAATTATAGATAATTTATTATTATTACAAACTTAGTTAATTTTTATAAAACTTATAGACAGTTTATTATTACTATAAACTTAGTTAATTTATATAAAACTTATAGATAATTTATTATTATTACAAACTTAGTTAATTTTTATAAAACTTAGTTAACTATGTTAATGCTTTATGATTTTATTATTATTATTATTATTATTATTATTATTCTGAACTAATTAATTATTATGAAACATAGTTAACTTTTATAAATTTAATTAATTTACTATTGTTATCATTATATAAACTAAGTTAGTTTTACAAAAAATTAGTTATCTTGGTTAATATTTTATTATTTTTATTATCACGGACTTAGTTAATTTTTATAAACTTAGTCAGTTTAATATTATTATTATTATAATAAATTTAGTTTACTTTTACAAAACTTAGTCAACGAAGTTAATATTTATGAACTAGTTTACTATTATTATTACAAACTTGGTTTATTTTAATAAAACTTAGTTGGCGAAGTTAATTTTCATGAATTTAATTAATTTATTTTGATTATTATTATTATTATTATGTAAATTTAGTCAATTTTTATAAAACTTGCTAACTTGGTTAATATTTTATGATTTATTATTATTCTTATTCTAAACTTCGTTAATTGTTACGATACTTAGTTAAGTTTTTATAAATTTTGTTTATTTATTGTTATTATTACTATTATGATTTTCGTTGTTATTTTTAGTATTATTATTACAAACTTAGTTAATTTTCATATCCACTGGTTGAATTATTATTATTATTATTATTATTATTATTATTATTATTATTATTATTATTATTCTTATAAAGTTAGTCAATTTTTATAAACTTGATTATTTTTTATAAAATTTGATTAACGAAGTTAATTATAGTTAATTTATTTTGATCATCGTCATTATTGTATAAATTTAGTTAATTTTAATTGACTTTGCTAAGTTGGTTGCTATTTTTTAATTTATTATTATTATTAGTATTATTATTATAAATTTAGTCAACTTATTATTATTATAGTTATTGTTACTATTGTTGTTGTTGTTATTATAAACTTGGTTAATTTTTATGAACTTAGTTAATTTGTTGTTGTTGTTGTTATATAAGTTTAGTTAATCTTCATAAAACATGGTTAACTTTTTGTAATTTATAAGTATTGTTATGAGCACTAGTATTATACACGCATATGCTTATTCTTTTTCAAAGTAAAAAACGTTAAACAAAGTAAAACTTAGTTAACTTGGTTAATATTTTATAAAACATAGTTAACTTGGTTAATATTTTATATTTTATAACTATTATTAGCATTATTACTATGCACTTACACCTGTTCCGAAGTAAAAACATGTTCCGAAGTAAAAACATTGAATAAGGTTATGTTTGTTCTTGAAGTTATAAACATACTTATTTATTATTATAAATTTCTTGTAACATTTTATCACATTCACTTCCTTGTCTATGTACATTTAATTTTAATGTACATAGGGACTATTTATTTGCTAAAGAGAAATGGGATGCTATAATGTAATTTGAGGATCTTTTGTTCATGTGCAAGTCTCACTTGTATGTTAATAATGTGTAAAAGGCTCACATGGCTCATAATTGATATATATACCAAGCAAAGGTTCATCCAAAGTTCTGAATCGTTTTATAGTAATTTCAAATTTTCAAAACGCATCGTGAAAGCAATGTGAGCTTAAGCCCATGCCTTAGCATGTGGATTAAACATGGACTATAGACATCAAGAAACGAAAGCAAAAGCGATAGCGATGCTTTTAGTATGAATTATGTATCGCCATCATGTACGAATTATGTACCGCCATCATGTACATAAAGAAGAAATAAAAGAAGATATAATTGAGGTATACTTGGAAATCATAACCATCAGGAAATTTGATGATGAAAGACTGTGCATTTGCGACTCTTGCAGCCTCATCGATCTCCACTTACGTGGTGTGCTCTCTTTCCAAAAGCAAATTCTCTCTTATTGTCATTGTAAATAAAGCAGGCTCTTGGTTCAGCAATTCTATCTGTTCCATCATCCCCCTCAGCTTCATTGTGGTTATATCATGCCCATCAAGAAGCACTTCACCTATATAAATAAAAAATGATATAATCAGTGTCAATAATCACTGCAAACATTGATAAGACATTTCGTTGTGTACTGAGCTTGAAGTCACTATGCATATATTTCCATTGCATTTACACTAAAAAAGTGTTCTAAGTTGAAACTCTAGGCACCAACCATTAATTTTGATACTGATTTTATGTTAATCTTACATTTTTAAGAAGTTTTACGCAAGTGCAAAAACAAAATTTAGCCCATAATAGGACAGTGTACCTACAATGGGGTCATAAAATCTCTCAATAAGAGACACAAGCGTGCTCTTCCCAAAACCTGCTCCCAACCTAGGCCATGGTCTTTCTAGCGGCTACATTCAGTGAAAAGTTATTTAACATTAGGATATTTGAAAGGATAAACAATGTCTGCATCTTTCCGCTTAACATGATCTGCAATTGACTGAAGCTCGCTATCTGAATCTCTATTTCGTTCAGTCTCTGGTTTATGACCGATTATTTGATATATTTTAATTGCAGATAATATTGTCTTTGCAAACGCTGTCATGCTCGGTGCTGACTGGCCCAATGCTATACATATAGAAATAAAATATAGTTGTTTTGTTTATCTTACTAAAACATTAAATTGTCCTCAAAAGATGCAAAAGTCAAATTCAACTATATATGATTTTAAAGTAAATATCTAGCATTTAAAAGAATATATAAAAAATTAAATGCCACCAAGCATAACGGAGAACATCGTAGTCATAGCAAGGCTGTCATTGGTATTATGATTCCCGTTAGCGCCAAAATTGGTCTTTAACACCCAGATCCAGAAGAAAGAATCAAATCATAGTCACAGAACACAAATAGAATGCATGTAGAAAGTATAAATATGAAGAACAATAAAAACTAAAAAGAAAGCCGTAAGAACAAAGGATTTATAGTAGTTCGACTGACTCCGGCCTACGTCCAGTTCAGAAATTTCCTTTTTATTGATGTTAGAATCAATTACAGTTACAATCTAGAGTTTTTGAAACAACGATGGCAGAGCAGCCCTAATATAGAAAATGAAGGAAAGCAGAATGAAGAGAGATCCCTTTTCCGAAGCCCCACATGCTATATTTATAAACGAAACCCGAGTTACTGGGCTTCTTGAGTGGTACGTGCCACCTAAGACCCTAACCGATCCAAACCTCAAACGCCACAACCAACCTTGGGTTCACAATATGCCAAACCGATCTCCCCCAAGCATGAATTGAAACAGGCCCATGACTCGAAGCTAACAAAGCCAGGATTCAGAGCAACAAAGTGTCGAACCTCCTTCCTTAAAACACCGACCCCCTTTAGCCGACCCGTGTATAATCCTATGTCGAATCGTTGAGTGAATGTCGACCTGAAGTCCTTTCCAACGCCGACCTGAAGTCCTCTGCAACGCCGACTCCTTTTTCGAATCACAACCTCCCGCTATGCCGATTGATCCACTATGGCCGAACCACGTGTGACCGATCAATAAGCTCCAATCCTCTCGAGGCCAAACCCATCCATATTGATTCACTTCGCAACATCTTACTTGACCGACCCTACACGTACCGATCGATTTATGCCATCCTACCTTGACCGAGCCATACCTATATACCAACACCGTGCCACTCACGACCGAACGATATGTCCATCCTTCCTTTGTCTAATCCACTCAACCACGCCAGTCCACACCATCCTACCGAACCACCTTAGCCCAACTACCTTGGCCGATCCCATTAAGGCCGAACCATATCTGACCGACCCACATCAACTTTCAACCTTAACCGAGCGACACTGTCTAGACCGACCCGCACCCTCGAGACCGATCCATGCATGTCTCCACTCCTCGACCGATCCATGCTTCCTAGGCTGAATGACCCCATCCGGATCAAACGATGCCTCTCAGGCTGAACGACCGACACCGAACCATCCATGAATGATCGTCTTTCCATCCAGCTGGCTCAAACCTATCGTATTCTAGTCTCGATAAATGAGTAGTCGATTTAGTTAATCCGTCTGTCCATGGCCTTGCTAAAAGGCGGGTCAACAATTCCTAACAGGCAAAACCTCCATACCAAAGAAGAAGAGAATAACAAGAAAACACTGTGAACTAAGTCGTGCCCAAACCTAAACTTTTTGCAAAACCGGTGTTGTATCCGATTTTTTGAACTACTCTAACTGCAGATGAATAAGCTTTAAGCGCTGTGGATTTACCCATATAAGACTAAATTGCCCTTATTTAAGCTAGTGCCTACAACAAAAGAAAAGAACTTAAGCACGTTCATTAACTAAAGCTACCAAAAGTGATATAATGTTTTTAAAAATTACTCACCTGCTAAGCTATGCTGCTAGCTTGAGAAAGAGCATCTTGGCTTTTCATTGTGAGTTTAGATAAGGAAATTACTATAGGTGGAATTACAACAAGTGTAACTAAGGCTGTTTGACAAACTGTAATGAATCCTATTATAATCTAAATTCAAATATCCCCATGTAATGTATAGAATTCCCCAACTTGCAAGCAATTACAATTTGGCATGTCTTTACATATAAAAAATGCAGTATAATCAAGGTTGCATATACATGTACATGTAATCAAGGTTGAATAAACTCAGCATTTTAATTGTTTTTTTCATCCAACAAACTCATGTCTCACCAAGAAATTAAGTATTGGCATAATAACTAAATTATCTAATTTAAAACCATCATTAAATGATTAAATAAACCTTGTCTATATTATTTACACTAAAATCAACACAAAATAAACAATAATATTAATTAATAACCATTTTCATCCTTTGGGTAATTCTTAGCCAACCTGCTACTAGCATTAGCAACCCTTTGGAATTGCTTCGTTAAACCTGCTTTTGCACTTGATTGCACATCAACTTTACCACCTTAAACCAAAATTTCATTAGTAACAGTATGATCAATATCAACAATATCACTGTATTTATCCATACCCAACATATCAAATTTATTTGTAACAAAAAATTATATGGGATGCTCATTACAGAATCCAAGATCATTCATATTTTAAAAAACAACACATCTGGCTAATATAAAGGTTACAAACATCATAAGAATCATAATCATCAGGAGATTATAATATTCATTGGTCTTAAGCTGTTGGAAAATTTCAATGTGGGCTACATATGTAAAATAAATGTGTCGCGCTATTTTGGTGTAAAGCCTAATTAAAATGATCAAATTATGAATTAAAATTAAAAGGCTTATAAATATAATTGTCATGGTATTAATAGTAATAATTTGTAGATACTGGGCAATTCTATTTTGTTGAAGAGCCAAATTAGAAAATGCCAACATCATAAATAAGGGATTATGGTCCCAAAATTACATAAGCTCCGGTTATACCCCTAATCTCTTCCATGGAAATATTTCAGACCTATGGTTTATGTCAGTTTGAAAGATCAGATCCAATTCTAACCATTTAGACCCGTCTCTTTCTTTTACTCAGTTTATGAAAGCAGCAACTATAAATTCAGATCTAATATAAGTTATAGGGCTTGTGTTAATATGGAAAACAAAATCAAATTTACTTTTCCAATTATCAATTAGGAATTTAGGTATTTCTTCTGCTAATTTGTTTACTTTCCTTCGATTTCTTCTCAATCAAATCAATATGAGTCACCTATTCAGATCTAGGGTTTCATGATTAACCTATCCTAAAGTATATTGAAATCCTAACGTAAGCGTCTTAACTTAAGTCTCGTTGGAAACACATGAATTCACTTGTTGGTGCATCTTTAATCAACAACGATAGTCATTCTATCTTCAAAGTAGATGCTCATGACAATTTGATAATCTCAGCAAGCAAGGCAAGAATCTAATAACAACACAAGCAAACAATTTTTTAACTCTCCCAAAAGTGTTCAACAACAGCAAATATCTCATATCCAGCGGAGTTGTCAAGTCAAGACCATCAAAGGTGCGTTCTCAATCTCCATGAAGTAAGGTAAACTATTTGATTTATCAACGTGCGAGCAGATGAGCATAGGAAGAGACACTTTCACAAGCAAGTGCAATGATGCGTTAGCCTTCGACGCAAGCATCACAAAACACCAGAATACGATAAGACTTTTAGAGCAAGGGAGAAAGCGGATTTTTAAGCTGAATACTGAGGCAGTGAAAGCGGGGATCCTATAGGAGGGCGACAGGCTTCAGAAAAGGGGTCAATAGTAGGTGGTGGTACAAGTGAGGTAACTGTGATTAAATAAACAACCCATACACATGAAGCGTACAATTGTCAATCAAAACGCTCTCTCATTCTCTATTCTAACCCAACCTAAGATATATATATTAAATTATCCTAATTGTTTTAGACATACCGAAGGCTCGGGGAATCTCTAAACCTAATATCCGATACCAAGTGTAACAGGCCACTATTTTTAATTTTTAAAGTCAATTATAACAACATCGAAATATGCTTACGACTAAATTCATATATTAAAAACAACGTGCTATGGATGTAAAAACTTGAAATTCTAAAACAATGAATAAAAGGAAAACATCGCAGCAAAATTTAAACATTAAATTAAAAATATACATACATTTCATTATAAAAGCATTACCCAAATAGAATACATCATAATTTATACATTTCATTACGTCAACTATTAAACATCTTTATAACTATGATGTGAGAGATATACCAAACCATTTTGTAGATATGACTCATTCCAAACCCTTTGTTCACTTCTTTTCTTCCACCCGCAAACTTACAATTATACATAGATATATAATAGAGGGAAAAAATGTCAACTTTTTTTGGGGCTACGCTAATTTCTATACATCCCGATCTCAAGGATAGCAGTGGTTATTGCACAGAAAAAATTGTTACACACCTTGTTTGGGATATCAAGCTCGTGAATTTCTATTTTATCCCCTTCTCCTGCATTCAAATACTTGTTAGTACATAACAATCATAACATGCATGCGACGATTGCAACCATCACAACCAATACAATCATTGAAACCATCGCAACTAATGCAAATTATACAAGAAGAAAACAATATTCCTACTCATCCACCACAACAAATCATCATATGAGCAATAACATCAGTAGCACACTTAGTCATTAAACATCACATGCATTTTACAACATTCAATGTCAACCCAATCATAAATTAAGAAAATAACAATAATCAAATATCCTTACATACTTACTAATCATCCAATATAGTAACAAATTACTAGTGTAAATATAAATAATCAAATGTATACTAATCACCTTATTATATTAGCATGACATCAATCATCAGTTAACTATAATTAACTACATATCAGTTGGTAGTAAAAAGGGTAAAATATCGCTCCACATCCTAATATGATCCTATCATCATAAAACATACATATGATATTTTAAATGAATAATTAACTACATATTACATCTATCTAAAAATTATACGTACGACATTTGTTTCTCTCTTATGTACAAAATTGTCTTATTATTGTTTATTATAAAACCCTTATATATATAAACAATAATAATTTATCCAAAAAATTATAATATACTTCAAAAACCATTTATATACCTCTATTTCTTTAAATATTTCTAATCATCATATTTTGAATCACGAATAGTAATCTTCATCAAATCGCTTTTGGGATAATAATATTATTATTTTACACTGAAATAATAATATATATTAGTATCTCTTTAATACTTTCCAAAAATCAATTTATTATTTACTCTCGAAAAACAATGTTTTATTTTTAGATCATTGAAATTCCTTTTTATTTCTATTTATCCAAAAATAATAACTATTTTATTTGGAAATTCTTTTGGAAAATATTTCTTTATTAATACTATCATTATCCTCGTAAAGCCCTTTTGTTTTATAAATCAGACAATAAAAATATTTCTTACCATAAATACAATAAAATCAGTTATTTCATCATTAACCCAAAACAATACCATCTTTAATAAAATTTATATTTATAATTATTTATGGTCTCATTCTATTTTATAAATGATAAACTTTTCAAATATTAATTTAAAATATAATTTTAGCTATTATTTATGGATTTCCCTGAAATTCATAAATAATAACTTTATTTAATTTCATACTTTTGTTTCGGTAGAATTTTTAGATCATCACCATCCAAAATCCATAAATAACCTTATTGTCATTTGCTTTTCTATTTTTCTCATTATTATACTTTTTATTCAGTCAATTATTTTTCGATTCAAACCAAATATTTATTTTAATTAAAAACCTAAAAGTACTATAATCAACTGTAATTATCTAATCAAGGCACAATGCATACAAAATATTATAATAACCAAACAATCATCCATAGAAAACAACAAATATCAATAAATATAATTTCTCATCGACATATATATATTTTATAATTTAAAATTCATTAATTGAACTAAATAGTTCATACCGTTGCGCTTATGCTAACAGCCTCGAAACTCCGTAACCCAACACTTGTCATCCGGAGTTCTACCACGAGTCCGCAAAAGAAATTGCACACAAATCGAAGCTCGTAGTTAAAAATATACAAGTTAGAATAAAATAGTATAAAGATATCAAATAACAATGGAATAATATATAATATATAAAATTAAATTATGTTAACACGTTAACTGCCACTACTCATGCCTCTCACCTCCATGAACGAACCTAATTTTGTGGTTGACTTTAACCTTTGACCACTAATTACTCCACTATCCTACCGCCTTAGCCTCAACGCTGACCACCAGCAAAACCTCCATTGCGAGATCTTCCAAAGGCACCAACCCCAATCACCTAACTGCTCCTTCCATCGACACCCAACACCACCTTTGTTGATCTTTTAGGCTTAATTTTGGCCTAGTCCGACCACATTTCTAGAATTCAAAACCACTTTGAACTCAACACGATTAGACCTTTGAATACATGCCTTCAATTATATAAATAGTCATCCAAATCCAAAAAACCACAAAATGACCTAGGGTTCAACCGATTTTAAACTTTGACCTTGATTTCCAACCGCTCTGTTACTTTTAAGACAAACAAAAATCGTTCACCAACTCCATCCGTTGAGAGCTTCGCAATGATATGTAACATGTTGGAGTTTGGACACTTAGAATTTTAAACTATATTGTAATTAGCGAAAATTATCTGCCACTAAAATGTAACAGGATGAGTTTTGTGATTAATGAAGTGGTATTGATATAACGGCTACTTTCTAGGGTTTCTAAGCATTATTTATATTATGGAAACAATGTGAATTCAGTTATATGTAATTGTTTCATACCAAAGTGGTTGCATATCTTATTTAAACATGGTAAGGCCTCAATTGCGAAAACCGTAATGCAAAACACATCAAAATTATATGTCAAATCAATAGGCTTGGAAAGACATTCACAATGCTTATAAGAACGGCATCTAATTCACCTTTTTGTTCAAATCCATTTTCAATTATTTTAATATTAAAAGCTTAAATTTGCGGGTCGTTGTTGGAGGAAAGTGAAGGCCCAATATCGAACATAGGAAAATCGTAAATGGAAAGCATACCTTAGATAATAATGCTCATTCCCTTCTCTTTTTTTGATGGAGCATTTAATAAAGTCTAAACAACATTTAATGCATATGTCTTTGCGCTCTGCCCTTGCTTGACTGGGTCGGGATGGCCCTTCTGCATGGGTATAGCTCTCGTGTGATCGTATCACAAAGCCTTCTCAATCAACTTATTAAAGCCCTCGTTAATGTGACCAATAAATCTCTTCCCAAGGTGATTATTTAGCCTAATGATGAACTTTCTTTTCTAGCAGAGTATCAATGAAGGATAATCCATACTTTGATAGCACATTGAATTTGACTATATACTCTAACATAGATATATCTCCCTACTTCAAGCCAGTGATGTAGGATCAATTTCACCCTAGAGGGATGGTGAATAGGGTGATGCTATCAGTTATAAAATTTTAATGCGGAAGTATATAGAATGATTGCAACATAGATATAGAAGAATAATCAGAGAACAGATCATAGCATAATAATAAAAATGTAGAAATAGAATAACACAGATTTACCCAGCTTTGGCAAAACCCTACCTATGTGTTGCCCCCAAGGTTTCTACTAGAAATTAAGTAATCAGATGCTTATACACGTAAACTCATGACACTTGCTATCGACTAACTTAACTCTATGCTCAAAACCCTACCACAACTCAGCACTGAGTTGCGAATTCTCGAACTACACCATCGTAGTTCATTCTCTAGTCACACGACTAGAATTTACAAAAACTTAAAAGAAAAAATACAAATTAAAAAAAAACAATAAACCCTAATTTTAAAGTTTGAAGCCCAAAATATAGCCAGCCCTACAAAAAAACATTGTGCCCCTTTTTCTCTTTTTATTTAGTTCGGCCTTGTATTCTTCTTTGTGAAAATTGCTCGTTTGTTCCTCTATGCAAAAATTAGGGCTTTTAGATTTTGAAACCACCGCTTGGATGGTTGATCGATTTATGTTCTCACATTGCTCTGCTGATCGATCGTTCGTTGCTTAGCTTCATCTGCTTCTCGATCGAGTTCGATTTTAATGGCATGTGATTTATGCTTTTTTCTTTACTGGTTAGCTTGCTTGAACTCGATGATTTTTGAATGCTGATGATGGTAGGGTTAAATAGGGTTCAATTCCCTTAATTTTCGTTCGAATATAATATTTGAATTCATCATGATAATTTTGTTTGACCATTCGATTATTTTTGAACGCTGGCGATATTTCACCTTTTCAATTCATATAATTTTGTTTGCTCGATTCTCACGGCTTGATTTTTGATTTGCTCGATTCCTTGGTCACCACGGCTTTGAATTCTCTGACGATGTTGATTTATCTTGACTTGTTTAATTCGTGTTCCTTATATTATCTATTGACTTCGGTCATTTGGAAAAAAATTCCTTAGAGGTTCACGGCTTTGCTTTGAACTGCATAGGTATCTATGTTGTCTTTGACTTGATGTGATTCCAATTTTTGCTAGGTTGAACTGTATGTAAGTTAGTGACACTGTTTTCGTTTGAAGCTGCATTGTCATCTCAAAATTTGGTCTGGATATTTCATTACTCTGATGCATTCCATTTTTACCATGTCTGATTATGTATGTTGTCATGTGAACTCTGTCCATGATAGCCTCTGATTTTGTGCATTTTGTACTTGAGTCTGTGTGGCATTATGGTGAGTTGCTTGTACATGCCTCGTTTATGTTCTTTTCACCACTATTGCACTGATATTTCTTTATACTTGTTATTACCTGGCTTTGAGTCACTTTTGCATGCTCTGTTCTTCATGTATACTTGATGAAGCTTTGTTCGACTTCATGGTTGTTGTTCTCTGGTCTAACTAATGCTGTTAGCCGAGTTGTCTTGGGCATAGTGAATAGGGAGCTGTCTGATTTAGTGGAGTTGTAGCCATGTTTTGATGAAGTTGGTTTTAGCTTGTCAAACCAGACTCTTGGTGCTTGCTTGAGCTCATAGAATGCTTTATTGAGTTTGCACACTAGCTGATCTTTGTCCTCTTTTGTAAACCCATTTGGCCGCTCCATATATACTTCCCTCTGCAATTCACCATTAAGAAAAGCATTATTAACATCTAATTGTTTGATGGGCCAATTCTTATGCAAGGCAATTGTTAATATAACTCTGATGGTAGTGGGTTTCACAACAGGAGAAAAAGTTTCATTAAAATCAAATCCATTTTTTTGTGAATACCCCTTTGACACCAATCTTGCCTTGCATTTAAGAATTAAGCCATCTGGATTTTTCTTTAATCTGAATGTCCATTTGCATCTAACTATGTTTTTATTCACTGGTAAGGATACAAGATCCCATGTCTTGTTTTTTATCAGTGTATTATATTCCTCTTTCATAGCATTTTTCCAATTGTCATCCAAGATTCACTACACAACAAAAGGCTTTTAACAGCGTTTGATAAACGCTGTAATATGATACAACAGCGTTATTAGAAACGCTGTATAACGACATGCTGTCGTATATACATAACTTACAACAGCGTTTCTATAAACGCTGTTGAAATATCTCTGTGACAGCGTTTATTACGAGCTGTCAATAATGTTTTCAACAGCGTTTATAACGTGCTGTATTATGTTTTCTAAACGCTGTTATTAAATCATCAACTATTTTCGACAGCATGTAAAAACGCTGTTATTGACAATTTCAAGATAATTACAACACAAATTAAACGCTGTTGTTTCTTCATTGACAACATTAATCAAACGCTGTCTTCTATTTATATAACAGCTTTAATATTCCACTCTATTTTTGAATATTCCAGAATTATATTTTGAGTATATTGAAGCAACTAGCATATATAACATGTTCTAATAACTATTAATCAGATACATAAACGTTTACATGATATATACGTTCAGTATATTACAATTACAAATATATACATTCAGTATAACAACCCTTCAAACATATCACCTTCAACTGTTCGCATATAAGCATATCAGACAACACATATCCGACAACACATATCACCTTCAACTGTCCACACAACTGTGTGCATCTCCATCACCATACAACTGCCCAACAAACCGCTGCCATCAGCCTGAACAACAACCACCCACCTGCCACTGACTTTTCCAACGCATCTGCCACCATCCTCACATAACCTTGTTCAACTTCACACTCACAACTGTAGTTCAACTTCATTCTCACCCCTCCTCCAACTTGCTACCACCAGCCATACATACAACACAGTTCATCAATATCACTAAACCATCTTCTTCCTTATCCAACTGATCTACTCTGCAAATATCCATATACATCTCTGCCCATTCATTCCACCTGAACTCCATAACTCCACTGTCATCAATATCAACACCTCCACTGTCAAACCCATATTCACAGCAACAAACATCATCATCCACTCCTACATCCACTCCGCACCACTTGAAAACCAATCCAACCACCAGTCTACTTCACACAGTCCAACTTCTCTCACTGCTGCTCTACGGCATCCAATACCCACAACCCCTTCATCAAACAACCACAGCAGTTCTTCTCCTATTCACCAGAAACTTGCCTTACAATCTAGTACACACCCTATCCACTGTTGTACTTCACTGCAATTCACCCGTGACCTCATCGACTTCATTTCCCTACCGCAAAAATCAAACCTTTAATTCGAAACCACCTCGAACTCCTCCTAGCACGAACCACGTCATCCTCCAACTCATTGCCGCGATCTCCACTGATATAGCAAAACTGCACTTTCCAGTTTGATGGAGTTTTCCAATTAAACTTTTGTCCACAAAGTCTTCTCAACCTGTGATGAATTGAATGACAAATTAATATGTATGTAGTTATATACATCACACTTATTCTTAACCAAATTAAGAAAATACCAATTAGAAAATCCACCTATATACTCATGGATCCGATCAGATATTAACAAATTTCTCAAAACCCTATATCATATCATGCATTATAGAAACCCAGAATAAAGACATGTGCCTGCAATTTTTGGTTTAACACCTGATGAAACTTACAAATGGTGCATCTCTTTCATTTTCTGAAGTGGTGGAAAATTTGTGAACCCTCTCATATCACTGACTCTCCTATATTTCATCAAAAAAAACATAAAACAAAAATAAAAAGAAGAAGAAAAGGTAGTATAAAAAGGACAGTTTGTTATAACTACAGAATTCAAGTCATTTTCAAACGAACGGTCTTACAGTTCATCGACTGAGCTCAAGTTAGCAAAAATAGGAGGAAATGGGCCTTCCAAGGATGTTCCTTGCATATCTCTGTAAATAGGTTGCAAAAGTTAAAGTATAAGTTGAGAATTATAGTCTTCTAGAATGAAATTAATTATAATGGAGAAAGTCTACATGAAGTAACGATTTACACTCACAATCGCTTGAGTTGGGTCCAATTACCGATAAAATCAGGAATTTTTCCAGAGATTGGATTTCCATCCATAATACTGCAGATTAATTTATAAATAAATAAAGTTAAATAAAGTTATTAACATGTAGCAACAACATTATTACATTAATAAGAAAGGTGTAAGCACATAACAGCATTTTCCATTACATACAAGTTTTATATATAATATCAATATGCATATATTTGGAAAGGCTTGAAACGAGATGAAAACAAATTAGTAGGTTTCCACCAGTTGTGAATTTAAATCCTAAGCACACCCACTCGTGGATATTTTAAGCTATATTAAAAATACTGAACACCAAACTATGCCTTGGACAACCATTTTAACATGCGTATCAGCAATACCAACCAGTGGATCAATGATGCAATGTATAAATAGTGAATCCATAAATAAATAAAAATACCAAAAATACAATATACTTGTTAACTTACAAGGTGGACAATTTCTTAAGATTCCCCAGTGACTCTGGTAACTCACCAGAGAAATTATTGGAAGCAATATACCTATATGAATAGTATGATAAAAGCCTGAATGCAACCACAATCAATAATATTTCACATTATTGGAATAAAATTTTCTTTACGGTATATTGACAGTCGAGTTAACTTGGTAAGTTTGCCCAGAGTTACGGGAATTGGACCTTCTAATTGGTTTTCTTTGATCACACTGTCATAATCAAGTGGTATTACTAAGAAAAAGAAACTAAAGAAAGTTTAACAAAATGAAAAGGCACCGTGACTATTTTTTTAAATGAAATGCAAGAAGTGAAGTGAAGTGAAATGAATATAGACAAGGATACAATTATAAGAGTGTGTGAATAGTTGTCACCCTCATTTCTCAATAAGGAATAAGGAAAAGTACAAGCAGCGTAATGGACTGAATAAAACTTTGGTATAAGAGAATTACAGAGATTGTAGAGTTGATATGTTTCCTATTTCATCTGGTATTCTTCCATAAAGACGATTCCTAGAAAGTGACCTGCCAGCAATAATCAATTAAAATTTTGCAATTCAAATAAATTGAATTCTTTAAATCATCATGAAGAGTGGAAGAAACCTGTAAATATATATTCTCCCCTAGCAACTAGATGTCAAGATCTGCTTATTTTAGCAACCTTTCCAATTAAACTTTTGTCCAAAAAGTCTTCTCAACCTGTGATGAATTGAATGACAAATTAATATGTATGTAGTTATATACATCACACTTATTCTTAACCAAATTAAGAAAATACCAATGAAACAAATCCAATTAAACAATAAAGAATAGTGCATAAATAAAGATGCATACCAATATTGTCTTCCACTTTTTGTATAACATCCAAACCACCATCTTTTGCCTTTTGAATCAGATTAGTCCACATCTGGAAAAAAAACGTCCATTCAATCAAAATCGGTTATTGGTCACAATAATTACATAAATGAGCCTTCTGCATTTTGCAATTACAACCATTATCAAATCTCTACAGTTCAAATAGCCTACTCACCAAACAATTACAACCATTCAAATAGCCTACTCACCAAACAATTACAACCATTATTAAATCTCTACAGTTCCTTCATTCTCCTTCAACCATATTGCACTGTCGAACACTCCTCACTGAATCACAGAACAGTGCCTTGTTCTGCATATTCCACCATAGCCTTTGTTACCACTGCACATAGGCTGCCCTTCAACAATCTACCAGACTTCTTCACATTCAAACTGCCTTCTGCATTTTGCAAACTTCCACGTCACTTCCCTTCTGCTGCCATTACTACATCATCCACCACCAAACCACAAACACCCAACCTTATGTTACACTGCAATACCCCCACCACCAACAAACTCATCCTCTATCTCTTTGTTTACTGCACCTGCATACTTCATTGAAATAAAATATAAACACTTAGATGATATACCTGGAGAACTTCAAGATCCTTCTTCAACTCAGGAGTCATAGTCGGAGCAGGCATGTCAAACCTGTGTACAAAATAATTTGCATCACATAACAAAAAGATGCAAATGCAAAAGAATCAACCTTATCTTTCCCTTTCTCTGAGCTCTTTTCTGCATCAGTTAGCATGGGAGGTAATTTTGGAGCCCAAGAAAGTCCAATTGTTGACTTAGTTTCCATTTCTATCAGTAAAAACATATTTGGATGAGTACTAATAAGTGAGAATAAAATCTACGGAGAGAGTAGTTGAGCTGTAAAAAGAAGTATGGCCAATATGTGCTTACAAATCATGCGTTGTAACCAAATGGAAAGTGAAATACCAACTAACCATTAGATCTGTACTATATGTAACAAGACTGGCCCATATTTATCAAGTAGTAAATCAATTAACCAACTATCAAGTATCAAGTATATGCTAATTACTACATACAAGAGTTAATTATTGTTGAACTACTTTCTGGGAAATAACGGGAAATAGTATAATAAATATTTCAAACAGGCGACTTATGCCACCACCTGTTTTGGTTGGATATTTTAAAGGGAAAAGAGAGAGAGAGAATACAACCAATAACTGTTATCAAGTTTACAGGTTTCCTATCATTTTTTTCCTTATGATTTTACAGGTTTCCTATGCATAGGGTTCGCTAAACAAAATTGATGGTGTAAATAGTTTTACAGTTATCAGCTTAACATCCATTAGTTTAGTTTCAAATTTCACCCAAATAATAATAATTTACCTGTTTCTCAAAGGTTTAGTAAACCCTAGTGCCTTTGAAGTCATGAAACGGTCAATAGGAAGACCACTTTCTGCCAAGCACATGCAGCAAGAGGACAATAATTCAATTGATTCTTGCAATCAAGAAAGCAGCAATATCATGTTCAAGCTATAAGAAATGCAAATCCATATGTCAAACATCAGGTCTGTTTTTATAAATCAAAATAACCTCAAATAGAAAAAACATTCAAGCAGAAAAGGAAAGACAAACAGGAAAGTTCCAGGTACCATGCATTACGCCCTTTAAGCAAGGTAACATAAGTGTCTGCTAGCAGTGGTCCTGCTAGTTTCTCTGGCTCTTCTGTCAACAAGTGTGTGATGAATATCATTTCTGAAGTGCAATGCGCAAAGTACACTGATTTGCTTGTGGCACTCTCGTTTGTTAGAGCAGCCACCATACCTGCATAGCTGAATTAAACAACAAAGTTATCATGAATGCAAACAGCATAGACACCTTTGTACTTAGACTAAATGAATATCATGAAAAAACAGCAAGTTGATAAGTTGATAATCCGCATATTTTATCATACATAGACTAAATGAAATGGTACTGCAGCTAGAGCAACTAAAAATATGTGAGACCGGAAAGAGTTGTACTTCCATTTTATGTCCTTGTATAAATTTATAAATACACACAAAATGTGCGCACACGTGTGTATATAATAAAAGAATATGAATCTAGCATGACTGTACATGCAAAAGGATGTTAATTCAACAACTTGAACAATTTGAATGATCAAATCACTTAAAAGGCTTAATTATTTTGATCATACAGATGCTCAAAATATTATTACGATTCCATCCACTGTGCTTTACTGTGATTGCATTCCTATCAACTCCACTCTAACTCTACTGATATCAGATTTGATTATCACTTACTATTTTTTTAATTCAAGTTTTTTTACAACATAAATTGAAAAAAAAAGATTTGAATCTGTAGAGTTCCAATTTGACCAAAATTCCAACTAGAATTTTATAGAAGCTTTATAGAGTTCTGATTCGATATCAATTCTATGTTTGTTAGAGTTTGTTTCAGGAGACAAACTTACAATGCCAACTTATAGAAAATAGTGCAAACTTTAACATGATGTTGGCAGTTAGCAGTTCTTTAAGATAGTGCAAACTTATTGTTTGGGGAGATGTTTAAATTGATAATATTCACTATTAACCAACAAATTGATAATATTCAATGTGCTGCTTTTTCCACTGCTGTATTTGCAAGCCAAAGTATGCTTAAATTAAATCAAAAAAGAGAGGTTTGTTAGACTCACTGTTAACCAAATGATCTCACCATTAGATTAGGAACAGTATGCTTCAGAAATAATCAGGTATATAACATAAAGGAAATTACTTGCTGAAAATAACTAAATAATATTATTAGTTACCTTTGCGTGATGAGAATTTAGGTTACCTTTGTGCCATCACAGCATGAACCGGAGTCCCACACATAGGGTGAAGCAACACATCCAGCCCAGTAAAGGAGCTTAACCAAAGTCCAGAATCTTCAGATTACCTATGATATTGATAAGGCAAGAGCTAAATAGCATAAAATTTAGGAATCTTCCCAATTTTTATGCTATTCAACTATGCCTCATCAATATCATTTAGACCTTATACGATAGTGACAACATCTATATCATCCTGTTGACTGCTCTGGCTGAACCCAAACTGTATAAATTACACATGTATAAATGTCACGCTCATTAAACTGAAAAGAATTTTCAAGATGACCATAATGACCAAGATTTAGAAATAAATTAAAACAGATACTGATACTATGGAAGATTGTGACACAAAAAATTCTATATATTACAAAAATAAACTATTAGAAGAATCTAGTGATTGATTCATTTATATATTATGGAAGATTGTGTGGTTTGATATTGAAGCAAACATGTTTGTGAATAATACCCAAAGTTCAAAGTGTAATGATTCAATTTAAGAAAACGCCTTTGGCATAAATTATTATAAATTTGGAAATCAGAAAATAAATACTTTTAACATTATTTTTTGTTTTATTTAAATAAATCTTTTTATGAGCATATATAACATATGGTTTTTTGGTTGCTTTGCTATATTAAATTTCAAGAAAAAAGCAAGTGTTTTCACTTTTTTGATCAAATCTACCCTGATTGTGACGCCTATATGCAAGTTAGTTTCTACTATGCACAAATTTATAAATTTATTATTTGTAAGAGTAACATATTTGCAGCAAGGAAAAAAATATAAACAGAGGTTCATTGGTATATTTAGTTTCTATGAAAGATTATTGTAATCTAGTTAGCATAAAGCTTCTTTTAATCACACAAAGAATGTGAGGGTATAATTTTGCTCCTCTTATTATTCCTTCACTCGATTTGTATTGGCATTAATTGGAAAACAAACTCCAGCTTTCTTATGACCTATAATCAAAGTACTAAATCATGTTAAAAAAAATTATAAACTGTCAGGTAAACAAACTTTGACATAATCTAGCTACAGTAGAAATGGTTAAATTTATTTAACCTGGACAACATTATATGAAGGACTGTAAACAAAAACCAAAAACATATACTGTACTAAGCCTATTTAGAATCATTACACTTTAATGTTTGGTGTTAGAAGTATTCTGTTTTTTGTTGAAGCTAAAGCTATTAACATATGAAGACACAGATGGGATAGGATATGTATGCTGTTAGCACTATAACCACTGATCAAATATCTATTGATAAAATCGTCTGAATAACAAAGAATGGACACATATTGGAATGAAACGGTGATGGACGATCGGAGGAAATCATTATTGTTTTTGTTTTTTTGACTGGGAGCATGAGTACTTTAGCCTTTATTAAATGAAGAGAAAATATATTAAAACCAGCTAGCACACACTACAAATACAGGAACAATTATTTAGTATTATCGCAATCTTCCACCCTCGGTTAACCATCATAATTCATCATACTTCTATACTGTAACTATAACAACAACCCCTTGACATCCTCACTTGCTACATACCATTCTGCATCAAACCACCTCTTATAACATCTACCCATTTCTTTCCATCCCACACATACATCCCAAACCACTGCCTCATCCCATAAAAAATTCACCAATCCTTCCTCTGCCTTAACTGCCTCCAGCCTCCTCGCTGGTCACCACCAGCCTGCACATCCATCCCCAACTGCAACTACTAACCAACCATTATACAACAAGTTTACTACTTCACATTCAACTGCATTACCTCTGCCTTAATATTAATCATATTTTTCTAATTCGCTTAATGTGAAGCAAATCTGGTGTAGCAAATCTTAGTTACAGCAATAAAAATAACTTTAAAATATTGAACATTTAAAATTAAAAATACCTTAAAAAAAGCACGGCAACGACGTTAGAGATTACTAGAAAGGCTTGTCATTCGGTGTTGTTGGTGGCGTCAGGGTCAGATGAAAAAGAAGGAGCCAGGCGGCAATGATTTGATGGGGTGGGAGGAGGATGGTGCGGAAGCGACAATTGGGACTGTGGCGATTTAATGGGATGGGTCGGCTGAGTGTTTTTATTGTAATAGAGGAATTAGGTTTTTATGAAACGAAATGAAGGGAGGGAAACGAAATGAAGGGAGGGAAACGAAACGAAGGGAGGGAATGGAACTAGGTTTTAGACAGCGGTTTAACAAATTGTTTTACACTAATTAAGTTGTAAAATACAGAAAAGACAGCGGATTATAGTCAAACGCTGAGATTAAGAGCTGTTAATGACCATTTTTCTTGTAGTGATTTCTTGCTGATATGTGCTTGGTTCGATGATTTCAGACTCAATACTATATGTTTTTAGTTTAAATATCCCACACTTTGCTCTTGTCATCATATGGTGTCCATATTTGCAAGTACAGATGGCTGTCTGTCTTCATCAACATTGACTTCTGGTTGAGTACTGCATGACTGTATGTCATGCAGTACTTGATAGGGGTCTGGGTGATGATCTGTATCTTGCATCACACTATTAGGTCTTACTGGTGTATCAGCATATTCTTGACCTGGTTCATTTGTGGGCACTGTGTGTTGAGGACTGATGTCACCCCTTCTATGATGACCAAAGCAATTAATTGGTATGAAAAGTTCTGGTGAAGGTAATACTTGAGGTGTCGAAAGCTTTTAATTGCATATTTTTTAGGTTGTTTTGATATCTGCATTGCTAAAAGGAAACTCATGCTCATTGAATATAACATGCCTGGATATATTTTTACCATTGCTATCAGGGCATTTATATCCTTTCTAATTAGTAGCATATCCTAAAAAGGTGCATGGTTTGGATATGTGCTCAAGTTTATGTGTGTTGTATGGTCTTAAATAGGTAAAGCATAGGCATCCAAAAAATTTCAAATTTTGGTGGTCTAGTGTGACATTAAATAGCACTTCTATTGAACTGTTAAACTTTATAACTTTTGTAGGCAGTCTATTAGTTAGATAAACTGTAGTAGAGAAGGCATCTGGCCAAAATTTCAATGGCATAGATGCCTGTGCTAGCGGTGTCAAACCAGTTTCAACTATATGCCTATGGTTTTTCTATATAAGACCATTTTGTTCTGAAGTGTATGGATATGTAACTCTCTGTGTAATTCTCTTCATTTGAAAGTAACCCCTCAGGGGTAAAAATTCTTTACCACCATTAGTTTATATGACTTTTAGTTGATAGTTTTTCTACCTCTCTGCATTAGAAATAAACTATAACACGCTTCTTTAGTTTCAGATTTGGATTTTAGAAAGTAAATCCATACATACCTAGAATTGGCATCAATAAATGAGACATAATATTTACAGCCATAATCAGTGTGTATAGGGGCCGGTCCCCATAAATTTGTAGCAACAAGTTCAAGAGGTTTATTATAAACCGTCTTTGAATATGGAATGGAAATACAAGCTTGTGACGCTTGCCCATTTAACAAAATGTGCAAGTGTAAGAATTAGGAATTTTACTAATAGAGTACTATCATAATTGCTCAAGACATGTTTAATTATATTCAAACTGGGATATCCTATCTTACAATGGCATACATCAAAATTTTCAGCGTTTTTAATTTTAGAAACATGACACCATTTTTCATTATCTTCAACATTTCTTGAATTTGGAACATCAAATTTGTATAGCCCTTTATGTTCTTTACCCTACAAAAGAACTTCTTTAGTTAGATTATCTTTAACTAAACAACATGTAGGGTGAAACTCAAAGTAGACTTTATTGTCTTTGGCAAATTGTGACACACTCATTAGATTTTTTTCTGATTAATGGAACCATCAACAGATTATTAAGATATAGCTATCTGGTTCCACTAATGCTTGCATTTCCATTAGGATAAATTTTTATAGATTAACCATTTCCCATATATAATGACTGTGTACCTTTGTATTCTCCGTTGCCAAGGTTTAATGTGCCCAAATTGTTTGTCATGTGATTGGTTGCCCTAAAGTCTGGATACCAGCTATCATCATGTATGTTTTCGATTTTCCTATATCTGTGTTAGTACTGTTTGATGTTGACTCTTGTTGCACACTGACCATGTTGGCATTGGAGTTTTGAGATCTTGAGTTATTGCTACCTTGCTGTGCTGGTGTAAAATTGACATCAAATGTGAAATAACACTTATTGGCAGTGTAACCATATTTTTCATGTATTTGGCATCTTGGTTTGTTGTTGTTATTGAAATTCCATCTGCCACCTCTTCCCCTATATCTGCTTGACTGACCACCTCTGGGATTGTTTGGTTGGTTTCTGTTGCCTTGATTTCTATCTTGATTCTTACTTATATTTACTGATACATAGTTAGCATTGTATTCCCAATTTGCTAGTTTCTTTTGCTCAAGTATCCCTTCATGGGCAATGAGAATAGATTGAACACTATGTAGTGATGGTAGATTTTCATTAGATGATATTATGGCAACTGCTGCTTCATATTCTTCATCCAATCCACTTAAGATGCATAATATTTGTTCTGTGTCAGTCATCTTATATCCAGCAGAGGCTAACTGATCACATATTGTCTTGGCCTTAGGGAGATATTCTCTCATGCTAACATTATCGTTTCTCAAATTTTGCAACCGCCTTTTATATTGCTTTATCCTAGCTACAGATTGAGAACTAAATAAGTGCCAGATTTCATGTGTGGTTTTGCACCCAACTAACTGTCGTAATAGACTGGCACTGATAGATGATAACAACTAAGAACTGATTAAACTATCTTGTCTTTCATGAATTGTGTATTCATCATTACTAACTAATTTTCCTTCATAATCTATAGTGAATCTTGGAGGAGTGATAAGAGTATCAAGAATATATTCTTGCAGCCCATATACTCAGATAGCAATCTCAATCTGGAATTTCCAGAGAAAATAATTGGATTCATCAAGTTGTAGGGTGATGATCTGACTTTGTGGCTTGATTATAGACTTGATGAGTTCTTGGGTGGTATTGGACTATTGCCGAGTGGTTCTTGATTCTTGATGAGGTGTATTGGCATTATCACTCCTTCCTTCTGACATGGTGATGAAGACTTGTCAAGAAGATGATGAAAAGTGGGGGAAAATCGGTTAGATCGGAAATGAGGTGCAGCCAAATTCAATTGGATGATGATCCAGATCAGACAAATGTTCTAGGCATGGCACTTCAGGTGAGTAAGTCGGAATCTTGATGAACTGATGGAGCAGTGGCAACCAGAGGGATGATATATGATGAGTTTATCTCTAATATCTCCCTTCTTGGCACGGTAACTGCTTCCAAATGATGATATCTTCAATATTTGTTGCACAGTTGTTAAACTGTGTAACTGATATCTCAAATGATGAAATTGTTCGGATGGTCAAAAAAATTTCAAAAGATTTGATCAATTTGTTGTTAAGCACTTTCTTTGGGATCTGATACCATGTAAAATAAAGATATACTTCTTATATTATTTATGAATACAGTTAAAATATAGATAGTGCATACTGTATTCATACAAGCAACTATATGAAAATAGGCTTGCGGGCAGGCCCAGAGCAAAACAATTACAACCCGCATTCTTAAGATAATATACATGCAGCCTTTATACAACCCTATTTCAATTCATTCACTATCAGCGACCAAGCATTTAAGACTTCAACATGGAATCTTATCTGATTTTCTTGATTTTATGTGTTAGTTAATCAATGAATATTTGTAAACAAAAGATAAATAATTCCATGACTGAAACTTAGTTCTTTTATACTTGTACTTGCATAATTACGTGAGATGGCTTAAACGCATCTTTCTCTTTTAATCACCTATATTTTTTTCCTATGTTGTTTTATTATGACAGCCACGTCATTTAATTAATTACAATTGCACAACTGAGGGACAATTTCTATCAAAGGTTGAGTATTTATGGCCAGCGTTAATGATCGCTTCTTTAGCAATCTAATCTATAGCATCAATTGTTAAGGTTATATATTATATTAACTAAATATATAATATCTTGGAAGACCTTGGTATTTCTTACTGTTACTAAGAATATAATGCAGACTCTCTTGTTCAACATGAAGTCTAATGCAGTTATCTAATTTTAGGAGTTTATGTTTATCGATGCTGTTAAATGGCTTTAGGTATCATTCTGTTCGTACTGATTATACATGAACTCCATTCATATTCATCACAGTTTATATTTTTCCATTTTCACTTTAATCACTAGTTATTAATATGCTACAATATGTGTATGTAGCGGAAGACATTGTATATATTTTAAGTTAATGCATTTGGATCTGGGTTCTAGGTGAGTAAATACCCATCAAGCTACTTTATAATGCATTTCACACCAAGAATTATCATATCAAAGCTATTTTATTGCCTAAATATTTCTTTTCAAATATGAATTTTATTTCATTATTCATGCTATTCAGGTGCATTTCGTATTTCTACTTCTTCATGTTCTTTCTAACATGAAACAGATTCCTTTCTTTCAACTTCCTGCATGCCTAAAAGATGGCCCTACTTATTTCCTGAATTTAGGAGCCATTATGGCAGGTAAGTCAAATTCTCGAGTCCTTAATAGATCACATACCTTTTTTCTAAGTTTTTGTCATAATTAATAGTATATTATATCATAGTCCTAAATCGATCAAGGTGCATTTGATCGCTATAAGAAAAATCAGGATTCAATTCTTTATAATTGGCAACGTTCAATTTAATCATATAATAATTTAGTTTTATAAAAGTTAACTAATTTTATAATAATAATGACAAATTAATTATTAGTTTTGTAAAAATTAACTAAGTTCATATTATTAATAATAGTACTATTAATAATAATTTATAAAAAAATTATCTAAATATATAATAATAATAATAATAAATTAAGTAAGTTTATAACAATTGTAATGAAGTAATAAATTATAAGATATTAATCAAGTTTACTAAGTTTTATAAAAAATAAATAAGTTTGTATAGTAATAATAATAATAATAATAATAATAAATTAACTGAGTTTATAAAAATTAACCTAGTTTAACATAATAATACTAACAACAACAACAAGAGTCAGGGCAGTAATAATAACAATAAGCAAACTAAGTTTAAAAATATTAACTAAGTCTCATAATAATTAAGTAAGTTTATAATTATAATAACAACAACAATAATAATAAACAAACTATAAGTTTTATAAAAATTAACTAAGTTTATATTAATAATAATACTACTAGTAATAATGATAAATTATTAAATATTAGCCAAGTTATCTAAGTTTTATAAAATGTAACTAAATATATACAATGATAAATTATACAATATTAACCATATTTAAATTTTATAAAATGTAACTAAATTTATATATTAATAATAAATTAACAAAGTTAAAGTTTATAATAATTATATGAAGTAATGAACTGTAAAATATTAATCAAGTTTACTACGTTTTATAAAAAGTAGCTAAATTTATATAATAATAGTAATAACAATAATACAATAAATTAACTAAGTTTGTAAAAATTAACCTAGCTTAAAATAATAATACTAACAACAACAAAAGTCATAGTAGTAATAATAGCAATAAACAAACATAGTTCATAAATATTAACCAAGTTTCATAATAATTAACTAAGTTTAGAACAAAAATAATAACAACAACAACAATGATAAATAATAAATTAACTATACGTTTCATAACAATTAACTAACTTTATAATAATAATAATAACAATAACAACAACAACAATAATACCAATGCTAATCAATTATAAAATTAACTAAGTTTCATAAAAGATAACAAAGTTTAGAATAACAACAACGATAACAGCAATAATAATTAACTAAGTTTATAAAAAATTAAATAAATAAAGTTTGCAGGAATATGTATATCCACATCTACCAATGTTTATATACCAAATGTATATTTATATACTGATGTACATGAGTTTTAATAACGATAAACATATATTATGTTTTCTTTTATATTATAGAATGATAATATTTGTTATCAAGTCTGAACACAAGTATTTTATAAATTAAACCAGAGAACCGGTATATTAAGCTACTGGTTTAGTTTAGAAATGAAACCGACATTTGCCCCGATTCCTCGGGATCATTATTTATTCTTTCATCTACTGTCTGACCAACCTGCAATACTTAAATCGTTAGGTCGAGGCTCGTACTTACATAATAGCATAAACTATATGTGTTAAGTAGACTGGATAATTAGGAGTACTATAATAAACTATAAATGGACAATATGTGATATAACTGCAATGTAAATTATAGGTTCTTAAAGAAGCATCTGACAGGTTTCCCAAACAAATTAAGCAAAAACAGTTGTAAAAAAAAATTTGTTCAGTGCTACCAAATAACAAATGCATAAGTTTATACTGATAAATAGTGATTGATAATGCCAATATCAAAAATAAAAGGATACACATTAAGCGGTGAAGATAATATGATCAGATGAGTATTAGCACTTGGCAGAAAATTCGGCTGGTGGAAACGAGCTATTTAAAATAGATCAAGATCATCATGATTCTTATAGTTGCACAAAAATGATGAGATGAAGTAGAATAGGATTGAAAGAATCCATGTCAAATTAACTTGAACTTGTCATATTTGATGCTAAATAAATTCATATTTGTTCTCTTTTATCTTTGATCTCTAGTTGCATTTTTTTCTTATAGGCATATTGAACTTTTGAAGGAGCCGAGCTTGGACTTTCCACGATTTATGTTTTGCTCTTTTAGCAAGCTCTTGTTATAAGATTTTATGTTGATAGCATTAAGGATTAAAACGTGGTTCATGGTATTGTATATGACTAAATTTTTTGGTGTATGAAATTGGTTTAGCTTTGATTATGTTTAATCTTTATAACCGCTTATAATATCATATTATATTAGTGTTTTTTAAATTGAGCAGCTTGTTTTTGAATATATTTTCGTGGTTATTATAATTGTTTTGAAACTGCTATAGTAGTTGTAAAATAGCAAAAACGCTGAAATACCGCAGAGCTTCGAAAGGGTTGCAAAACTAAAAGTAATAGAACACTGCAGACAAAAAACTGAAGCAAAACAAAAATGCTGCAATTATCAAAACATAACAACAAGTAATCGCTGCAATAAAAAACCATTGTTTAAAAGCTGCAATAATTATTTTTGCAGCCTTTTAAAATCGCTGTTATCTTATTTGTCCTATGAGGCTTGTTGGACTGCCTTCTTCAAAACGCTGCCAAATTAGTTCACATCGTTTTAGAAATGCTGTAAAATTACTTTACGGCAGTGTTTTGAAAAGCTTGGTAGTCTTATTTATAGCAACATTTTAGAAAATGCTACGGTATTTCCTGACTTTATTGCAGCATAATGTTAGGCAGCATTCTTCGAAACACTGCAAATGATTATGGCAATACTTTTAAAATGCTCCGAAAAATCTATTTTGTTATAGTGTTTGCTTATGTGCCTCGGTTTTTAAAGTAGCTCCATCATGCTTTCTTCAATCAAATCCAATAACATATTTAGCAATTCCTCATTCTCACTCGGCTCTTAATGAATCCACATGTATGATGGCATTATTATCTCTATTAGTAACATCGCTTCCGATCCATAAGTCAAGGAGAAGGGAGTATGTCCTATCACCATCTTGAAAGAAGTGAAATAGGACCACATTTCCAAAGGAAGCTCATCTACCCATGCTCCTTCTACCTTTTCCAACCACTTCTTTATGGGGGTCTTTAGAAACTCACTGAATGCTTTCACCTATCTATTGGCATATAAGTATGCTATTGCAGAAAAGATCTTCTTTTTTCCATGCTGTATATCACATTCTTAGCTCCACCCCTGGCCATGTGAAGTTCACCAATC
This sequence comes from Allium cepa, assembly GCA_030765085.1. Classification (NCBI taxonomy): domain Eukaryota; kingdom Viridiplantae; phylum Streptophyta; class Magnoliopsida; order Asparagales; family Amaryllidaceae; genus Allium; species Allium cepa. The sequence continues at coordinate 405,536,821 of CM060938.1, forward strand.
GAATCTATTCTGTAGACTGCTAAAGGTTAGGAGATAGCCATGCAAGTTAGTTCGACTGGCAGTAACATGGGGATTATGACATTTTCTTTTCTAGGGTCTCCTTCATTATGGTCTCCTCAACTACCTTGATATACATTGTCCAACACTTCCCTAGCCTCTTTAGTAGCCATGCACCTTAATAGTGGGTTAGTGAAAACTCTTCTGTATAGGATGATATCCTATATGGTGAACTGAGTTGCCTTGCGTATCACGTTCCTTTCTTCATTCTAGTTCAAGGGTGAATTTTTTAGTAGGTTCAACCAAAAAAAGTGATCCGTCTCGTAGGCTGGCCATTTTTTTCCAAATCATCAGCATCTTGATTTTCCTCCCATGGGGTGTGCTTAACTACATAGAATTGTTATGCATCAAGCAAAGCCTTTGTTTTTCCTACCTTTTTAAGTAGTATTCCAATTGTTCTCCTTTGACTTAGAATTCCTAAAAATCCCCAATTCACCGCCATTTAAAGGTCGCTTGGATACATATTGTCTCAATTCCTAGCTTTTTTTGCTATTTTCAATCCTGCTATTAATGTATTATGCTTCAATGTTCGGTCTAGCCTACAAGGTAAGAGGTCCATCCTGTAGGGGTCAAAAACATCCATTCTTGCCCTATCATTAGTGTTTCTCTTTCCCTTATTCACGTTTCGCATAGTCAAGTGGCATGGTGTCATTATGCTGCAAGCATCTCTATTAAAGATCATTAAAAAATTATTCACTAAAGTAAGTCATATCTTTGTATTGTTGTCCCCACATTCTATGAGGGTATACAATCACTTTAGTATCATGCTTCATATTTATATGAAGTTGACCCTGTCTTTGGGGCTGGTTGAAAATGTTATGCTATACCATTACTAATGATATCTGATTCGGCCTATGGATGGTCAAAATTACGCTCCATTATCTCTTGAGGAGTTGAACCTAGTCTTTTATTATCTCTGACGGAGTTGAATCCTATCTCTGAGACTAGAAAGCTTATGCTCTATAGTTCGATTATCCCGTTATTCATAATTTTCATGCACATTTATCTTTGGATATCTAGTAAGAGGGTATACTCTGATCTCCATGGGGGAATCCAACACTATGCACCCGGGCATGATTTATTCCCTTCCTCCACTAGGACTTAGTTCCGTTGAAGGACTATAGTCTATAGTTTATGGCACTCTCACTTGGGTTACCTTAGGTTTTAGCCCAGGGCATACCGGTTTCAATCTCTGCCATAGCTAGCTCTTTGGTTCTTGATTCATCGTATTCCATGGTTTTGCTACTAGCGAGAAGGATTCTTTCTGGAGTCTCCGTAAGTAGTGAATGCGGAAACTTTCCTTTTCTTTTGAAGTGTTTCCTTTCCCTAGTCTGATTATTCAACTTTCACATGCCCCCATCCTAAGGCTTTTCATATCCAATCTAGTTGACATTTGTCAACCTTGCCTCAATACCAGAATCCTCCAAGTACACAAACCTGTCAGCCCAATAGTTAGAATCCTCCATGTTAGTAGTAGGATTTTTCTTCATTCCCTGTAAAACTCTGTTTTCCCACTAATTTCCGAAACAGCCACTACAATGACAACATGTTTGTCAAGTTGATGTATAGCAGCTTCTAGCATTGAACCGTGCAAGATTATTCCGTAAGTATTCCCTATTCCTTTTGCTTGATACCCAAGTGTTAATGGATCAATGCTCTAAGCAACTAAATGAAATAGTTACTAAGTGTTGATGCCAAAATTGGATCAACACCCAAAAAATGTAAGTTTATAAAAATTAAGTCACAATACAAGGGGTTGATAGGTTCAAGATCTTAGAACTGCCAATAGTATCTACTTAGGTGACTATTGTAAGGGAGAGATAAGAGATAAAGAAAGAGCAAAGTCCAAGATTAGCCAAGATGATCCTTGTTTAGTTGTAGTAGGTCGATATTTATATAGCAATAGCTGTATAGGGTCAAAAGTCTACTTGAGTGAAAGCCTACGAGAAAGCCTAATGTGCATACATGAGCATATCGGTTAGCGTCCCGAGAAGAGCACTCAGTACCGAGAGGTTCCTCTTGGTACCAAGAGCTTTTTCTTGGTGAAAACTCTATCTTTTTACAGGCACTGCATTCCTATCTCAAATTTGATGTGTTTCAAGTTTTATTCCATGAAGACCCTGTTCCTTTCGATGATCAACTTGATTACACTTGACTTGTTCTACTCTCTTTGCTTTCTTCTCATCAATCCTTGAATTTGCTTATCTAATCTTTAAGAGACGCGTCAGATAATGAGTAGTTTGAAGTATGGTTGAAATTTGAGAAAAAGTAGGGCCTAAAGGATAATTTTGGCCTATCGGTGCCGAGAGCTTTCCTTTGCTTTAAGTCACTTGATTTTTTGTAAGTTTCATTCTCTAATTCTCCTAAGTCCATTTCCAAGAACTCGTGTGAATTCATTTTCGATTTGACCTTCTACTTCAAGCTGAATTCTACTCGATTAAAAACCCAGTTATGACAAGAATAGAAGAAGGTGATGTATGTTACTTCCTTTGTAGCTCCAACTTCCTTTATATGCTGAATGTAGCGCCTCAAATGTGTTCTAGAGTTGGATTTTCTAATATATTATTCGAGGACCGGTGTCTTAAAACATGAGCTCTGACTGCACGTCCAATATTTGAAGTGAACTGACCTTGGTTCACCTTATCATGCTTTGGTGCCCTACTCTAGTTGCTAACACTCGACACGTTAGCCCAGTGACTCATACTGGAATGCTTCCTTGGGTTTCTTGGTTAACCGCATTGTGCCCTCTATGTAAATGGATCAACCATCTAAGTACAGTAAGATTGGACTCATAAGTTCCCAATTCAATAGCCAAGCATGTGGTTTCAGCATCATCATTGACTTTTGGTGAGTCATCATCATTTGGTCTGGCATGGGCTATACCATTGTTCCAATACCGATCAGTTCTACATCAAGCCAATTTGGTTCAAGCCCTAGCCAGTTTGGTTTATGGAATTCCAGATCTGCATGGCTCCTTCTTGCCATACCTACTCACTTGCATCCCTTCTTAATGGATTGTCAATAAAATTCTTATTTTGGTCTCTCTGAACTTGCATCGATGCTAATTGCTCCATGAGTCTAAGGAATGCGTCCACAATCTTATGATACTTAACTAGGAAAGAAGCTTCCCTATTTGCAGTCATCGTTTGTGGTCACACTACTAGACTCTTCACTAAATCTAGTTGCTATACCGAGCCATCTCTTTGATGCAACATCTTTATCCTCATATACTTAGCCGTCTTATAGATGATTCCTTCGATGTGGCTGGTTTCTCTTTTGCCAATCTCCTATCAAACTTCGTTCCAGAGTGTACTCCACCATACAACGTCTTCAAGGCGAACCTTTCATCCATGTTCTAAATTTCCAGCTGCTATGGCACTAAACTGGGATAGGTACTACTATGATGACTCTTCTTTACTTTTTTCATCAGATAATGAGTACCCAACCTTCGGTTGTGTTCATAATTAACTGGTAAACTTCTCTTTCAACATCGCCAAGTTATGGATTAATCTCGGGTTAGGCGACAAAATCAAATCTTCGCTAAGTTTATTAAGAATATAGGAAAGTACTTGCACAAGATTTCCTCTATAGCTCTGCTCATTAGCATGTGACGGGTATACCATTGTAAATGTATTATGAGATTAATTATTACTTTATATGACTCCATGGTAGACTTCCTGAAATGCCTGGGATTTCTTATGGTCCTATCTCTAGGGCGAAGGTACGGCTTGCAACACCCCGCATATTGTTTTAATTAATTAAAAAGAAATTAATTAATAAACTGTAAACAATGAAAAAGGGATCTCTACAAATGTCAAAATTTGGCTGTGAAACTTGTAGCATTGTATTTATGGTGATTTTCTAATCAATTTTCATATATAATGTTTTTCGATCGGAGTTCAAACGAAAAAGTTATTAACGTTTGAAGTTTTAGCATTGAAAATAATTATATATGTAAATATAGCAATAAAATCAATTAAGGCTAATTAAATATTAACATTTAAATTAATAATAGATGGAAGAATTAAATGAGATCAATTAAGGAAAGAAATGCATAAGGTAATTTTACAAAGGAAAAAAAAGATCACATGTTTAAAAAAATTATGTTTAAAAATATACCCAAACGACAAAAAAATGGCCTAGGTCGACCCTTAGCGATCGACCATGGCTAGCGGCCATTGACCTGCACATTTTTTAAAGCAACAGTGAATTGTTTTTAAACATTCCAGGTTTAAATTATTTGATCCGACGGTTAGCGCTGATTTGAACCTCTATAAATTAGGACCTTGGGCTTCACTTCCAACTCATAATTTTCTAATGAGCTAATCTGCCATTTTCTTTTCTCCTCCAGAATTCTAAAAACACATAAATAGTTTTAGGATGCAGGATACACTTTGTAGAAGAGGAGATGATAGGGAGTAGAAAATAGGTTCAAACCAGGACACTACCTCGAAGGTAAACTTTAGATCAAATCTTAATTAATAAAATTAAATCTAAATTCATTTTTCAAGTCCAAATTCTAATAGATCTGTATAAATGTTAGTTGTGGTGCCAAATGGGGATTAAAAAATTAAGAGTATAGATAATATAGTTTAAATCTGGATTAGATTTAGAGATTTGGGTGCGCTAAATAGAAGATGAGTTGGAATATTATATGTTTGTATATAATATTAGATTATATCGTTTGTAGATCTATTCCTTTATACCTAAGAATCGAATTTAAATCGCAGAAGAATTCATGAATATGAAAAATGAAGATGCTAAACTTTCCAACAAAATTTGTATTGGTAGTTACAAAAGTGCAATGATTATATTTAATTATGTAATTGTGTAATGATTAGATCTAATTCTGTAATTGCATAATGATAAGATTTAATTCTGTAAAATGTGTAATGGTTAGAATTGGTATTTTTACAATAAATGAACCAAATGAAATCTTAATGAAAATGAAATCTTATTGAATGCGTAATGCTTAGGAACTTGTATTAATTTGACGATATGCATAAAATTGGAATAAAGAATTATATAAATCTTTTGGGGTTTTGTGATAGTTTAGTGCATTGGAACTTAAAAGTTCCAAGTATACTTCCTCATATTATCAAATTTAAAATAAAGAAGAGTGTGATGTTTGGAATAACAAGGAATGCATAAATTAAAATAAAACGGCAGAGATATACAAAAGAAGGGAAAATTTTCGTGTTTTTTATTACTATTTATTTCAAGACAAATTAAACATGCAATTCTTTGTAATTACAAACACCACATAAACATCTCATCTTTGGATAAGATATGAGAATTTATTATGTTAACATATGTTGAATAGAAGTTTGTTGCCAAAATATAGTAAATCTTAAGGGTTGAACATCAAGATAAGAATGGAATAAAAATATCAATAAGATGGGAAATAATGAAATTCATAATGGGAAGTTATTGGAAAGAATAAAAAGGAATAGAAATCAAAGTTGGAATTAATGAATGTGTAACAACGATAATGATGATTGAAAATAAGAAGCTTCAAATGAATTTGAAAAGGAAAAGATAAAAGCATAATAAAATAATGAGACCTAGGATCAACCACAAGAACTGCAGAGGTAATTAAAGAAGGAATTGAAGAACAAGAATGTATAAATATAAAACATACATTTATAAGTAGCCTCGGTATGCGCTTATGATGGATGTGATTATAATTTAATGTGTAAATTATGCATGGAAAAATGACATAAGGTCATTAGAATAAGTTAGAATAAGGAAACGCATACAACTATAGGACCGAGGAGAGTATACTCTTGCGTATAGAGAAAGGGATGCCCTTAGGTTAAGATTATGCCTGAAATAGAAGCTCTGTAACACTCTATGTTTATTAGCAATAATAAACATTGATTGTTAGGTGGATGTCAAGGTTGAACTCGCATTGTTAAAATAGGTCTACTTTAAAATTAGTTAGAGGAGTATGGCCTTGATTGCGTTAGCTATCAAAATGGACGGTGGTTGGATCAGATACCATACAACACATATGGAACTAGTTTTTTTAAGGGGTAGAGTTGCATAGGTCCCAGGTCCGTCATCGATCTCCTGTGGTCAACGGGGATATGTTTACACTTAATTGTTCTTCGCCACCTACCAGGGTGGATTCAATTAGATAATGCATCGCCACAGTTGTTTGTTAGCTTGTTTGATAGGTTAAGGCTAGAATAACCCACAACGAGATTCCTTCGAAACATGGACGGGGTGGTTAGTGGAGCTAAGTCCATGTAATAAGAAGTAGAAAAGACAGAAAATCCCCATAAAGAACACGGCCTAATGGAGTAGAGTTCGTCGATGCGCACTATAGGATTTTCTTGCATTATACATTGTTCATGATATAGTGAGGCGATGGATTCTAACGAGATGCGGACCGAGAGATACTTATGGAGACAGTATCTAGGTCCATTAGGGGACTAAGATATATGTATGTGTGTGTGTGTAGAAATCCACCGGATGTAGATAGGAATGGCTCATAAGTAGAGACAGAGTCTAAACGACCAATAATAAAATTAGAAATAACATAAAATAGCGAACAATCGACATAAGCTAGTGTTATGTGTAAGATATACAATTTACCAATCACAGGAATATTATATTGACCCCCTCCTCATTGCAATTTATATGATAGATTGAAGGACGGGTACTGGTGTTTGGCATGTTCAGTGTTGATATGGACGCTTGATTTTGGAAGTGTCAAACCTTGGTCAGCACTTACATGATCCATTATATTTTAAATTATTCTGCTGCAAGTTATTTTGTTAGGGCTTTGATATGCATTTTTTGGTTTTATTTGTAGGATACCAAACCAACATTATGTACTTTGGTGGACTTGGGTTTTAGATTTAGTAAAAACTAAGGTCCATTGGAGGTGTAAGTTGTTACATTTGGTAATAGCCTTAGGCTAGTAGATCTTGAAAAATTTAGGAAATGTTGAGCAAATGTATTTTTATTTTTCCTATAAATATAAATATACCATACGCCAAATCCTAAGAATTCCAATCATAGAATAGATGCATACGAAATGTCCCTGAAGTTGGATGGTACATGACCTCATAGTCGACCTAAATAGCGCAATGACTATAAATTCCCATATGATTGGCGATCGATGATGTACAATAGGTCTAGAAAAAAGGGAAAGTAAGAGTCTATATGTCGTAGATAGCAGAAGATGTGGAAGTTCCTAAAGAAAGGTGTGGAATTCTCACTCCTAATTGATAATTTGATTTTCAACAATGAGAAACGAACAAGTTAGTAAATTGAAAGAAAGATGTTCTTAAGTGAACAGTTAGAAAACCACTAAGAGTCTAACCAAATAATAAGAAGTTTTCAAAGAACTGAGAAAAGGTATAAATTGTATACGTAAAAAGGATTTTTGATGAAAATGGTTGCAAAAGTAAGTAAATTATTGGATTTTGAGAGTCATCAACAAAAGCTTTGTTTTTTTTTGAAAAGGTACTTCATATATAAAACATATACTTCCATAATATGCCTCATGAAAACCTCACAATCCATCTAAAATAAATGGGTGCCTTGCCAGGAAAAAGTGTCATATCATGTTTATATATTAACAGTACAACAATAATTATGCCAAAAAGCCAATTTATCAAATAGATAGAGGAGTTAAAACAAGTAAGTCATGCATTCAAAACCATCCATACGATCAACTTGGGGCATAAATAAAAACAAACAAAAACAAACAAAACCAAAATTACATCACAAATAAAACCAAAATAAAAACACGAGTTGAAGCCAGGAATATCAGCATAGGGAATAGCAACCACAAAACGAAGAGATAACAAACTTTAAAAACAAGATCGTGGAAGCTTCCAGTTGCTTTTACTAAAAAATCTCAGATCTAAATTAAACACTAGAAAACCATCAATAATGGCGACCAGGTAACTTCGCGAGAATGATGAAACTATTCATAAAAGAAGAAGTGCAGACTAAAGCGAACCAACTTCGATCTCAGGGAGGGTGGATTACCATATTCGGATCGATTTTAACTTCGAAATTAGATAGGATAAGTACCAAATCTCTAGTAATCTTCTTTGACTCCACTATGCTTTGAATTAAATGTTTGCAATCTTGTGTATGATAATATTTCTTACATGAACTGGCAATTCTACATCTTAGAAAATTCTTGAATTTCATTCTTACCAAATGTGCCAAATCATCGAAGTAAATGCAATTTTCATGATATGATTATGTAGACTATTACTGCTCTGAACTTAACATATATTTTCTAGGATCTGTTTGATATCATAAGAATTTCCAAAGCTAATACCAAGCTTATGTATGATTTGTTCTAGAATTTGTTCTAGAATTTGTCTAGAATATGAGCAACTGAAAATAGATGGTCTCTATCCTCATTGTGATTTGAACAGAGAACACATAATCGATTAATACCATTGTTCCACCTGCTGATTTTATCTTTAGTGTTCAATTAGTTTACTATTTCTAGTAAATAGAAAATTGACATTTTAAGGGCACATTTATTATTCCATATGACTCTGGACCACCTAGCTTCTGCATGTTCGCTTCTTATATGATCCCATGCTGAATTTAAATTAAATTTACCATCATTACTAGGTAGCCAAAACTAGCAATCATGTTGCATTTGATTATCTATTTTAATATTATGTACTGTATTTTGACATTGAACATGGACATGATCAAGTTGATTTTTCCACTCATTATTAGCTATAAGAGTAGAAAATTTTCTGTTATTGCCTCCATAAATAGTCATGGAATTCCATTCAAAATTTTCCACTAAGAAGTAACCATTAATCCATGGGTCTAACTGTCCTCACCATTTACAATTTTTCTTTTAATTAAACCTGAGCATCATTTTCTAGCTTTAAGCAAGATTTTCCAAGTATATGATGCGTTGTTATCTATGGCAACAACCTAAAAGTTAATATTACTACAATATTTGTTGTACATCCAAATAGCCCAGGTTGATTTCCTTTGTAAAAAATTCCATAACAGTTTCAACTCCACAACTTTTGCCATTTCATCAATTTTTCTTATACCTAGCCTACCTTCATTCTTGGATTTACAAACATCATCCCAGCTCATCTTATGAGCTTTAGATTTCCAAATGAAATTAGCACATATAGAATTGATTCTTTGAATTATAGACATCGGGAATTGGGAAAATTATAGCCGGAATTGAACATTGGATGTATGACTATTTTCACTAATTCAATTCGACCTCTAATATTAAGCAATCTATTATTCTAGTGGTTAATTTTTTTTTTGATTTTATCTGTTAAGCATCCAAACTCCCTTGCTTTAAGAAAACTGTTAGACAGTGGAATGCCTAAGTAGATCGCTGGTAGTTTGCCAATACTGATATTTAGAATGTCAGCTATTTGTTGTTTGTGTTTGGCTCGTTTGCTAAAATAGACCGTGGATTTATTTTCATTAACATCAAGGCCAGTAAAACATTTCAGACTATGAAGTGTGTGCATGATGCAATCTGCATTTAGTATGTTGGCTTTGGCCATAATCAAGATGTCATCCACATATAATAAGTGAGTAATTATAGGATTACTCTTATGGATAGGGGTGAGATTACCTTTTAAGTACTCCATATCAAGGTTGATTGTGAGGAACTCCATAGCTATAGAAAATAAATATGGTGGAAGGGGGTCACCTTGCCTTAATGCCTCGAGCTCTCAATGAAACCAAATGGAGATCCTTCAAATAACACTGAAAAGGATGGAGTAGAAATACATTCATGTAATAGATTAACAAATGATATAGGAAAACCCATGGCAATTAGCATATCATGAATAAACTCTCTATTTATTTTATCATAGGCTTTATGCAAGTCATTTTTCAGGCAAATGCTGTTGGAAACTTTCCTATAAAATCCTCTAATCATTTCATATGCAAGTAAAGAATTTTCCATAATGACTCTCCCAGGAATGAATGCATTCTGATTATATGAAATAAGTTCATCCATATAAGGTTTTAGTAAATTAAAAAGAAGATTGGCTAAAATCTTATAGGAGACATTGCATAGAGAGATCGGTTTGAAATCTGATATGTCACTTGCATCTAGTTTTTCTGGAATGAGGCAAATAAATGTATGATTGATTACTCTTATAATTTACCATGTTGAAGAATTCCATTCATGGTGTTCCAAATATCTTCTTTAAGCCGCTCCCAGTGAACTATGTAAAATTTTGAGTTTATGCCATTAGGCCTGGGGGAATTGTTGTCATTGATATGAAACACAACACTTTCTATTTCCTCCAATTGAAATGGCTTATATAAATTTCTTCTTGCATTTCAAAGAGTATTCTTTTACATATGATGCCTGGGAATTGTCTTATAGCCTGAGGGCAGAAAAAAGATTAGTAAAGTGACTGATTGCTTCTTGCGCTAACTTTTCTGATGCTGGTTTCCATGTGCCATTCGAATTAAGAATATAATTACTGCCTCTATTTGGTTTAAGGACATTGACTCTGTTGTAGAAAAAATTGGTTGTCCTATCCCCTATAACTAACCAATTAAGTTTCATTCTTTGTTCATTAACAATCGTAAATTTTCTCATAAAAGAGTGCATCTGGTCAGTTTTCAAATTGTAATGAACTTTTAAATAATCATTCGAAGGATTTTGAACTAATTGATTATAAATATCATTAGCAACCTCTTTCATTAAAGCAAATACAGAATGAATGTTTTTTTTTTATTTTTAGCCCAAGTTTTCGATGCTGATTTTGCAGCCTTCAGCCTGCATAAAAAGAGATGAAGAGGGTTGCCATGAAAATTTTGAGACAGAGCTTTATAGAGAGTTGGGTGGTACCCCTGTTGAAGATGCCAGGTATTGCTATATCTGAAAGGTACCTTTTTCTCCTATCATTATGATTCATGAATTTCAAAATTATAGGAGAGTGGTAACCTAATGAATGGCTTCCAAAGTTAATACCAAATGATAGAACTTTTTCATCCATAATAAATTAACAAAGGCACGATCGATTTTAATATAAATAGAAAATTTTTATCCTCCCCTCCAAGTGAAAAAAAATACTAGTGAAATTAGGTTCCACTAGATTAGAATAAGTAATTAAATTATTAAAGTCTAAGTCACCTACCAAATTATAAGTACCATCATTAATTCTCTCATTAGGCGATAAAATAGAGTTGGAATCTACTGCTACAATCCATAGGAGATTAACTTTTTTAGACTGCTTTGAAATATAATTCCATAACTCCTTCCGCTTAATCTCATCATTGGATGCATAAATCATAGAGCATAACATAATGGTACCATTAGCATTGTGTAGGATACAAGAAATGAATTGGTCATTAGTATGAATAATGATATTTGACCAATGCGAAGAATCCCATAAGATTAAGATTCTACTTTTAAGGCTAGTGGAGATATTGTGCGAATGTTTCCATTTATCATTTATTTTTGCCATAAATCTTTCAACGTTAACCATTGAAAATTTATTTTCAATGATACGAAGAAAAGAATTTTTTTACTACTAACCAAATGCAATGTTTCTAACTATTTAGATAAGTCATTCATGCCCAGATGTTCCAAAAATGGAACTCCATATATTAACTATTATCTGAAATGCTACTATCAACATGGGATATAGCAGTCTTGGATGCCTTGTGTTTTTTCGACTTTTTATTTTTCCCTTTCAGTTGATTAACTAGAATATTCCATGCGGGATTATCTAAAACATCTGCTGACGAGGTTGCTTTGAATTCAAAGGGAGCTTCTTCAGTTCTAACTTTTCGAGTGGCTCTAGGTCTGATTACCTGTTACAATTCAGAACTCTGGTCAACATTTTCATTACAAGGAGAAATTTTAGTAGGCGCAGCTAGCACCTCATCTGCCATAATGTTTTCTTCAACTATACTTGTAATATTTTTCTGTAAATATGTCTCAGAGACGAATGGATTGTATCCTGGTTTACGGTTGTATTAATGTCGTGTGAACATTGCCCAACTGGACTGTTTGATATTCATTATTGGATTGAACTGATTTTTTTTATCATTCCCATTATTCTGAGAATTGATAAATATAGAGTTTTGTTTCGTACTATCTTGATTGTCTGCGACAATAATAGTATCACCAACACTATCTACGTTTTGCTCGATGTTATCTATGTTCATTTCATTATTTTCATTCGACTGTACCCGAGGAGGATTTTTGAGCATCCATACTTTATTGAATTGGCAGTGAGACTCATCGCGTCCAAAACTAGAGTAATTAGAGCAAATTATAGGTTTCCATACGTATACCACTTCTTGCCAAATAATTTCATCTGTTTCCGATAGAATAGAACCTTACTCGGAAAATCAAAAGAGTTCTTGATTTCTATTAAAACTCTAGCATAAGCAATTTTAATTATACCTTCAGTAAATTTGTCTGCTTTGATGGGAGATACAAGAACCGAGGCAATACGGCTAATCCCTTCTTCCATCTAATAGTCCAGTGGTAGGTTGGGGAAACAAACCAATATCGAAAGTAATTCTTTGTTAAGTTGCATCCCAAGAGACCATCTCTTCATCGTCATAAACATTTTATTATAGTAGTAGGGACCACCTTCCAAGATTTTATCATAATCTTTTTTGTTATTGAATTTTTATAACATAAAATCCATTTTCCCTAGAATATATAGAAAAATCATCTACTGGCTTCCAAATTCTGATTATATAATCCTTAAAGTAAGGATAGTATGGTTTGAGACGAACAATGTAAATCACAATAGCATTATCCTATTGTATTTTAGCGTTTGAACAACTTTAGCAGACATTTTAGTACAATTCATTGAATTGAAATCATGAGGTTGATAAAACTTAAGCGGAACAGAAACCATAATGTTATTACCCTTAACGATTTCATTCCATGTCCGACTAGACGAAGTGGAAAAATTCCATTTGGTGCTAGCGGATCTATTCTCAGTCTGGGATGAGTGATTAGGATTCTCGTGAGTATGAGTTAGATTTTGGTGAATATGTTGAGTAGGAGTAGATCTCAAATTTTTTGTTTGAGAGCCGTTGGAAACGGTATTAGAAATATGTGGCAATTGAGATTGATTAGAATGTCGCTTCCACCTTTTTGATCTTACAAGGATAAAGCCATCGTTCGGATTGACTGACATGGTAGTCTTAGGTAGCGGAGAAAAGCCCGGAGGCGGGTCTGAAGAATTAGGCATCGATTCTAGGGAAGGAGGCAAGTCATGATTGGAGGGTATTGGAGAGGACATAAGGTAGGAAACAAATCACATAGGAGGTAAATAGTAGATCGCAGAAACTGGGGAGAAAACCGAAGGCGAACGAAAAAAGAAGGATGAGGCAAACAAAAAAATGAAGGGTCAAGCGGAAATTAAGGTTTCTACCATTAACATCAAACTTTATTAGGTATTTTCTATTTCAATCAAAAGATTTACCTTATGGTGATTTAACTTCAATGCAAACAATAGGTTGTTGGAAAAAGAAAAAAGATATATATATATATTTAGTTAAATTGAAAAGTTTTCCACAGAATGGTTTCACAAAATAATTCGTTAGAAAGAGTAATAAAGTGGATATAAGGCTCACTAGTTCGTTATAAAGAAAGGAAAGTAAGAACATAAAGTTCTAATAAAAATTGATATTTTGTTGAAATTTAAGGTTTCAATAATGGAAATTTTATAGGAAGTTATTTTCCTTTAAAAAGAAATGATAGAATAATATAGATCATGAATTTTTTATAACGAAAAGTTTTAAGTTGTAAAGTTTATGTCGGACAACAGGAAGTGGCACAAGTTTGGAACATGGGTAAATAACACAGAAAAGAAGACTTGGAATCCTAAAACAAAGCTATAGGCAAACACATTATAAATGGTTCAAGTAAGAAGACAGTAAATTAAGTGAAAAGCATTTGGAATTAGTGAAGTTTAGGTTGAAGAGTGAATAATAGAAAATTTTGAAATGTAAATAGAATTGAGGTTTAATTTATTGTGAGTAGGTTGGGATTCAATATATTTTAATTCACTGGAATGAAAAGGGATAACGCTAAACTTCCTTGTAATTTCACGCTAAACACGAATTCTCTTTTAAGTGATTTATAGAGAATTATAGCATTAACTATTTCTTTTGAAATGGGAAAATAGTTCCAATGCATTAAAGTATAAGGTCGTTAACTATAATAAAAAGTGTAGTAGTTAGGAATTATATAGGTGATCATGAAAAGAAATTGTGCTAGTAATCTAATTTTAAGCAGCATAAGAGATTAAAGGCAGAATAAAGAAAAATAGACATTTTTCATTGTTATGTGCATTTCAAGTACCTTTTAAAAAAAGGTCTACCATTTCTGACATTTAAAACTCCACTAAAGGCTAAAGGTGGAGATAGAAAGAATAATAGAGTGAGAATTGTTCTTATCTGCTCTAGTTTTATTATTTAAAAGCGTATAAAGATGTTTTTGAAAAACTGCAAAGTGCATTTTTAGAAAAGAATGTTTTGGTGTAAGTTTTTGAAAGAAAAAATTAATAGTTTGATTATAAATCCCGACTTTTAAGAAGTAAAAGTTAAAAGATCTTTAAAGAGAAAAGATTGATTTAAAAAAAATAGAGTGTAAAGGATTATGGTAAGAACCTCGGAATACTTTGTTAGACATGAGTGCAAGATTTGAGAATACCATCAAGTAATATGGATTTAAAGAAGATGGTAACAAAGGATTATGAGATGGCAACCACTCGTGGAGGATATTCACAAACTCAAAGTTAAAATATGAGGATTTCAAAAGGATGGCATGTTGGAAGGTCCATTCAATTTGAGTATGAAGTATTAGGGTCATAACATCATTAGTGTTGGTTGATGTTGTAAGGTAGCTTCCAACAGTTGATCTAGTTTGGTTGTGCTGTAAGCATTAGTTATATTTATTAGGGGAAAAATCACGTACAATCTTATAAGAAATGTTCATGTTCATTTTTTTTACTTTCAAAGTGGACCTCAATGTTATGGGAAAAAACAATAAGATAAGGAAATTTCAGAAATGATACGACAGCTAACACAAAAGAGAATAAAATAGTAGAAACTGGAAGTTAACAAATAAATTAAAATAATTAATTTGAATACTACTAAAATGGAAGCGGAATAGGATTGATAAGTTTCAACAAGCAGTGGATAGGGGAGGAATGTTGAGTAGCCACGGGTCAATGTCCCTATACCTCAAAGGTTGGAATTTATAATCAAACTTGGTTGTTCATTGCTATTATAAATAAAAGAAAAGTTTTTTGAAACTTAAGATTTACCGAGTAAATTAAGAGAAGTCCACTACGGACATTGGATTATGATTAAACTTCAATTCCTTGAGTTATGGAAATTTTGTTTCGAAAAACCTATAATAAGTATATTATTGAAAAATAAAACATTTTTGCAAATTGTTTTAAAGGATTTTTAGGAATATTTAAGAAAGTGATATAAAAATATTTTTGAATTAAAAAGGAATTTTCAAAATTTGGAAATGCCACATACTTCGCGTTGGGGAATAGTTGATAGGTTGGTTAATAAATTTTTTACCGTGCTGTAGAAATGACAGTAAAATAAAAACGATTAGCAATACGAGAGAAAATTGTTATAACTAGGAAATCACTTTCTCCGTATCTTTTAATAACCAAAATGTTGAATTTTACAATAAACCCTACTTTAAAAACTAAAATGAAATTGACTTATGCAAACTATATCTGGAAAAGTTGGAAAAGGAATGGGGGAGGAAGAGAAGAATCCAAGATACATGGGAAAAAGGTACATAAGAAAAAGATGGAAATATAGAATTTCCTATCTAGACACTTTTCTAGCATAAGAAAAGAGTTTTAAAAAACTGGATTTTCCTAAAACTTAGATGTTAGGAATGGTGTACTATGTCTTTGGATGATAAGGATTGGATGAAAAAATTGGCTGGACTACACTTTAATTCATAGAAATGTTGGAAACTTGGATGAAAAAGAAAATTCTTGGTTTCAAAAGTTGCATACATGTAGATCTGCTAGTATATCTAGGATATTTGCACCATATTTTTGAAATTTTGTTTAAATGCAAGTCATTCATATAGGAGGCGCCAATTTAGAATTGCTCAGTGTGCATATTATATATGTTTGATACACCATGCACTGTACATGAATAGTTGCAAAATTTGTTACACGCTAATTGATTGCTAATATAGAATGGATGTGCAATAGGTTTACATGATAGAACCCTTACGGAATTTCGGGAACGAAATTCTTTTCTGGAGGAGAATGTAACACTCCGTGTTTTTGCGTTAATTAATTATAAGAAATTAATTAATAAATAGTAAACAATGAAAAATGTAATTTTTGCAAATATCAAATTTTGGTTACGAAACTTACACCATTGTGTTTGTGATGATTTTCTGATTAATTTTCATACATAATATTTTCCAATCAGAGTTCAAATAGAAAAGTTATCAACGTTTGAAGTTTTAGCGTCAGAAATAATTATATATGTAAATTTGATTAAAAAAATCAATTATGGCTAATCAAATGTTAATAAATGTTAACATTTAAACTAAAATCACAGAGAATATAAAATAGACGAAAGAGCTGAACGAGATCAATTAACGAAGAAAATAAGTGCACAAAATAATTGAATGAAGGAAATAAAAACAAACAAAGATCACACGTTTAAAAATTTACGTTCAAAAGCATAACCATATTGACCCAAAAAGTGCCTAGGTCAACCATTACCGCTCGACCCGTATATTTTTAGTAGGGATAGTGAATTTTTTTAAACATTCCAAATTTAGTTGGTTTGATTAGACGGTTAGCGTTGATTTTAACCTCTGTAGATTAAGACCTAGGCCTTCGTTTCCAACTCATAATTTTCAGATGAAATGCTTTGCCATTTTATTTTCTTCTCCAAAATTCTAAATACATATAAATAATTTTATTTTGCACGGATACACTTTAGAGAAGAAATAAAAGGGGAACGAAAACAGAAAATGGGTTCAAACCAAGGCACTACATCGAATGTAAACTCTAGATCTGATCTTAATTAATTAAATTAAATCTAAATCTCTTTTTTCTAATCTAAAAATTAATAGACCTGTATAAATGTTAATCGTAGATTCAAATAGGAAGACCAAAATGGAGAATGCAGATAATACGGTTTAGATTTGTAATAGATCTAGAGATTTAGGAGCGCTAAGAATGAGAATATTATATATTTATATGTAATATTATATTATATCGTAACGGATCTATTCATACATTCCTAAGAATAGAACTTAAATTGCAGATGAATTCATGAATATGAAAAGTTGAAGATGTTAAACTTGCCTATGAAATTTATATTGATAATTTCAAAAGCATAATAATTAGATTTAATTATGTAGTTGCGTAATGATTAGATTTAATTAAATAATTGCGTAATTATTAGATTTAATTCGGTAAAATGCATAATGATTACGATTGGTATTTTGAATAGCAAATGAACTGAATGAAATCTTAATGAACGTGCAATGATTAAGAACTTATTTTTACTTGACAATGTGAATAAAATCAAAATAAGTAATTGTTTAAATCTTTTAGGGCTTTTGTGATATTTCAATGCATTGGAACTTGAAATGGTGCAAGTAGATTTCCACATATTATCAAGTTTAAAATAAAGAAAAGTGTGATATTCGAATAATAAGGAATGTACAAATTAAAATAAAAAGAAGGAGATGTAAAAAAACAAGGAGCTGTAAAAAAACAAGGGAAAATTTCCGTTTTTGTATTTATTTCAAGGGAAATTCAAGAGGCAATTCCTTGTAATTACAAACACTGCATAAATATTTCATCTTTAGATA
Source organism: Allium cepa (assembly GCA_030765085.1). Taxonomy (NCBI): domain Eukaryota; kingdom Viridiplantae; phylum Streptophyta; class Magnoliopsida; order Asparagales; family Amaryllidaceae; genus Allium; species Allium cepa. The sequence continues at coordinate 405,554,726 of CM060938.1, forward strand.
AAACTAGTGCGAACCCGTGCTTTGCACACGGATTACGGGAATATTTTTATAATCATCATCCGTTCTTTGTTTGTTTTATATTTAAAATATTATTTAGATAAAGTTAACTTGTGATGATGTTAAAACCAATGCATAGTATGCGTATAACACTTTTATATAAACATTAAAAAATCGATATGATAATGAAAAAACAAATACTAATTGGGCAGTAAGCAAGAAAGAAAATATATCGGCCTATCACTAATTTTTGGATTGATATAGACAATATAGTTATGTCCATGATATACAACATGTCATGTATTTGTCCATATTTTATTAGGCTGAATATGTATTATCTATGTGTGTTAGAGGATGCATCCTTCCAAAGAACTAAATCTAATTCCTATTTATCTAAGTAGCAGGTTATACCATAGTTTCATCTTGTCTATGTGATATAGGATGCCTAAATATAATTATTCAAATCTTCCATGAGTAGTATGGAGTAATTATTATGCTAATTGACCTGTTCCCATCAAGAGCGGCCTTATCGAAAATAAAGGCCAGGTAGCAGAATTCTCATTCTTTTATTGCATAATAATCATGCTCATTAATAGAAAATCAGTTTGCCAAATAATATATCTCTCCGTACATCAACTATATCGATGTCCTCTCATACTTCATGAGTTTCACATTGTACATGTTCACACAATACACAAAATCAATAGGCCCCTCATCAAAATATTGCACTACATTGGAAAATATAGTAACTAAATAGGCGATAACCAAAGAAGAAAACCGGCTACGCACGCAAAGTCGTACCATGTATAAAGTATGAATATAACAGAATTAGTAGCCTGCTGAAGAAGGCGGGTATATGATAGTAGTGGAAATAGACTAAACTAAATTATTGCACACACATATAAGATAAATTACGTGTGTTTTAGGATCAATCAAAAAGCAGTAGTTTACAGTTTTTACTTTTTCCTAAGCCGCGAGAATAAATACAAATAGCATGAAATAGTTATCTGCACATCAACTGGTGATCTATAAAGCGATTATGTTGACAGCATTCAATTGGAAGTGATGATTACCGCAAATAGAGATAAGTTTTGAAGAGAGCAATTTTCGTCTCTCTTATAGCTAGTACATTAGCATTATCAAAATGTTAGGGCATGATATAAATATTGTAAAGCCAGCCAAGCTCTACATTGTAAAAGAATAGTTTTTTACTTTTTCTACTGAAGACAAATCATAAAATAGTAAAAATCTAATAATAGTCGCTGCATCTCAGATGGGTAAATTTCAATGGAAAGATACTTGTTAACTTCATGTCGTTCACCTATGTAAAGCTTGGTCAAAATAGTAAGACCAACCTATAAAAATATAAAATATGTCTAATTAGGAGTGAATAAATTTAGCATGATGCGTAAACATAAGTTCGAAAATTATGGTAGAACAAAACAATTTAGCAATATGTAGAACTTGAATCCAGACCCAAATTAAGCGGTGTAACAATCTATTGTATGCCCTTGTATCAACAACATACATATTGAATCATCGAACACCAAATGTGGTTACACACCTTCCAGAACTCCTGTTGAGTTGGTTGCATAGATTAAAAGAGAGAGCAAATGAAAAGCAATTTATTTATTGACAATGGTTAAGGAAAACATGTTGAATTGCGAAGTAATTTGAAAAATTCAAAAGAAATAAGAAAACAAATAACTAAATTCCAAGTAAAATGTATTGTTTTAACAATCATAAGTTATATAGAAAACCAGCTTAAATAAATTTGCAAAACCTGTAGCGAACTCTTATACCTTCCATTTTCAACTTTCAAGTACCATATTATGTTATCATTAAAAGGAAATATAATTTAGAAACCAAATAGCGAAAATTATTTTCAAAAATAAATACATCATTTGATCAAATATGAATTGTAAAAGACTGTTCCGGATTTGGATATTGGGGATTAAAGGGTTAGGATATTGAGGATTAAATAATAAATATAAACAAAAAAAATTATAGTAATAACTTTGTCTTATTAAACTTAATATAATTTATTGAATTAAAATATAAGTTGAATATAATAAACTTAATATAATTTATTTCAATTACCTACCGCATGTCTCTATCAATAGATTAATCTAGTCTTTTCTCAAACAAATAAGCATAGTGGAGTTAAGCTATTGTCTATCTACATAAATCAAGCAGGGACAAATTATCCTATGAACAAAAAAATAATTCAAAGAAAAATGCAGACGAATGAAAGGAAAAAGTTTGTGAAATATGTAGGCCAAAATGCAAACAGGGAACAAACACATATCGTGCTATCCAATAATTGCATGTTGAATCTGAAAACATCATTGCTTCGCAGGTTGATAGAGACCCATAGCCTGCCAATTCGCACTCGTATCGTTGCCCTCACAGTCCCAATGGTTAGTGATTTGAGTGTTACATGTTCAACATCCATTGCCAAAAGTACTACAAATAAGAGATGTGCTTTAAATTAGTTTGTAAACTATAGTTATATAGAAATGAGGTAGTGGTAATTATGACCTTTTGTAATCCATTAATGTAAATGAATTCAGTGGAAAATATGTGCAAACTGTTTAACTTCAAACAGCGTGTCATGACCTGTCTTCCATCTACCAGAAAGGCGTATCATGATTTAAGAAAGAAAGGGATAGAAGAAGAAAAGATAAGAAAGAAGAAACTCAATAACAATAGATACTCATAGAGGAACGAATGAAATATAATATATCACATAAGATATTACATAGTATCATATACATCAGAGTACACAACTTATACATTTCATATTAGACAGTTATAAACATCTGTTTAACTATACAACTCAAGATATCACAAAGATACAAACACAACTCAAACATAGCGGAACCACTATATATCTACTCGTTGAAGCCTCCTGCTCCAAATCTCCTCTAGAATTCGTCAAAGCTAACCTGTATCTCTCGACTACTCATACATAATATGAGTACCCAAGAGTTTAATAAAATAGAAAATAAACACTTGGGTCAGACATGGGTCTGGTGTGAGTACACGTTTGAAAATTGTTTAACTTTGAAAACCTTTGAAAAGAAAGGTATCACGTACGACTTCCCACACATAAACATGGAAAAGTTTTTACCTTACGCTAACCAAAACATTTTTGATAGGAAATCCAGTGATATTATAATAGGGTCTAGGGTTTTCAAGTAAGTAAGAAATAGCTGAAATTGTTACATGATTTAATTCCAGCTACTAGCCACAAAAGTGGGTAATACAATCAAAACCGTAAGGGCACGTAGGAAGAATGGGTTTCCATCAATGGCATGCCTACTAGGGTACCGCCCGTCACAGTATAGGGACTAGATCACCGTACCGAGGATCCACCCTAAATCCCCAGCAACACAAGGCCGGAACCATCCCTTACTGGATAGTTCCGAACAAGACCACCCCGTGGTTGGCGCGACCAACCACACACTAAGCCAAAATAAAAAGGGACCTCTAGACAGGAGTAAATCTCATCCTACTTGGGTGCTACCCACTTAACCTTGCTGCACCTCCCCTATTTTAGCCATTCCCAGTTGATGAGGCTTGAGGCTGTGGTTACCTTTATAGAACACATCTATCTTAGAATGCTCATCGTCCACCTGACGATGTTCTGAAAGCATTTAATCCATAAAAGTTCGTTCCGGGTTCGAACGAAACCAAAGGCACTATCTCGTTACACTCATTTTGGAATCACCCTCAGAGTTAACGACCATAGCCTTTGCACTCTGAATCACCATCTCGAACTTGAAAGTACTATCTCCGTCAACTCATCTCGAATCACCCTCAGAGTTATACTGACGAATAGTTCTTACACTTCGAGTCTTCACTATGCTCTTCACTTGGATTCACGACCTAACGTTTAATTTGGATCGATGTGGTTTTCGAATATCCAAATATGAAAACCCGATCCTAGTCTCAACGAAATCCAAAATGCCATTTTAATGTCCAAGTTGTTTAAGGGTTTAAATAATTAAACTTATATTCAGAATAACATAAACAGATAGATGATCTACGTTATCATAGATAGATAATCCATATTATCTAAATCAATCAAACATCTCACATCAAAAAGCAGCACATATCACATATCAGAGATATCATTCATCCAATATCATTCAATCATCCAATATCAATCAGTCATCCAATATCAATCAATCATCCATAAGCAGGTTTGATTAACTCTTAATCAATTTAATTAACCTTTAATTAAATTAATTATTAACCTTTAATCACTTGGATTACCTTAATCCTGCTTCATTAATTACAAATTAACTAATTAATCACCTCTTAATGATCCTCCTTAATTAATATTCCTTGATTAATTATCCTTTAATTACGTTAAGTAATTATCCTTAATTAATTGCACAAATTGATTATCCTTAACCATATACAGTAATTAACCTTTAATTACTATCATTAATTACATTAATTAATGATCCTCCATTTATTTCCATTAATTAATTAACTATAATCAATTACATTAATCCTTAATTAATTATAATTAATTAATTATACTTTAACTAATTACTTCCATTAATCAATCTTGATTAATTTCATTAATTATATTAATTAATGATCCCCATTAATTAATTAACCTTTTAATTAATTAAATAATTAATCTTTAATCAACTACCTTCATTAATTAGTCTTAATTAATATTAAACAATAATTAATCATCTTATAATTACTTAGCTTAATTAATTAACTCCTTAATTAATTATATAAATCCTTTAATTAATTACACTAATTAATCAATCCTTAATTACTTTATTAAGTAATCATCAATTAATTACATTAATTAATCATTCTTAATTAATTACTTTATTAATTAATTACATTTAGTAATTAATATTAAATTAAACACAATAATTAATTAATTGATTACATTAATTAATTTATCAAATTAACTAAGTAATTAACCCTTAATTACTTCCATTAATTATCCTCTAATTACTTTCCTTTGTTAACTACTCTTTTATTTAATTACCTTAACAAGTAATTAATCACATCATTAATTAACCTTAATCCTTTAATTAATTAATTACTCTTTAATTAATTAACTTTCAAATCAATTATATTAATTAATCCTTTAATTAACAACCCCAAGTGATTAATCCTTAATCACTTCCATTCAGTTACTTCCATAAGTAATTTTCCACTAATTACTTCCATAAGTAGTTTCTCTTCTTAATTACATTCAGTAATTATCCATTAATTACTTCATTAAGTAATTACACTTAATTAATCATCAGTGATTTATCTTTAATTAATTAGACTTATTAATTAACCTAAAATTAATTACATTAATTAATCAACTAATTAATCATCACTTAATATCTAATTAATTCATTAACCATCCACTAATTACTTCATTAAGTAATTATTCTTAATTTTAAATAAGTAATTAACCTTTAATTACTTCACTAATTAATTATCCCTAATTAGTCTCAACCATTAAGGATAAATTCTTCATTTATTTTAAATACTTATTCCAATTATTAACTTCATTAAAACCAATGTAGAAATCAATTATATATTTGAAATAAAATTTTACTTTAAACAAAACAATTACAACTATAAATTTTTAACATATTTAAAAATCTTTGAAATCCCTTTTCAAACATGTCTAATTAAATTAAACAAATATTTATCTTATGAAATCTTAATTATCATATTATTTAAACTTATCTATTTAAATATATAAATTTCAAATATAGTTTAAACATTACTTTGAATATAACTCAACTACTTGAAACATGCTTATTTAAAACTTGTTTAAATCTCTTAAAAATTTGATCTAACGTTTTAAAATGAAACATCTTTGAATTCAATTCAAAATTTATTTAGCTAATTACTTCTAAAATCAACTATTTTAAACATTACAAATCAAATATATTAATTTTAAACATTCTCAAAATCTTGATTTTTCATTTATTTTGAAAAGAAACTTGTTTTACAATTTAAAACCTGATTTCTTTTATAAAAGTTGCCTTTACTTAAGCTTGATTTTCTATTCAAAGTTTGTTTTACTTACTTAATCAGATTAACACTGCAACAGGTAATCTCGAGTTAATCACTTATGAACCCGAGTCAATCTCCTATTGAACCGTGCTCACCTCGAGTGCAACGACCCGTAATTTCGCTACTTCGAAAATAAGAGATTTCGTTCATTTTAAATTTAAAAAGGAATTTAAATCTTAAAAAAATATGTTATATATAATAAATAATTATCTATTCTTATAGTTAATAAATTAAAAAGTATAGATTTGGATTTTAGAATAAATCGACAAAAGTTAAGTTTTGTTAATAATAAATAAAGGCTTAAATAAATGAACTTAAATATTTATTTATACAGGTAAATCTTATTTAAAAAATCTAATAAAGATAATAAAAGTAAATTTATATATTTAAAAGTATGTTAATAATCATTTTATAAAAATAACCAAAATTTGTCGCATTTTGTCAGTTTTACATACACTGTAAAATTAGAGATTTTGACATTAATTTAAGATAATTTTAAAATATAAAGAGGCATGTTTTAATTTATTTAAAGAAGTAAAAAGTTTATTTTAAGTTTGATTTACTTCAATATATAGCTTAATAAAAACGTCAAATTTTGAAGGTAAAATTTGTCGACAAAAAAACCGTTTTCAACCAAAATAAGTTGTCGATAAGTTCTTGCAACTTGATACATTTTCTAACACATAAATACAAGTTTACAAACTATTTAAACACTTTACATTTAGCACTAAAAGACAAAAGGAGTTTACTTTTGAAAAAGTTTAAATAAATGTATAAAAAGTGAAAAGACACGATTTGACATTAAAACATCATTACTAAACTATCTTTTCTCATTAATGCACATCCTTTCTCATCTTGAAAAGGAAAGAAAGTAAGTTGAAAATTCAAAAAGTAGAAGGGTATTTTAGTCATTTTGGCTAAGGTTAAAAATGTAATTTACATAGGAAATTTTTGCTATAAATACCACTACACTTTCACTCATTTTCTTCACACCTCTCATTCTTCTTCTTCTTCTTCATTTTTGAGTTTTCTTTTGCTCATTAATGTCTTCTCCTCTTTAAGAGAGGTATAAGGGTTAAAAATAGTGGAGTGCTTAAGCACTAATCCACTTGTTACTCTCTAACCTCTTCTTAATTCACTTCTTCTTCTTCTCTTCTTAAAAAGGGCCTTAGGCCGTGAGTTTGGGAGTTGATAAGGGGAGGAGTGAGAAAAGAAAGTAGAGATGGAGATGGTCGAGCACTTGGAAGCATGGTTATGATAAGGTTTAAAAAGGTTCAGTGAAGAGTTGGATTAAATGAATGTTGGTAGGAAGTTAAACGTTTTGGTTAAATGTGAGAAATTCTCATGCTTTTTGAATTATATTGATTATCATGTTTAATTGTTATGTTAGATAATCACCATTTGATGATATGGTTGTTTGATTGATTGTTTGGATATGTTGGATAATCCGTAGTAATGTTATGACATTTACCGTATTGAATATGTTAAAGTTATATGATTGTTGTATGGTGGTGATGATAATTTGGACATCAAATTCCTATTAATTAAGTAATCCCTTTATTTAAAAAGACCATATTTTAGTAATATGAGATATTGTGGAAAAATAAGTGTCTTTTCATTTAGAAGTGAAATTAAAGTTAAAATGAAAGAGAATTTGAAATTTGAAGTGAAACGGATTTGAAATGGATAGTCAATTAGAAATTGAAATTAAGATGAATAGTGAAATTGAAATTGAAATTAAGATGAATAGTGAAATTGAAATTGAAATCGATTTTGAAAAAGTGAAATTTGGTTTGAGGTTGAATGGAAGTTTAAATTAAAATTAGATTTAAATCTAAGTTTTAAATGTGTTTAATTTGAAGTTAGAATTGAAATTGAATTGAAATTTAAAATTTAATATTAAAATAATGGGAATATAATAATATTATAATATAGTAATAGTGAAAATATATTTTAAATACTTTGAGAAGTTAAAATATTGATTTAAAATGATTTGTAATGATTTTATAAGTGTTGAAATCCAATTTGAATAGATTATTTGAAATATTGAAAAATAAGTTAAAACTAGACGCGTCGCGCAATGGTAGTTCGCGATTTCGTGCCGAAAAGTTCAAATGAGTGTATAGAGTGAAATATGGCTCAGAATTCTTCGAGATAAGAAAATTCCGGACTATTATATCCATATCTTCTAAACTAAGAAAGAAAATCAAAGTTTCGATAAGTAGATTTGGAAATAAGTCCAAATCAATTTCTAGAAAAATCGCGCTAGTGCAGTTAAGTGATCGCAACAGGAAATCTGTTAAAATAGATGTTTTTATTATGGAAAAATATGGAATAAATTGATAAATCTATTTAAATGATTTAAAAGAGATTTAGATTGGAAAATATGAATTATCGAATCTTTAAAAGTTATTTTAATCAAATAAGCTTATACGATACTTTCCGCAACACTTTTCTGCTGTGAATTCTATAACTTTTGGAATATGAGTTTAAATGTAACGACGTTTCCTAAAATAAATTATGAATGTTTGAAAAAGGAAAATTAAGCGTTTTTGAAAGATAATTTGAAATATTTATAAGCAATTCCAAAATAAAGATGAAAATCTGAGTATGTGGAAATGACTAGTACATTTGTCCCGCCTGTGAGCTCTGGGAAGATAAAACAATGTGTTTAACTAAGGTTAGGGATGGAGCAATCAGTGCCCTAAACTTACCTGACCTATGTTTTCCTTTCTTAGGCGAGGGGTGGAACAGATCGAAAGGAAAGCCCAGATGCTCTTAAATAAAAAAGATTCTGTTAAGTTTTCCAAAATAAAAGAGGATTGATATTATCCAAAAGTTAAGCAATCTCCAAAAATGAATGATTTCTATGATCCTATTTACTTCAAAATGTTTTTTAAAATTGATTTAGGGTTTATCGTAAACGATGTCTTAAATAACATTGTTTTTGACCCGCCTAAAAGTTAAAGAATTTAATTAAAAATTGTGTAAGGAAATTTGAGATATTTTCCAAAGTAAAAGAATGAATTTTTTAGAAATTATCTTAAGTCAAAAGAAAGAGATTTCGAAATCATCCGAAAAGAATTAAAGTGAAAAGAGACAATAAATCCTGTATACTCATATTCACTTTCTATCGATATTGGATTTCGAAGGAACCGGGGTCGGATTTGGGTAAATCCCATCCGAAAACCACTTCGAACCAATATATACGTTCGAACGTGAAGACAAGTTAAAGATGATGATTATTGAAGACCGTGGATCTTTATAGCGTGAGGACTGCTTGTTGACTTGCTCTAGGTAGCTCCTGAGTTATATATAACAGTGATCTCCTCGTTGTGGAGATTTTGCGGATTGCAAGGGCTTCTCGCCTAGTAATGGCCGAGGAAAGCGCCTTCGGTTTGTCCTGTTCCTAGACAACTTATATGGACGTTTGTCTGACATTGCATTTCTAACGATTATTGTAACAACCCGATATTTTCAACCATTCGCATCCGCACATGTCGGACTTGAACTGCTCAAAATACCGCATTGTAAATAAAATTTGGCAAATCTCAGAATATACAGTAAATAAAATCACAGATCACAGACACAGAGTATTTAATAATGCAACGGAAGTAAAAGAAATAGTAGTTCATGAAGCCACTATATAAATATATCAGAGTTAAATAAAATACAACAGACTAAATAAAGTACAACAGAACTCTTAAGATGATAACCAAGTACAAGCTGAATAGAACAACAGAACTGGAATAGATAAAACTAGATAAGCAGATAATCTCCAGCGATTCCAATCTCCAGAAAGTGGAATCCAAATCTGTGAATAACTCAGGCTGACCCGAGCGTAAATAAAAATACAAACACTCGAGTCAGGACAATATATACTTATATAATGTAAACCAACTCAAATGAACTGTAATAAGGTACAAGTAACTTAAAGGATGCCTGAGACCGCCCATCCTTTAAGGATCCGTTAAACTATTTACAATGTAGTAATATTTCGCTATTATAATAATGTCTACAGTAAAATAAACTTACTTTTAAATAGCGTTCCGGGCTACCCATATCACCCTTCACACATAATAGTCCCAGTAGTCCATCCAATATCATGCCATCTCCACTCCGGGTGACTGTCAGAGGATACCACACGGGCTACGGGAGAAAAACAAACACGTAGTAAAGGCTCGGTATGGTAGGTGACACGGCACACAAGGCAATTCCAGGGTAGATATACCAATTACGCACACGGGCTGGTGGTAACGCAGCAGCCACATACGCCCACCTCGGAACACACTCCCATATCAAAATCGGAGGATGGCCATCTAATCAATCACCAGTAAGAGTATAGTATCGAAGGAATGTGTCCGATAGGAGGAATGACCTCACTTGGCCCGAGATCGCTCCTGTTTTAGCCACCTTATGCCAACTCACGGGAGTTGGGTCCACGTAAATATACCTCAAGAACGTCGCCACCATCCTACTTCATTCTGGAATCTCCACCGCGTACACGGTTAGTCAAAGTGGTTTTCGGTATCGACAGAGAGTATGCCCATATCCGATCCCGGTCTCTTTGCCAACCAATCGTTATTATAACCCGTAGTTATAACTTTAAAACAATATTTTATACTTCAAAATAAAATATCATTTCAATCCAAATCTTTATCAAAATAAAGATTTAATCATTCCAAACCATTTCAATATATCATCATACCATATCTTCCAAATTCAAATATTTATCAAAATAAATATTAAATCATTTCTAACCATTTCAATATATTAAATTATCCTATCCTTTCAAAACTTCCTTTCAAATAATTTTAATATATTAAAATTCATAACCTTTCAAAGCTTCATTTCCAAATTATCATATCTTTCAGAATTTCTTTTCAAATCATTTTAATATCGAAATATCATATCTTTCAAAACTTCATTTTTTTTCAAATCATTTAATGTCAAAATATCATATCTTTCAAAACTTCCTTTCAAATCATTATTCATTTTATTCAATTTAAAATACCAATTCAATTCACATTTCAAAACAGTTTATATTTCAAAAATCATTTTAAATCATTAAAATGAAGTTATTATATTTAATAATTAAAGTATTAAATTTTCAAAATTTTCAACTTCCAAAGTTCATTTATTCACTTAAGTTTATCAAAACAGTGAAAATTCACTTTTCGCAGCATTTAGAAAACGCTATGAAAATTTACATTCAAAACGGTTCAATGTAACAAAAGACAGCATTTTAAAAATGCTGTAATAGGGTTTACTTAAATTTCAAATAACTTAGTTAAATTCAACAATTATAGCACTTAAAAAGATTGCTATAATAGCCTTTAATTTAATTTAGCTTTTTAGTTCATTATCATCAACTACAGCATTTACAAATACTGTAATATCATTTACATTGCAATTAATAGCATTTCAAAAATACAGTTAATTAACTTCAAATATTCAATATAATTTCACAACCAATTATAATTTTATTTAAAACATTTTTTTTTATAAAATCATACATTTTCACATTTATAAACAACATTTAATTTTCCTTAAGTTCATGATTTTATAAAGTTAAATTTCCATTCAAAAATCAAGATTTAATAATAATTCACTTATTAAATTTCAACATTCAAATTTAAATTCATTGAATTAAATTTCAACTTAACACTTAAGTTTAAATTTCAAAATATAACTTAATTTCAATTTTATTCACTTAACTTAAAATTCACTTTTAAGCCAAATTCACAAATTCAATTTGGTTATATTTCAAAATTTCAACTTAAATAATCATCCCTTTCATTTTTTTAACTTTACTCAAAAATCATTAATATATTATAAAATCATTTTAAATTCATTTTAAATTCAAATTATCATAAATTTATCATAATTTCTTATTTAATTTAATTTCCAATTATAATTAAATCAAAATTTCCAAAATAACTTACATTTAAATTTTCTAACTTTTCCATAATTTATTTAACCTATAAGTTTCCAAAAAATCAATAATACTTTACAAAAATCATTTTTAATTATGTTTTAAATCAAAATATTATAATATTTAGATTTCAAACATATTTTTAAAAAATTTAGAAAAATATATTTTAACTACGGGTCTGTATATAATTTTCTAGCCTAGGTAAAGTGATACGGGTAATGTATCATTTCAACTCGTAATTTACAAAGAAAATCCGGGTTTTATCATTTCAAACCCGCAGTCCCAAGTAAATGAAATAAAATGAAAATCGCTCAGGCCTATCATTTCAGCCCATAACGATTTTCCCCTATTCTAAAGTCCGTTCGGGTATGTATCATTTCAACCCATAGTGATTCTAATCTAAAGGGAACTTGCAGTGTGATAAACTGATAAAAATAACAGAACAACATAATATAACAGTAACAGATGTTATAATAGGTGTTTAAGCATGGGTGAACATCATATAATCATAATATAGCATATGTAACATGTTAATGCATTTTACAGATTCAAAAGGGGTCAATTTACTAGTTATATATGTACATATTGTCTGGTGAGGATAACTCACATGTTTGAGCTGGAGACACAACAACGAATGCACGAATGAGATCCCAACAAGAACGATAACACGACACAAAGATGAGTGGGAGAGCCAAAGTATCAATTCCCTTAGATACATTCAACAAAACAAGTATAACAACACATAAGTTTCAACACAAAATACCATTAAACAATGATAGAATTGGATGCATAAACAAATCCAAAGTGTTTGCACTTGCTTTCTACCACCTATGCTTCAGCTCCAGATCTGAAATGGCACGGCTAAAGGCATGGTTTGGATCTGGTCTGGGTTCCTAAAGGTCGGCCTAGCATGGGAAAATGATGGAGCAAAGTATGGTAGAGAGATAGGTGCATGGAACTAACACTACAATGCAACTACCATGGATCCTATGCAACATATGGGTTCGGCCACAAGCTAGCATGGTGCGGCCATCACTGTAGTGGGCTGTAGGATGGTGTGGCAGCGGGTTCCAGGTCATCCATGGATGGTGGAGGTGGAGTAGGTGGCGGCCAACGGGTGGTTGAAAGTGATGAAGGCATAGGTGATTGGCTATGGTGCATATATGTGAAGTTTGTGTAGATATTGTTGGATTTGGTCACATGGGTGCATGGCCAGTGGCTTGGGGCTGTAGAGGAGGTGGTGGAGGCTGGCTCAGGTGGTGGCGGTGGCAGCCATGGTGAAGGAGGAGCAAGGGGCTGAGCTACAAGGGTGAGAAAGCAAGTGAAAACAACATAAACAAGTAGAAAAGCAATGGAAAAGAATTTTACCAAACTCTTGGAGATGATGGAGGCTAAAATTTTCAGAGATGAGGAGGAAGAAATTTCATGAAAAATGAAGAGAGAAAAAAATACGGCTGAAGATGGTATAAGGAACAGCCCCAATTGAATGCATATGATGAAATTGAAAAGGCAGGGAGGTGAAAAGTCAAAGGTAAATGAAAGGTTTTAAACTCTTCATATTTCTCTAATTCTTTTTGTAATTTTAAATACATTTAAAATACTGATAAATAAAGATAAAATAAACTCAGAAATAAATTAAACAAGTAAACAAAATAAATAAATATTAATTACATATAATTTAATTAATAAAATAGCAAAAATTGCAAACTAGTCTTGAAAATATGAAAAATAAATGCAATGAACTTTGGAAAATCTTTATGTACTTGTAAAAATATTTATAAAAAAGGTAATAACATAAACTAAAATGCATTCACAAATAAATATATAAATTTTAATTTAAATAAAATTTAAATGAAGAAAATAGCAAAGAAAATAGAAACTAGGCTTTAAAAATAGAAAATAAATTCAATAAGCTTTGGAAAATTTCAAACATCACTTTAAAAATATTTAAATGGTAAAAATATATGTAACATAACATATAATACAATTTATAATAAGATATGACAAATAAAATTATCTATATAATTTAAAATAAACAATATTGTTAAATAAAACAATTTACACCCAATTTTGTAAAAACATAACTTTCACAGTATTATTCGGATTTCAACGAAACGAAAAGCATTGTTCTTGAAATTTTATTTTCTTTCATAACAAAAGGTAAAATTAAAATTTTAAAACTTTTAAAATTTAAATTTAAAAGTCAAAGTTTGACCAGATTGACCAAAATTCACTTTTCTGGAAATATTCAATTTATGCATGATTGAAATTCAAATCCACATCAAAATCAACATTTGTATTTCAATTAACAAAATATATTCATTTTAATTAATAAAATAAAGTTTTTTTTAAATTAGGAATTTAAATTAAAATAATTAAAATATACAATTACAATAATCAGAAAATACAGGGTTGTTACACTCTCCCCCACTCAAAACTTTTCGTCCCCGAAAAGGAATGAGGTAAGGGAAAGCATAGAAAAAGATAGAATGAAATAGTATTAAGACAAGATGACAAGAAGATTAAAATCATACCTGATAACTGTTGCTATAGGTAAGTTTAACAATGTGGAGATGATCTTTCCAAGATCTTCCAGAATTCAAGAACACAAGCATGGAAAAAAATCTTTTAGAATCTGATTCACCCTTCCCGTTTGACCGACGGTCTGTGGATGGCAAGCAGTGCTTAGATTCAAAGATGAGTACCAAAGATTATTAAAGATTATAGAAAGATTTCTAAACATACTGGTATATGCAATAGCCTCCCATTCTATAGCAAGATAAGGGAAATTAGGACAACCAAAAGATAGTTTGAAAAACAAAATAAAATAATAAATTTGAAACCATAAAATTTCAACTTAAACTGAAAATTAATTTTACATAAGTCAAATAAATCTTAAGCATCTCTAATTTCATTATCTTATCATCCAATTATCTTAAATTAACAAATCCCTAAAATCATGTATTTGAAAAATCTTTTATTATACTCAAAATGTACCAAATAAAATTTAATTCTTCTTCACTACTGATTAAAATTAAATTTATTCCTCTCAATATATTTTATCACCTATGTTAAATATATTTACACTCATTGTAACTGCCTTAAATTTATTCTTAGTTCCTTTATCATCATTTTATATTGTAAATTATTCCATTACACTTTTTCTTTATTTACCTCTGTTAATCCTTTTATAACAAAAATTTAAGTATATAACATTTATAATAACCACTCAAATTTTATTTATAAAATCTTTTTTTTTATATTGTATATTATCCAATTACATATTCAACTTCTGAAAATTAAGGTAAGTTATATTGGAATGAAATTGTGTATTATACAAATAAAACTTTCTAATTCAATTATTTCAAGCTTGAATATTTATTCAAATCTCGAAATTATACTTAGAAATTATCCTTGAAGATAAAATTTAGGAATTAAATTTTCGATAAATTCCAAACTATTTAGAGATAAATAAATGCTCATATACACTATATATATATATATATATATATATATATATATATATATATCCATTCAAATTCAAATCATATATTAGCATATGTTGTAAATCCAGTCTTATTTTAGAAATTAAAATCAACAAAATTTTCCCAAATCAAAACTGTAGCAAGACTACAGAATGGTCACTTTACTTCGAAACTCGAAAATGAATGTCGGTGATGCTGCAGTCATCACCGAAGTTATTTTCCAGCGACAAAGAGAAGAGCACTAGTTTTAAACTTTAAAATTCTTTGGAAACAAATTTCTATTCCAAAATACTTTAAATAATATATCCTTTAAAACTTTAAACACCAAGTTTGAAATCCATCGGAAATTAAATTCTCAAATTCTTGTTTTACATTCATTTTAAATTTCCAAATAAATTTATAACCATGTTTTATAGTTCAATTAGATATATGAAACAATAGAAAATGATATATAAATCAAATATTATTTCTTAACAACCAATTCAAATAAAAATCCAGATAAAGATTTATAATATAGTTACAAAATTTATTTCACAAAATTTATTTCATTACTAAATTTTAAAAACATATTGTGTCAGTTTGCTCTGTTCAAGTGTTTTGGAAATCTTATCGATAGCGTTGATCAGACGAATCGATTAGAAACCCAAATCAACATCAACAACTCAAACAACACAATATATAAAACATTTTAAATATTAGTTTACAAATACACTTCAAGAATAATTTGAAGATAAGTTGGAAACAAAGATGAGATGATTAAATAACAGAATAGGGAGATGGATGAGTTTATATAAATCGCGGGCAACCTTAACCGGGTCAACCGTGACTTAAAGAATAAGATCGATGTGGATTTCTTGGGTAAATCGACATTCGATCTCAAGATGTAGAGTTCGAAATTATAAGAGATACTAGCATCTAAACCGAGGATATAGAATCTCTGGTGAATCGATGTTGTTGTAAAGGGGTTTTCCCCCTTTACAAATAAATTTGAGGTTGGCGAGACCGCCGACTCATTATGAAGATCTTTTGAAGTGGAGTTATGGGATACTCCAGAAACAAAAGAAGATAAATAGTGAGGGACATGAATGGATTTTGGAACCACGGGGAATGTTCCAAAATTCAAAGGAATCGAGTCAAAAAGAAAGAGGTTTAAACTCGAATGAAAGTGATTCTGTAAATACATTTACCCTATATACTGAGTTTTGCCTAGAGCTACCAAAGCTCTGATACCAACTGTAACAACCCGATATTTTCAACCATTCGCATCCGCACATGTCGAACTTGAATTGCTCAAAATACCGCATTGTAAATAAAATTTGGCAAATCTCAGAATATACAGTAAATAAAATCACAGATCACAGACACAGAGTATTTAATAATGCAGCGGAAGTAAAAGAAGTAGTAGTTCATGAAGCCACTATATAAATATATCAGAGTTAAATAAAATACAACAGACTAAATAAAGTACAACAGAACTCTTAAGATGATAACCAAGTACAAGCTGAATAGAACAACAGAACTGGAATAGATAAAACTAGATAAGCAGATAATCTCCAGCGATTCCAATCTCCAGAAAGTGGAATCCAAATCTGTGAATAACTCAGGCTGACCCGAGCGTAAATAAAAATACAAACACTCGAGTCAGGACAATATATACTTATATAATGTAAACCAACTCAAATGAACTGTAATAAGGTACAAGTAACTTAAAGGATGCCTGAGACCGCCCATCCTTTAAGGATCCGTTAAACTATTTACTATGTAGTAATATTTCGCTATTATAATAATGTCTACAGTAAAATAAACTTACTTTTAAATAGCGTTCCAGGCTACCCATATCACCCTTCACACATAATAGTCCTAGTAGTCCATCCAATATCATGCCATCTCCACTCCGGATGACTGTCAGAGGATACCACACGGGCTATGGGAGAAAAACAAACTCGTAGTAAAGGCTCGGTATGGTAGGTGACACGGCACACAAGGCAATGCCAGGGTAGATATACCAATTACGCACACGGGGTGGTGGTAACGCAGCAGCCACATACGCCCACCTCGGAACACACTCCCATATCAAAATCGGAGGATGGCCATCTAATCAATCACCAGTAAGAGTATAGTATCGAAGGAATGTGTCCGATAGGAGGAATGACCTCACTTGGCCCGATATCGCTCCTGTTTTAGCCACCTTATGCCAACTCACGGGAGTTGGGTCCACGTAAATATACCTCAAGAACGTCGCCACCATCCTACTTCATTCTGGAACCTCCACCACGACACGGTTAGTCAAAGTGGTTTTCGGTATCGACAGAGAGTATGCCCATATCCGATCCCGGTCTCTTTGCCAACCAATCGTTATTATAACCCGTAGTTATAACTTTAAAACAATATTTTATACTTCAAAATAAAATATCATTTCAATCCAAATCTTTATCAAAATAAAGATTTAATCATTCCAAACCATTTCAATATATCATCATACCATATCTTCCAAATTCAAATATTTATCAAAATAAATATTAAATCATTTCTAACCATTTCAATATATTAAATTATCCTATCCTTTCAAAACTTCCTTTCAAATCATTTTAATATATTAAAATTCATAACCTTTCAAAGCTTCATTTCCAAATTATCATATCTTTCAGAATTTCTTTTCAAATCATTTTAATATCGAAATATCATATCTTTCAAAACTTCATTTTTTTTCAAATCATTTAATGTCAAAATATCATATCTTTCAAAACTTCCTTTCAAATCATTATTCATTTTATTCAATTTAAAATACCAATTCAATTCACATTTCAAAACAGTTTATATTTCAAAAATCATTTTAAATCATTAAAATGAAGTTATTATATTTAATAATTAAAGTATTAAATTTTCAAAATTTTCAACTTCCAAAGTTCATTTATTCACTTAAGTTTATCAAAACAGTGAAAATTCACTTTTCGCAGCATTTAGAAAACGCTATGAAAATTTACATTCAAAACGGTTCAATTTAACAAAAGACAGCATTTTAAAAATGCTGTAATAGGGTTTACTTAAATTTCAAATAACTTAGTTAAATTCAACAATTATAGCACTTAAAAAGATTGCTATAATAGCCTTTAATTTAATTTAGCTTTTTAGTTCATTATCATCAACTACAGCATTTACAAATGCTGTAATATCATTTACATTGCAATTAATAGCATTTCAAAAATACAGTTAATTAACTTCAAATATTCAATATAATTTCACAACCAATTATAATTTTATTAAAACATTTTTTTTATAAAGTCATACATTTTCACATTTATAAACAACATTTAATTTTCCTTAAGTTCATGATTTTATAAAGTTAAACTTCCATTCAAAAATCAAGATTTAATAATAATTCACTTATTAAATTTCAACATTCAAATTTAAATTCATTGAATTAAATTTCAACTTAACACTTAAGTTTAAATTTCAAAATATAACTTAATTTCAATTTTATTCACTAAACTTAAAATTCACTTTTAAGCCAAATTCACAAATTCCCATTTGGTTATATTTCAAAATTTCAACTTAAATAATCATCCCTTTCATTTTTTTAACTTTACTCAAAAATCATTAATATATTATAAAATCATTTTAAATTCATTTTAAATTCAAATTATCATAAATTTATCATAATTTCATATTTAATTTAATTTCCAATTATAATTAAATCAAAATTTCCAAAATAACTTACATTTAAATTTTCTAACTTTTCCATAATTTATTTAACCTATAAATTTCCAAAAAATCAATAATACTTTACAAAAATCATTTTTAATTATGTTTTAAATCAAAATATTATAATATTTAGATTTCAAACATATTTTTAAAAATTTTAGAAAAATATATTTTAACTACGGGTCTGTATATAATTTTCTAGCCTAGGTAAAGTGATACGGGTAATGTATCATTTCAACTCGTAATTTACAAAGAAAATCCGGGTTTTATCATTTCAAACCCGCAGTCCCAAGTAAATGAAATAAAATGAAAATCGCTCAGGCCTATCATTTCAGCCCATAACGATTTTCCCCTGTTCTAAAGTCCGTTCGGGTATGTATCATTTCAACCCATAGTGATTCTAATCTAAAGGGAACTTGCAGTGTGATAAACTGATAAAAATAACAGAACAACATAATATAACAGTAATGGATGTTATAATAGGTGTTTAAGCATGGTGAACATCATATAATCATAATATAGCATATGTAACATGTTAATGCATTTTACAGATTCAAAAGGGGTCAATTTACTAGTTATATATGTACATATTGTCTGGTGAGGATAACTCACATGTTTGAGCTGGAGACACAACAACGAATGCACGAATGAGATCCCAACAAGAACGATAACACGACACAAAGATGAGTGGGAGAGCCAAAGTATCAATTCCCTTAGATACATTCAACAAAACAAGTATAACAACACATAAGTTTCAACACAAAATACCATTAAACAATGATAGAATTGGATGCATAAACAAATCCAAAGTGTTTGCACTTGCTTTCTACCACCTATGCTTCAGCTCCAGATCTGAAATGGCACGGCTAAAGGCATGGTTTGGATCTGGTCTGGGTTCCTAAAGGTCGGCCTAGCATGGAAAAATGATGGAGCAAAGTATGGTAGAGAGATAGGTGCATGGAACTAACACTACAATGCAACTACCATGGATCCTATGCAACATATGGGTTCGGCCAAAAGCTAGCATGGTGTGGCCATCACTGTAGTGGGCTGTAGGATGGTGTGGCAGCGGGTTCTAGGTCATCCATGGATGGTGGAGGTGGAGTAGGTGGCGGCCAACGTGTGGTTGAAAGTGATGAAGGCATAGGTGATTGGCTATGGTGCATATAGGTGAAGTTTGTGTAGATATTGTTGGATCTGGTCACATGGGTGCATGGCCAGTGGCTTGGGGCTGTAGAGGAGGTGGTGGAGGCTGGCTCAGGTGGTGGTGGTGGCAGCCATGGTGAAGGAGGAGCAAGGGGCTGAGCTACAAGGGTGAGAAAGCAAGTGAAAACAACATAAACAAGTAGAAAAGCAATGGAAAAGAAAAAGAATTTTACCAAACTCTTGGAGATGATGGAGGCTAAAATTTTCAGAGATGAGGAGGAAGAAATTTCGTGAAAAATGAAGAAAAAAAAAATACGGCTGAAGATGGTATAAGGAACAGCCCCAATTGAATGCATATGATGAAATTGAAAAGGCAGGGAGGCGAAAAGTCAAAGGTAAATGAAAGGTTTTAAACTCTTCATATTTCTATAATTCTTTTTGTAATTTTAAATACATTTAAAATACTGATAAATAAAGATAAAATAAACTCAGAAATAAATTAAACAAGTAAACAAAATAAATAAATATTAATTACATATAATTTAATTAATAAAACAGCAAAAATTGCAAACTAGTCTTGAAAATATGAAAAATAAATGCAATGAACTTTGGAAAATCTTTATGTACTTGTAAAAATATTTATAACAAAGATAATAACATAAAATAAAATGCATTCACAAATAAATATATAAATTTTAATTTAAATAAAATTTAAATGAAGAAAATAGCAAAGAAAATAGAAACTTTAAAAATAGAAAATAAATTCAATATGCTTTGGAAAATTTCAAACATCACTTTAAAAATATTTAAATGGTAAAAATATATGTAACATAACATATAATAAAATTTATAATAAGATATGACAAAGAAAAATTATCTATATAATTTAAAATAAACAATATTGTTAAATAAAACAATTTACACCCAATTTTGTAAAAGCATAACTTTCACAGTATTATTCGGATTTCAACGAAACGAAAAGCATTGTTCTTGAAATTTTATTTACTTTCATAACAAAAGGTAAAATTAAAATTTTAAAACTTTTAAACTTTAAATTTAAAAGTCAAAGTTTGACCAGATTGACCAAAATTCACTTTTCTGGAAATATTCAATTTATGCATGATTGAAATTCAAATCCACATCAAAATCAACATTTGTATTTCAATTAACAAAATATATTCATTTTAATAAATAAAATAAAGTTTTTTTTAAATTAGGAATTTAAATTAAAATAATTAAAATATACAATTACAATAATCAGAAAATACAGGGTTGTTACAATTATGTACATTGGTTTTTACACACGTACATCAGTGGTGGCGGAGGAGGCAACTTCTCTTAGTTTAACTCCCTCCTTGAGACATACAAGCTCAAGGGTTGTATTTTTGTGGAAGGCAATTATA
Source organism: Allium cepa (assembly GCA_030765085.1). Lineage (NCBI taxonomy): Eukaryota > Viridiplantae > Streptophyta > Magnoliopsida > Asparagales > Amaryllidaceae > Allium > Allium cepa. The sequence continues at coordinate 405,576,454 of CM060938.1, forward strand.
GTTAAACGAAAATGGCAATGTGGCGTTCAAAGATGTGATATGTGCTTTGTGAAAAGGTAATCGTTTGCCTCAAGCCTCATCAAACCGGAAATGACCGAAACAGGATTAGATACAGCAAGGCTAAGTGGGTCATTCTCAATTAGGATATGGTCATTCTCTTCTAGATATATTTCTTCCCGCTATGACGTCGAGGTGTAAATTATTGTGGTGTATGATAGAGGGCCCTCGATAAAGGTCGGTAACGACCGGAGGATGTCATATTCGGTACCACCTAGTTATAGAGGTGGGTCGGTCTTGTATTGCTAGAGTATCCTTTGTGATGGCCCTCGGGACATCCATCTAGAGGTGTACCCTTTCGGAAGGTAGATCATGCGCCTGGTCATTTGTATGGAAATCCATTCTCCAATAAGAACCTACAGACTTGATTGTAAACCTGTTATGCTGGAATTTAATCAATGTAACAATTCCGGCAAAGATTAGTAAGTTTATTTGCAAATGTTTTCAAAGAATGTCATTAGAAATAATATCAAGCGTTTTAGTTATCATAAGGTAAAAACCCGTCCGTGTTTATGCGTGGTGTGGTCTTATGAGATACTCTTTGTTTTCGAAGGATTTTATTCAAAGGCTGATATATGACACTGTCATTAATTATTGAGTTTTTCTCACGTTGGTTTATTAAGCCTGATCTGGGTATTTTCAATACTCGGGTCAGATCTGGGTAGTTTCAGGACAGTCGAAGATGGTTGGAGTTTCCAGAGGAGAGCTAGAGATATTCATCGATGTATGAACATATTCTATTATCCGCTGTACTTAGTGTATTTTATTTGATGTTTCTCAGCATTTGTAAGGGCAGGTTTTATAACTGTCCAAGCAGAATTTAGGTTAGACTCTGATATATGTATTTAAAAGTTTTCCGCTGTAAAAATATTTGTTCAATATTATATGTTATCCCATTCGAGTGAGATTCTGTTCTGTCTATTTTTCTTTATTACCCTTAAAGATCCGTCTTTTCATGTAATTTGATTTGGACATGTGCGGTTTATTGTCAATTCAAAGAGTACGGAAAACAGGACTTTACATCGAGTCACTCACCCACCTTCATCTGCTTCGAGTCCATTCTTCATTCACACGAGAACCCACCCGAGCTTCAAATATCCAGACACAACGTGGACATGGCGCACATACACTAACGGCTCTGACCATCGATAATCGGCGCGGTGTTCCTTAACAACATCATGAACCCACGCGAACACAAATCTGCACCTAGATCGCACGAAAATCAAACGAGACAAAAACAAGACAAAATTTCGACTAAACATAAACACCATGGTCGGATATTTGCTTTCCCTCGTCGCCTCCGACCACGAGATCACCGCTGCACCTCACCTAAGCTTCGTCACATCATCCAGCTCGCATTCCCCCTATCGTACGCCACTCAGATTCCTTGCTCACAACGGAAATCCAACGACAACCACGTCGAACATAACTCTAGTCTAAACCCTAGTTCTCCAAATCCAGCTCGCCTCAACTAATGAAAAATACTTCCAGTATTTTTCCTGAGTGCATCGACACCCCGTCCATCACTAGCCCAACCCTCGTCGGAATCCTTGCCGTCAAACACCTCGTATCACCGAAAATGTCAAAACCACACTTCTCCCTATATCCCAAAGAATACTACACTAAAAATCATGATTATACTATCTAAATTCAAGTTTTCCTGCTACAAATACCATCATGCCATCCAAATCTAAAATTAAGTTGAGTGATTTTTATCATCAATATGAATTCCTCTGTTATTTTCATTTTAAACATTATTTGTGGTATTTAAAAATCCTGAAACTATTTTATAATCTTCATCATACATTTACAAACAATTTTCATTTAAATACCCAAGGCTAATATGGATTTGATTCGTAGATATTGAATTTTTGATAGCAAAATATACATAGTGAACAACAGAGAACGGACTTGAATATATATAAACAGACAGACTCACACAACATATATATACCAATTCATATAAATTCAAGCTAAAGAACTTGAATACAAGCCAATATCATCACATGCATGGTAGTTAAAAACCAGTTCGAACTATTTAAAAAAAAGAGTTTACTCACCTGAACTTGAAGAACAAAGAGCACTCCAGGCTTTCAATTTGTTTCCTAGAGTTGCTTATTTTGATTTTTGCTTTGTTGTTGAAGTCTGGAATCCTTGCATTCCTTTTTCTTTTTTCTTAGTTGAGTTATAGGTTGAAGTTTATTGTTTGATTTAGTCGCTTGATCCTCTCTTTGTTTGCAGATTTGAATTCTAGGTTTCAGCTTCATTTGCTTTTAGTTTATTTTGGTTTACAAGTTTTTGATTTAGTTAAGAAAATAGAAGAAAGGAAAGAATTTGTACTGAGGAAAAATGAAAACAGGCTTTCTCTAAACATACATTTATATATAAACTTTAAATTCTAAAAAAATGATGATGCCACTTGTTGATTTATTTAGACAAATGCCCATGCAAATTCATTTAGCTTACAAATGTTAAAATCCTTGCATAATTGTGTTTAAAACCTTATTATAAAAGTAATTATATTTTATATTTATGTAATATGGACATTTGTATTTATATTCACTTATGTTTACAAACCCTTTACATTAAAGTGGTATTAAAAAGAAGGCTTTAATTCAAAACTATATACACATATTTAACCATTTTAGTCTAAGTACCCTTTAAAAGAAAAAATAAATCTTTTATTAAATCTTATTTAAAACTAAAGATAAAAATACTTTTAATAAATAAATACTTGGTTTAGAAAATATAGGATTATCCTTATTTAGCTTTTGAAAAATATTGAATTTAAAACAAAGCTTCAAATCACAATATATACATACATATATATTTTAGTTTGAAAACATATTTATTTTTTTAAATTTAAACCAACGCTTCCTATTACAATGTATATACATACATATATACATTATCAATACATTATATTAAATTTCAAAACAACTCCAAATTATAACATATACATACATATATATTACAATTTGAAAATACATCTTTTATTTAACAAAAGACCTCCTATTCACAATATATATACCAAATATATATATTATAAATAGAATAAAATTTTATTAGCTTTGAAAGATAAGTCTTATCAATTTTAAATTGTTAGAAAAGATATAAATAAATATTGCCAGACTAAATATTTATTATCCTTCAAAAGATTAAATTACCCATTTAAATTAAAATTATAAAGGAAAATTATCAATTCAATTTAATTATTAATAAAGATTACAAGATTGATATTGCCCAAAATTTCGGGTCGTCACATTCCTCCCCCCTTAAAAGAATTTCGTCCCTGAAATCTAAAAGCAAAGATAATTTAATAACCCAGCAAAGATTTTAATTTCCAACAGCAAAACATAAATATCATCCAGTTACTAACAACCATAGCAACCAATCAAATAAACAAACCTAACTACCTATCCTGGCTCAAACCAGGATAAATCCTTCTAATACTATCTAGAGTTTCCCAAGTATAAATCACTGGGAGACTCGCTCTATAGAATCTAAACTAACCATACAACTATGACCCAGAGCTCTCTCTCCTCGAGATCCATCAATCTGAATAAGAAATCAGATCATACCCATGTCTAGCTCAACTTCCAAATCCTTCTTAATTGTTGATTCTACAACCAAAGATAGACCATACACATACCCCCTCAGAGATACGTAAAAAACCTTGAATCCCAGCCATCCAAACTGGCAATTCAATCGTATAGACAAAAGAACTTATCCTATCGAGAACACAGATAAGAAATCACAAATACCTCGGAGCTAGCCTTCCAATCTTATCAATTTATACTGCTCTCTTAACCAGAGAAATCTTAACAACAACGAAGTTTCCAACTTCTATTTCCAGATTTATCCATCATATCCACATAACTCTTTCTGACAATCCTGGGCTGCCTACCTTCATTCTGATCATCTCAACCTATGCTGATGCTTCTAGAAACAACTAGACCAAAACAAATCAGTTTCTGGATCCTACTCAACAAAAAGGTCTTCCAAGTTCCGCCAATATCCAGAACACAAGCTTTACTTCCCGAGCAATAGCAGATTGAACTTACTTCCTTCCTTGCACTGCTGCTAACTTACGTCCGCTGCACAACTCTGATTCTGAAGTAGATGAGAATGCAGTTGAGGAACTCGAGTACAAACTTATCCAATATATCCTGGAAACACGGTTCATCAGATCCATAAAATCTTAGTGACCCATCTGACTCGGTCACACAACCTTATAGCAGAATCCAACTTTAAAACTAGATCTGACCAATCCATTTCCAAAAATTCTTAAGCTGCTACACCAATTCTTCTCTCTCTAAGAACCATCCTACTACCAGGCTAACCACCAGTATCGCTTCTAGAACCAAGTCGATATGGAACTCAATTCCAGATGCAGACAAACTTCTAACTTCCTCGATGACATCCAGAAAATCTCTGACTACATCAATAGCTCCTACTTCCACATGAGAAGCCTCAATCACAAACAAAAGATTACCCATGATGAACTCTTAAAATAATCGCAAGTCGCTTTTTCGATCCTACCTAGTTCAGATTCCAAAGAAACTGTTCTCTCTCTACCAATTAGAACAGCTTTAAGCTTTTCCAAACACGGTTAACCCTTCAAGAAAGTCTTCACCATCTGCTCGGTTTGCTGATAGAAGAACCACAAAGATTCCTGAACCATCGGAGAAACGACCCACACTGCTTCTTCCAAACTCTATCTCTAGGATACTGCTAAGCCAAAAGACCTTCTTGTCGGCACACAGAATCCCTCTAAGCTGCACTGCTACCACAGCTAACCAAAGACTTCTTCATCCAAAGGCACTTCGAACTCCAAAAGCCATCAATTAACTGCACACAAGACTCCTCGAGATAGGAAGACATCCTCTCAAGAAACTCGGGATTCAAACCAAGCATAAACAACTTATTCTTCTTAAGGGGTGAAAATGCGACCATGCCGTAGCGAAGCAACTTATAGACCTTAGTCTCATATCCCAAAATAGACAAAACTCCTTCCTACGGTTGCCAAGATGCCATCACTTGCTTCTGCACATCCGACAGATCCAAACTCTAAAACGTTCGCCCACCCATGCACAATCCAAACTTACACTTCAAAGATGGACTCCGAATCTTTTTAAAAAGATTTCCTTCAGAGATCAGAGAGATCCTTACTCCAAGCTACAAAGCTCACTCGAGACAGTATTAGATCTACAGTCTCGACAAATACACTTCCAACCTCAATCATTCAAGCCTCTTCCATTAGTGGTAGTCGTGTTACACACACACACCACTGCTCCATTTACTTCTAGAACTTATGTTGGAAAACCCGGACAGGTAATCCAACAAATCAATATATATATATATATATATATATATATATAAATACAAGTATGCTCTCTCAAGAAAGATAGAAATCACTCCAAAGCCTAGGTATTCACTTAACCTAGCACTCTGATACCAACTATCACGACCCGTCTTCCATCTACCAGAAAGACGTATCATGATTTAAGAAAGAAAGGGATAGAAGAAGAAAAGATAAGAAAGAAGAAACTCAATAACAACAGATACTCACAGTGGAACGAATGAAATATAATATATCACATAAGATATTACATAGTATCATATACATCAGAGTACACAATTTATACATTTCATATTAGACAGTTATAAACATCTGTCTAACTATACAACTCAAGATATCACAGAGATACAAACACAACTCAAACATAGTGGAACAACTATATACCTACTCGCTGAAGCCTCCTGCTCCAAATCCCCTCCAGAATTCGTCAACGCTAACCGGAATCCCACGACTACTCATACGTAATATGATTACCCAAGAGTTTAATAAAACAGAAAATAAACACTCGGGTCAGACATGGGTCTGGTGTGAGTAAACGTTTTAAAATTGTTCAACTTTGAAAACCTTTGAAAAGAAAGGTATCACGTAAGACTTCCCACACATAAACATGGAAAAGTTTTTACCTTACGCTAACCAAAACATTTGATAGGAAATCCAATGATATTATAATAGGGTCTAGGGTTTTCAAGTAAGTAAGAAATAGCTGAAATTGTTACATGATTAAATTCCAGCTACTAACCACAAAAGTGGGTAATACAATCAAAACCGTAAGGGCACGTAGGAAGAATGGGTTTCCATCAATGGCAGGGCTACTGGGGTACCGCCCGTCACGGTATGGGGCCTAGATCACCGTACCGAGGATCCACCCTAAATCCCCTGCAACACAAGGCCGAAACCATCCCTTACTGGATAGTCCCGAACAAGACCACCCCGTGGTTGGCGTGACCAACCATACACTAAGCCGAAATAAAAAGGGACCCCTAGACAGGGGTAAATCTCGTCCTACTTGGGTTCTACCCACTTAACCATGCTGCACCTCCTCTCTTTTTGCCATTCCCGATTGATGAGACTTGAGGCTGCAATTACCTTTATAGAACACATCTATCTTAGAATGCTCATCGTCCACCTGACGATGCTCTGAAAGCATTTAATCCATACAAGTTCGTTCCAGGTTCGAATGAAACCGAAGGCACTATCTCGTTACACTCATTTTGGAATCACCCTCAGTGTTGACGACCATAGCCCTTGCACTCTGAATCACCTTCTCGAACCTGAAAGTACTATCTCCGTCAACTCATCTTGGAATCATCCTTAGAGTTATACTGACGAATAGTTCTTACACTTCGAGTCTTCACTATGCTCTTCACTTGGATTCACGAGCTTACGTTTAATTTAGATCAATGTGGTTTTCGGATATCCAAATATGGAAACCCGATCCTGGTCTCAACGAAATCCAAAACGCCATTTTAATGTCCAAGTTGTTTAAGGGTTTAAACAATTAAACTTATATTCAGAATAATATAAACAGATAGACGATTTACATTATCACAGCTAGATAATCCATATTATCTAAATCAACCAAACATCTCACATCATAAAGCAGCACATATCACATATCGGAGATATCACTACCAAATCATCCAATATCATTCAATCATCCAATATCATTCAATCAACCAATATCAATCAATCATCCATAAGCAGGTTTGATTAACTCTTAATTAATTTAATTAACCTTTAATTAAATTAATTACTAACTTTTAATCACTTGGATTACCTTAATCCAGCTTCATTAATTACAAATTAATTAATTAATCACCTTCTAATGATCTTCCTTAATTAATCTTTCTTGATTAATTATCCTTTAATTACATTAAGTAATTATCCTTAATTAATTATCCTTAACCATATACAGTAATTAACCTTTAATTACTATCATTAATTACATTAATTAATGATCCTCCATTTACTTCCATTAATTAATTAACTATAATCAATTACATTAATCCTTAATTAATTACAATGAATTAATTATACTTTAATTAATTATTTCCATTAGTCAACCTTGATTAATTTCATTAATTATATTAATTAATATTCCCCATTAATTACTTAACCTTTTAATTAATTAAATAATTGATTTTAATTAACCACCTTCATTAATTAGTCTTGATTAATCTTAAACAGTAATTAATCATCTTATAATTACTTACCTGAATTAATTAACTCCTTAGTTAATTATATAAATTCTTTGATTAATTACACTAATTAATCAATCCTTAATTACTTTATTAAGTAATCATTAATTAATTACATTAATTAATAATTAATAATTAATTACTTTATTAATTAATCACACTTTTAGTTAATTACATTTAGTAATTAATCTTAAAATAATCACAATCATTAATTAATTAATCGCATTAATTAATTTATCAAATTACTAAGTAATTAACCCTTAATTACTTCCATTAATTATCCACTAATTACTTTCATTAGTTAATTACTCTCTTAATTAATTACATTAACAAGTAATTAATAACATCATTAATTAACCTTAATCCTTTAATTAATTACTCTTTTAATTAATTAACTTTCAAATCAATTATATTAATTAATCCTTTAATTAATAACACCAAGTTATTAATCCTTAATCACTTCCATTCAATTACTTTCTTATGTAGTTTCTCTTCATAATTACATTCAGTAATTATCCATTAATTACTTCATTAAGTAATTACACTTAATTAATCATCAGTGATTTATCTTTAATTAGTTAGACTTATTAATTAATCTAAAATTAATTACATTAATTAATCAACTAATTAATCATCACTTAATCTCTAATTAATTCATTAACCATCCACTAATTATTTCATTAAGTAATTATTCTTAATTATAAATAAGTAATTAACCTTTAATTACTTCACTAATTAATTATCCCTAATTAGTCTCAACCTTTAAGGATAAATTCTTCTTTTATTTTAAATACTTATTCCAATTATTAACTTCATTAAAACCAATTTAGAAATCAATTATATATTTAAAATAAAATTTTACTTTAAATAACATAATTACAACTCTAAATTTTTAATATACTTAAAAAATATTTGAAAAACCTTTTCAAACATGTCTAATTAAATTAAACAAATATTTATCTTATGAAATCTTAATTATCATATTATTTAAACTTATCTATTTAAATATATAAATTTGAAATATAGTTTAAATATTACTTTGAATATAAATCAACTACTTGAAACATGCTTATTTAAAACTTGTTTAAATCTCTTAAAATTTGATCTAATGTTTTAAATTGAAACATCTTTGAATTCAATTCAAAATTTATTTAGCTAATTACTTTTAAAACCAACTATTTCAAACATTACAAATCTTGAAACATATTAATTTTAAACATTCTCAAAATCTTGATTTTTCATTTATTTTGAAAAGAAACTTGTTTTAAAATTTAAAACTTGATTTCTTTTATAAAAGTAGCCTTTACTTAAGCTTGATTTCTTTTCAAAGTTTGTTTTACTTACTTAATCAGATTAATACCGCAACAGGAAATCTCGAGTTAATCATTAATGAACCCGAGTCAATCTCCTACGAAACCCGTGCTCGCCTCGAGTCACTCACCCACCTTCATCTGCTTCGAGTCCATTCTTCATTCACACGAGAACCCACCCGAGCTTCAAATATCCAGACACAACGTGCACGTGGTGCACGTACACCAACGGCTCCGACCATCGATGATCGGCGTGGCGTTCCTCAACAACCTCACGAACCTACGTGAACACAAATCTGCCCCCAGATCGCACGAAAAGCCAACGAGACAAACACGAGACAAAATCTCAACCAAACAAAACACCAGGGATGGATATTCGCTTTCCCTCATCGCCTCCGACCACGAGATTACCAACGCACCTCACCCAAGCTTCGTCACATCATCCAGCTCGCAGTCCCCCTATCGCACGCCACTCCGATTCCTTGCTCACAATGGAAATCCGATGACAACCACGTCGAACACATCTCCAATCTAAACCCTAGTTCGCCAAATCCAGCTCGCCTCGACCAAAGTATTTTCCTGAGTGCATCGACACCCCGTCCATCACTAGCCCAACCCTCGTTGGAATCCTTGCCGCCAACCACCTCAAATCGCCGAAAATGTCGAAACCACACTTCTCCCTATATCCCAAAGAACACTACACTAAAAATTGTGATTATACTATCTAAATTCAAGTTTTCCTGCTACAAATACCATCATGTCATCCAAATCTAAAATTATGTTGAGTGATTTTTATCATAAATATGAATTCCTCTGTTATTTTCATTTTAAACATTACTTGTGGTATTTGAAAATCCTGAAATTATTTTATAATCTTCATCATACATTTACAAACAATTTTCGTTTAAATAACCAAGGCTAATATGGATTTGATTCGTAGATATTGAATTTTTGATAGCAGAACATACACAGTGAACAACAGAGAACAGACTTGAATGTATATAAACAGACAGGCTCACACAACATATATATATATATATACCAATTCATATAAATTCAAGCTGAAGAACTTCAATACAAGCCAATTTCATCACATGCATGGTAGTTAAAAACCAGATCAAACTATTTAAAAAAAAGAGTTAACTCACCTGAACTTGAAGAACAGAGAGCACTCCAGGCTTTCAATTTGTTTCCTGGAATTGCTTATTTTTAATTTGCTTTGCTGTTGAAGTCTGGAATCCTTGCATGCCTTTTTCTTTTTGCTTAGTTGAGTTGTAGGTTGAAGTTTGTTGTTTGATTTAGTTGCTTGATCCACTATTTGTTTGCAGATTTGAATTACAGGTTTTAGCTTCATTTGCTTTTAGTTTATTTTGGTTTACAGGTTTTTGATTTAGTTAAGAAAAGAGAGGAAAGGAAAGAGTTTGAACTGAGGAAAAATGAAAACAGGCTTTCTCTAAACATACATTTATTTATGAACTTTAAATTCTAAAAAAATGATGATGCCACTTGTTGATTTATTTAGACAAATGCCCATTCAAATTCATTTAGCTTACAAGTGTTAAAATCCTTGCATAATTGTGTTTAAAACCTTATTATAAAAGTAATTATATTTTATATTTATGTAATATGGACATTTATATTTATATTCATTTATGTCTACAAACCCTTTAAATTAAAGAGGTATTAAAAAGAAGGCTTAATTCAAAACTATATATACATATTTAACCATTTTAGTCTATGTACCCTTTAAAAGAAAACAAAATAAATCTTTTATTAAATCTTATTTAAAACTAAAGCTAAAAATACTTTTCATAGATAAATACTTGGTTTAGAAAATATAGGATTATCCTTATTTAGCTTTTGAAAAATATTGAATTTAAATAAAGCTTCAAATCACAATATATACATACATACATATTATAATTTGAAAACATATTTCTTTTATTAAATTTAAACCAAAGCTTCCTATTAAAATGTATATACATACATATATACGTTATCAATAGATTATATTAAATTTCAAAACAACTCCAAATTATAACATATACATAGATATATATTACAATTTGAAAATACATCTTTTATTTAATAAAAGACCTCCTATTCACAATATATATACCAAATATATAAATTACAAGTAGAATATAATTTTATTAGCTTTGAAAGATAAGTCTTATCAATTTTAAATTGTTAGAAAAGATATAAATAAATATTGCCAGATTAAATATTTATTAGCCTTTAAAAGATTAAATTACCCATTTAAATTAAAATTGCAAAGGAAAATTATCAATTCAATTTAATTATTAATAAAGATTATTAAATTGATATTGCCCAAAATTCTGGGTCGTCACACAATGCCAATAATAAAATTTGTAACGGATGTATAATTGGATGCCACTGATTTATTCAATTATTTTGCTTGATGGGCATCATTTTGGCCCCATAGCATATTTTAAGTTGTAGGTCAGGTCTATGCAGTCAATGTATGAAATATAAACCGCCAATTTTGGAATTGAGATCTACAGGACGTTGATTTTCTAACTCAATCTATCTTCAAAATTTTTATAGTTATGTAGTAACTATTGTAGTAATATTATTACTGCCTTAGTTGGAAAATCAAACAGTGTTATTATTTATTTAAACGCACACTCAAATTTCCATCTTTATTTGAAAAAAATAGCAGAAAACCTATTTTGTAACGACTAGACGGTTCTTGAACCCCAAAAATCGACATTGATACGTTCATGGTATAGAGCGTCGAGCAATCGAGTGCTGGAAATACCAGGTTGTTACGGTTTAAAAAGAAAAGAGATAGAATAGGAAATAGAAATAACAACACAAAATCTCACAATCCTAGCGGAACAAAATATAATATATAATAACGGCTTTTTATACAGAAGAAAAACTGTAAATGTTAATATACATGCAAATTATCATAGCACAATCATCAATATATAAATCTGGACAGTTACAATAACTTGTCCTCAAATACTGAATATATAGCCTATAATACACAGTGGAATATAATCAAATACGTCTCTGCCATCCAGCTCGTCTTCTGAGCTCCAAGGCAACCTAACATGAATTTGTAATACTCGGTCTGACCCGAGCATTACAATAAAGTAATATACGAGCCAGGCTGAAAACCATCGTGAGTAAACACATTTAATTGAACTACTAAAATTATCAAAATCTTTTGAAAAACCTAGGTATCTCATACAAACACAACAAGTTTTTATCTTATTATATCCAAAACACTTTTATAGAAAATCCGGTATTATTATAATAGTGTCTAATAATAAATACTTAAAAATAAAAAGCCAGAAATTGTTGCATTAAATAAAACCTAGTATGCTAGGATTTAAATCAAAATCGTAAATGTTAGTGGTGGTTATTCGATCGAAGCGGTTTCGGATAACTTTGATATCCGATCCCGGTCTCTTCGAACCCAAACGATAAATTTTTTAAAAGTCTTTAAATAACAACTTCTCATTCAGGGTGCAAATTTACATATGGAAGCATTCCATATGTTTACTATATCATAACCAGCCCATCGAAAATAATTTGTTTGTAGTCATTACATTTCATAAATTTTGAATAGTAACTAGTACAAATCGATTTACTTGTCGATAAAACGTTTTAATGTTTTATCTTATTTACTTTAATTTATTCGGCTACTTAATAACACAGACAAAAAACAATTGAAATAAATAACCAAGAGTAATAAAACCAAAGAAAAGATCTTTAACCAATTTAAGATAAATAACTAATATTGGAACAATTCACAAATCATAATTTTATTAATTTAAATTAACTGAATCCATTTATATTTTTAATCCAAAATTACTTATAAATTAAGGAAATTTTAAAACAATTTATTTCTAGTTTAAAAAATCATTTAATAACTAATTTACTAATTAAAATAAGATTAAATCAAGTAAGACTTTAATTATTTATCCTCTTTAATTATTATAATAACCTAATTTTATATTACCGCAGTAGATTACAAAACTAGGTGATGTGATCTCAATGCAAAGATAAACTTCCACGTTTGATTGGGCTTTAAATGAATGATAAAACAATGTTTTTTTATTTAAATATTATTAACATAAATTTCATTAAATTACTTTATACTTTTATAAAATCAAAGCCCAGCCCACTTCGGTCCAAGAAACAATTCCAAACACAGCCCTCAATCTTTCTTCCTCTCCTGTTTCTTTCCCTTCTTCCCTCTTCATTTTCTAACACCCAGGCATTTGCACGTACACGTGTGTGTTGCCTTTGATCACCGTAGTTCGACGCCGACCATCCCTACCAGTCGCCGTCGACCCCCTCCATGTTCCACCATTGATAGTTCGGCAAAATTACACGTTTGAAAAACGAACAGTTCAACCCAACATTACAACCACTCTGGGCCACTCGAGCATCATGACACGCCACCATAGACCCTCGTTCGCCATTGAACTTCACCCCTAGATTCTCCACTGTATCCTCTTCCTTTTCCCCCTTGAGGACACCCTTACTTCGCATCCTCCACGTCGCCATTTGCCTACAACCGAGACCTCATGCAACCACCCTTTAAACCCTACTCCGACCTCGACCCACCAACCGACCCAATAATAAAATTCCAAGCCATTTTTCTCTCATGCATCGTTACTTGAGCTAACTCCACACCAACTTTCTTACCAGGAAATCGATTTTATCGCCGTAGTTTGCTCTCTTTCCCAATTCCATTCGTCTTCCCATCTTTCATTCAAAACACCACTAAAAATCACCAAATTACTTTTAAAAATCATCATTTTCAAAAATAAACACACTCATGTAATTATAGGATTTAATTGTGATATTCGAATTTCGTTCATCTTTAAGTTGCTTACGAAAAAATGTATTTTTCTTCTTCTATGTTAAATGATATCGAACGAAATAAATTTTAAAATGAACTACATTCAAAAACAAGCAACTCCCCTTTTGGAATCATAGCCTAACATTAACTGGTTAGTGAGATAGGGATTTTTTTTAAGTTGGAAGATCTATTTATTTTTAAAGAACAGAGGTGTTGTTCATGCTTGTTGAGGTTATAGAGTGTTCAGACATACCTAACACGCATATATAAAGCACATAACATATTAATACATGAATTCATGCCAAAATACAAGAGTTCATTCCAAATTTCAAGTGTATAGATGCATATATATTTCCAGTAAGCAAAAACTTTAAAGTCGTACCCACTGTCTTTTGCAAAATAAACACTACTGCTGCTTTACTAAGCCTTCTTTCTTCAGGCTTCCAGCTTTAACACTTAGTTTTCTTAAGGTTTTTAAAATGGCCGCTTGTTCTTTTTTTTTCCTCTATTGAATGTTAGAATGGTATTCTTAAGGTTTTTAAAATGGCCGCTTGTTCTTTTTTTTTCCTCTATTGAATGTTAGAATGGTATACGAGAACACAAACAACACAGTGTACTTATAGAGAAGAGGACATGTTGGAAAAACCTGAAGCTTATTTTCATGTGCAAGCTTATTTTTCATTTCATTTTATTTTTCTTTCATTTGATTTGAAAACTTTTGACTTGATTTTGATAAGTTAGATTGACTAGAAAACTTGAGCGAAAGATTTTATTATATGCTTGAGCTGTATGCATTTACCATAATCTCCCCTTGTGTGCAAACATACATCGTGTGTGTGTGTTTGTTTCCTATAACTTGGACCATAAGCACTTGTTTTTGTTTACTAACATGTATATATAACATGCCTAAGTTTGATACTTCTTGTATAATTTATTACATACACATTATATATTTACACATATACAAAGCTATTTACAAGTATTTATTCTTATACATACATACATACATACATATATATATATATATATATTATTTTAATTTTATAGCATAATTGACAGGGTTAACAGAGGATTCATTATTCACATGCTTGACTCTATGGGGTTTCCTTTGAAGCTACTAAAACTGATCAAGTACTCACTAAACACACCTACTTTCTCTATCATGATAAATGGAGTTCCTGCAGGTTATATATAGAGTAATCGTGGGATTAGACAAGGTGATCCTTTCTCTTCATATTTATTTGCTGTGGCTATGGAATGATTTACTCTTCAAATGGAGCTGACATGTTATCACAAATTCATCCAACCTATTTACAATATTTTCCCATAGGTAACTCGCTTAATATGTGCTGATGACTTATTAGTGGTGATAAAGGGCAATACAAAGGCTATTGACAAGGTCAAAGCTATATTCACTGTCTTGGAGAGGCTAGCTGGACTAAAACTGAATGAACTTAAAACCAAGTGCTACTTCAATAAATTCCATTCAAATAAGCAGACTATGCTATTGGGGTTCTCAGAGGGCCACCTTCCAGTTAAATATCTGGGGGTACCACTTTCAAATTATACAATTACAGATTTAGAATGTGGTAAACTAGTTGATGCCATTAGAGACAAACAACAAGGATGGAGATTCAAATTGCTGTCATTTGCATGTAGAGTTAAATTGGTTCATACTGTTATCACCTCTAAAATCATATTTTGGCTGCAATTCGTTTCAAATACCCGACTACTCTATTGCCAAAATAAATTCAGTTTGTGCAGATTTTATATGGAAAGGGGGAATGCACAAAGTAAAATACTCGGATCTTTGTAGAAAGAAAGAGGAAGGAGGAGTTAGGCTGAAAAATTTATATGAGCTTTAGAAAGTCTATGGATTGAAATTAGCTTGGAATGTTCTAACATCTAAAAATCTATGGGCTAGTTGGATAAGATCAAGGTATCTAAAAGACAATTTTTGGACTATAAAAATTGATAATAATGCCTCTATTACATGGAAAAATATCCTAAAAACTAGGAATGAACTACAGTCTTATCTATATAGGGAGATTGCTACTGGAAATAACACAGACTTATGGAAAGACCCCTGGTTGAATTCACAAAGTTTTATTGACAGGCTAGGCTGGTAAGCTTTTTCAGCATATGGACCTCCTACACGCAAAGTGGTTGAAATTATAGATAACAGTGAATGGCATTGTGACAGGAATTTGCTCATTTCAAACTACAAAGAGGAAATTCAATGAAAAAACATTAAAACAGATGGAATGGAAGATATTTGGATATGGAAGAACAGCTCAGATGGTCAGTTCAAATTCAGTGGTGTATGTGAGGATTCTAGAACTAAATTCCCTTTGGCTAACTGGACAAAAGTGGTTAGTCCAAAAATGACTCACACCTTGTACAAAACCATACTCAAAAAATTACCAACTAAAGATAGACTTTATAAATGGGGGATCTTAGAGAATACAATATGTTATTTTTGTAATTTTGCTTAAGAAACTCATCAACACCTATTTTTTAAGTGCAAATACAATAAAAGGGTGTGGTTTATACAAAAATTAAGATGCCTACAGACTAACACTGTTCGGAATCTAGCAGAGGAAGTAGAATACCTGAACGGAGCGGGCAACCTCACGAAGATGATGCAAAAGACTGGAAAAATTATGCTCGCAACCTCCTTGTGGCACATTGGGAGGGAAAGGAACAATCAGGCTTTCAAAAGTAGACAACAAGATGTTTTAGTCCTTACGAGACAAATAAACAGAGACATTAGCTCATTAATTGATCGGATTTTGAAGAAATTACTTATCACTGCAACGACACGAGAAGAACTACAATTTCAGATGTTGATGTTGAAGGCGTCGATCGAATCAGCTTAAGCAGTGAACTGGAAGCCGCCATAAGAAAGCCCTAAAACTTAATGTTTTTAGGCTTTTATAGTTTGAAGTCTTGCGTTCTCTTATAATATCTGCTATAAATAAGAATCGAATTTTTGTAAGGCTTTGGGCCGCACAGCCCAACTGCACTTATAATAGTTAACCCATTTTCAAAAAAAATTATAGCATAAGTTTTTCACATACAAACCTATATATGTGTGTCTATATATATATATATATATATATATATATATATCCAGTATTTGAAAATGTGAAGCTTATCTAATTATTTATAGAAATTAGATTTTAAACTTTTAAATCAAAGCCTCTAATGCATACATACATACATACATATATATATATACACATACATATATATATACACATACATACATATACAATATACATATGTATTTTATCCTATTAAGATATTCACATTTTCATATGCATATATTTTACAACATACACTAATATATATATAGTCAAAGGTTTGAAATTTTGTCATTATGAAGTTTGTACCTTCATGTACATATATATTTATCTATATATACAATAATATTTTGTATATAGATATATGGGTATTCTATCTTAAATTCTAGATGCGGGAGTTTATATACACATATCTAAAAAAAATTATCGTATCCAAAAAATTAAATACAATTTTAATCAATTTATGGATTCAGACATTGCCAATATCAGAAAATTTACCTATTCATCTTATAAGAATTAATATTTCAAAATTAAAATCAGTCAATCATCCCAAAATCAGATGTCTAAAAATCAGGGTCCTTACATATTTAACCAAGTGAATTTCAGTTCTTAGCGGAATGTTATAGTTTAAGATCCTGATCAGGTCTATGCAGTGCGCAGATAGAATCAGAATCATCTACCTGGGAATTGAGTTCAATTAGACGATGGCTTGGTAAATCCATTATGTACATAATTTCTGCAGTGTCGAGTACTTTGGTTGGAAACTCAAGTAGTGTCATTTACGTATTGTTATTTAAAAAACTAAAGTAAATTTCAGAGTCTATAAAGTTAAACTATAATTTTAAAAAAGGGTTTCCTTTTAAAATTAGATTCTAATATATATTTCTCATGCATCTTAAACTAATTTTTTAATATTTTAAGCTGTATAGGTTATTTATTGATGTTTTACCATTTTATTTCTACAATTTTTAACACCGTTTAACTTCAAATTTTTCCAGATTTTCATTGGGTGGGGGCGCTGTTTGTTGTGTGTGTGATAGTGAAACTGCATAAGTGATTATTATAAAGAAATATCGATATCTTTTACCCATTGTCAAAATTTTGCATAGAAATTTTTGAAAATAATGCAGAAAACACTGTAGATTGACAAAGTATTGCAAAATGTGTACCATCTTAGTTTAATGAACAATAATCACCCAAATACTTCAGTACACACATAATTTACTTTGCTAATTGTGCAAAAAGAATGTTACCAAATAAATTCACACTAATAGCTTTTAGCAAGCTCCAAAACCATTCACATGAAACTGCGCCTCCTAGATATATCTTACCTTCTCATATTTCAAATAATATTTCCATTCGTGAGTATTTGACGTAAAAAGATATAAATTAGTAGAAAACTCATTTTAATGCAAATATCAAACAATATGTTTAATTTTGTATTAAAAGTTAAAGTTCTTGTAACCTGGAGCATTCTTGTAAAGCATGGATTCAAATTCTTTTAAAGAATTTAAAGAATTTAGATGTTATTCAAATGTGCGTTCTAATGCATATAAAACAGTATGAATTTTTTTTGAAGCCAATATAAACATGTAAGCGAATATTTTTTTCACGCCTTTGTAAGAGCTAGTTACATCCAATGCCACTCGACACCCTTTATACAAAGCTCCCTTTCCTTGAGAATTAATATATAATTAAGCATGTCCTTTTTTCGGTAATGCACAATAAATATTAGAGGACGACATAGTGAAATATGAATCAATCTTATACCTCACATATATTTACCATCATGATTACATGTTCCATATGGTCCTAATTTTTTTGACTTAAGGGTACAAAGGCATTAACTTAGAAATGGTAATGAGGTTACTTATCACTGAAAAGTGTTGATTCTTAAAGGTTGCATGCTAACACGGATGCTTGACTAATGGTCTTGTATCCTTTGCATCTTCAATAAACATTTTTAGGTTGGTTGTTCTCTGTGCTCACCTATTTTCTAAAAGTATTTCAAAAATAGTGGTGAAAATGGTTTCAAAATTTATCTTACTGGCAACATTATTCCCACCATCACATATGCATTGACCCTAAACGCAACCGTGCATCTAGTTCTAGCCTCAATATAGCAACTCATCTTTCAGCTTATCGTTGATCCCGATTAATTACTAATGAAATCGAGAATAATTGGCCAAGTTATCCAATCAAGCCTAGATGTAACATATTAATCATTGAGCGGTATGGCTGAATGAAGTGATAATTGTGAAACCACCATTTAATCATCTCAAGCTCTCAGAAAAGAAAATTTAATTCATTTTTCAAATAACTCCCAAGAGGATTTCTCCTTTCGTCATGTAAAAACCATGAAGATTATGATTGCTTCACAAAGAATGAGTTGAATGGGATGAAAGGTAATTAATTAGCTTTCTCTCTTAGTTGTATGTTTATTACATTATTTATCATTTTCTCACTATTACTGCCTAACTTAAGTCTTCACACTAAAAAAAATTAAAGTTTTATTTTGAATAACGGAAAAAATAAATTAGTTAACCTTTTCAAGGAAAAACCTGTTAGGCATGAAAAAATACCATATTCGGTTATAATTTTACTTTGGAATTTTAATGAATGTAAATCCACTCAAGTTTGTCATTCGTGTAAACTTGAAATAGTTTCCTCTTGATATATAGGATAAAAAATGGTTATTTTTTGTCTCTTTTTTGTCCTCATTTGACAGAAAGTGACCCATTTGTAATCCAGAGACTTTTGCAAAATACATAGGACAGTCAAATTGGAAATATGCTGTGGTTGAAGGACGTTTTAAAAAAAGCTTGACATGCAAAAAAAATGTATTCTATTTATGTCATCAGCAGAATGTTTTCTTCGATCCTACTCGTGAAAATTTTCTTACTTCCTTTTTTTTTCTTGGTACATCATAAATTCATGCACTCAAATGATACGACAAACAAACGGTTACCTACAAAAAACGCTGTAATAAAATTTCATATCAAGGGCTAATAGTTAACTATTTCACACCAACTTGCATTAAAATAAACATGTGCTACTCAATCTTTATAAATGTGCTAACCCAAATATGTGTACTTATTTTATATGAAAAATTGTAACATGAAATAGGTTCGATATATATCCATAAAATCATGGCACAAAAATCAAACTTTGGCAACAATTGCAATATGACACTGTAAATAAAAAATGTATGATTAGCAAACCATTATCTTGACCATTTATCTCATAACCTCACAAACACTGAAAACAACAGAAGACAACTTTGTAATCTGTATAAGTTACTATAGAAATGGAGGAAAGTAATATTGAAATTAATGTTGTTGCTAAATCTAAATTTGTAATTATCTAAGAAAATTGTGAAAATATTACTGTTAATCAAACTTTTATTAACGCTCGAATTGCAAATTACATAACATGGAAAATAATTTCACTATTTACTCCACGGTGCATGGAGAATGAACTAAAGAAGCGTTGATCATTACAGTTCGTATCAAGTATGTTAATTTCTCTAGTAAAAAAGATCAACTTTGCATCTTGCACATTTATTTGTTTTGTAAATAAAAGATCTAATTTCCCATATTAGAGACATATATTTTGTAATAGCCTAAGCAGTACAGCTAGGCAGAGTAAACAAGACAACATTTAAAAAAAATAGTGTTCAAACTCCGATATAACTTATACTAGGTTATGGAGCATGATTTCTGTGTACTAAAATCATAGTACATTCTGTCAAAGTCACTGCAAATGAATAATGTACATTGATTAGGTAAATAACCGTCCAAAATTTATAGCGCAGAACTTTGTTTTGAAAGTAAGTACAAAAGTGTTCTAAAAGGAATCTTTAGGAAATAATATCAAAACAAAATACCTACAGTTGAAACAAACTCTTTCCTGGTATTATCTACTCCCCTGTCACCTATGGCTATCATGTTGTCATGAATCATGATGTTGCACCTAACTAATGGTGACTGCAAAACTTGAATACAAAAATAAGTAAAATATCTATTAGTATTAAGAAAAACATAGTATCGAATAACAAAAAATAAGAATAGTAGATGCAAATTAATTGCCTTTAGAATTTGTTAATAGTCAACATAAAATAGTTAGAGAAGAACACATCTATGAATATAAATCTTATACCATCAAACCTTATAAAAAGATTATACACAACCAGAATTTGAATGGCAGTTCATCTTGAAATTCCAATATGCACAAAGATGAGTGTTGAAATTGTTTTAATCCAATTAAATTTCAGTTCTAATTTGACGTATGGATTTCAACTATGTTATCTATGCATGAATTTTCAATTTTTATTTTCCATTATATCATCTGTGATTCAAATAACTTAATGTACAATTTTCCACTATAAAACAATGTTGGGACGGGATTCCAACTCGAGACCACTCAAATCGAAATCCCATAAGCACAGCGGAAGACGGGATCATGGTAAGAAGTGTAAAACAACCAATCAATAACTCAAATTCCAATCTCAATCGATCCAAGAAAATCATAATCCCAAAAAAGCAATTCAGAAATCAAAGCAATAATGAAAAATAAATCATACAGTGATTTATAGTGGTTCCATTAACGTTGTGTTAGTGTACATCTACATTAAGAGAGAGCTTTTACTAGTATTGATGAGAAGAGTACAAGAGATTAAGTACAATGACCAAAATTCTAATTAGGAATTGACTTGTGGAGAAGAGAATTAAAGAAAAATAGGTTTTGGTAAACCCTAATTGGTGGAGGCTAATCTCTTGCAGTTGCTTGCACGCTTTTAGATCTAGAACCTAAAGCTAGCTTATGTAGGAGAATAGAAACCCTAGGCAATGTTCCGAAATTGCCCCTGTAGATATCACAAATCTTCATGCCAAGTCCATATGTGAAAAATAGGCGGAAGTCGCCTCAAACGTCTGGCCCAAATGGCCAGACATCTGACTAAAGTTACTGGAAAGATTTCGCTTCAGCTCAGAGTCTAACCATTTGGTCAGACGTCTGACTCAAGGCTCTGGAATTTATTCTGCACAGACTCAGATGTCTGGCACATTTGGTCAGACGTCTGACCTAACTGTCTGGAATAGGTCTGGTGCAGATTTGCTAAAGCACCAGACGTATGAACATTTTCCTCAGACGGCTGACCCTGCCAATTCAGCCATCTTCACCTTTTCCCTTATAACTTCCACCTCCGAACTCTGATTTGTGAACCATTTTCTCTGTTATAAATCTACTTCCAACCTCTACAATTCTCTATATAGTGTCGCCAAAATTTAACACTCCACATCGACACTATATCCATCTCCAAATCCAATGGCACCATACCATCAACGACAACCGATGGCATCAACCATCACTTCTTCTACCTTCAACTAAACATGAATGTTTTGCCTATGAGCTCCAAAAAAGCCAGCGCCCATTGCACTTCACCAATGAGCTCAGGCAAAGCCCCTGCCTGCTAATGAAATGTTGAAAACATCCAAATCCTAAGCTATCTCACCAAAGATTAGCACTTACCAAGAAGATAGAACATCAATCTCTCACCGATACTCTTCCTCATCTACCACCAAGCTCCTTCCTTAACCGTGCCACCCTATGGCACCTAGCACTTCTCCAATCGAATCAAGTCCGAGCAATGCTTGAACTTTCCAACCGATGATGCCTTAGTGAACATGTCCGTCGCATTATCCTTTGTGTGCACTTTTCGAAGGTATACTTGTTTATCCTCATCCATGGCTACTAGAAATGACTCTTTCACCTTAATATGCTTAGTTTATAAGCTAAACGCCAAATTCTCCGCCAAGTGAATAACACTCTGGCTATCACATCGAACATCAATACTATCATGCTCAAATCCCAAGTCACACAACAATCGCTTCGAATAGAGTGTCTCCTTTGTCGCCTCCACCACGGCTATCAACTCCGCCTCCGTAGTAGATAAAGCAACTATGGTCTGCAATTTAGATCTCCAACTTATGGTTGTACCCCTACGTGTGAAGGCATATCCGGAAGTTGATTTTCTTCGATCCCTATCATCGGTGTAGTCCGAATCATGATAACCAACCAACTTGCAATCCATCGCCTGACTGCCGCCAAAAACAAGACCATGAGATGACGTGCCTCTGAGGTATCTCAATATAAGCTTCACAGCTTCCCAATTTGATTTTTCTGGATTAGCCATATATCGACTAACTATCCCGACGGCACTTGCAATATCGGGCCTTGTACACACCATTGAATACATTAGACTTCCAATCGTACTAGCATATGGCACCTTGGCCATATAAGCCTTGTCTTCCTCCAAGATAGGTGATCCTTTACCCGAAAGCTTCATATGCAAAGGGAAATATGTATTTGACGCCTTTGCATTCTCCATGCTAAACCGGCAAAGCACTTTCTCAATATACTCCTTTTGAGTTAGTTTCAACTCAAAATACTTTTGATCCCTTACAATTTCCATGCCCAATATCCTTCTTACTTCTCCAAGATCCTTCGTTTCGAACTCCGATTTCAAACACAGTCTTAGCTTGTTGATTTCATTCTTATCCATAGAAGTAATGAGCATGTCGTCCACATACAAGAGTAAATACACCCAACAATCATTTTTCAACTTTTGGAAATAAACACAAGCATTCATGATGCTTCTATCAAAACCATTTTCAAGCATAAAATAATCAAACCTCTTGTACCATTGTCTAGGTGATTGCTTTAAACCATACAGTGATTTCATTAACTTGCAAACCAAATTTGACTTACCATCCACAGTAAAACCTTCTGGTTGCTTCATGTAGATGTCCTCATCCAAATCCCCATGCAAGAAGGCGGTCTTCATATCAAGTTGCTCCAACTCCAAGTCGTAAATAGAAACTATAGCAAGTAATATCCGGATAGAAGTATGGTGCACAACCGGTGTGAATATTGTTACGAACTGAGATGTTGGTTTTGATGACAACAACCTTTTTAACTTTCTTATTATAAAATATGTACTAACACTATAATCTAGACTAGATAGATATGTATATGCAGGATATATAGATATGCAGATATTGATCGCTGAAAACTGATCAATATAAAGACTCAAGATTGAAAATTCTAGAGTATCAAGATCAAGATTTCAAGATATGTGTCTAGTTTTTGTTAAAACTCCATAATAGCAGGGAAATCTTCATTTCGAATTTCATTTGGAATGGAACCCATTTTTACCTTCTTAGTGGCTTACAAACCCACGAAAGTAGCTTACAAACCTACGACAAGTGGCTTACAAACCCACGAACATCCTGATTTTGTACAAGTTCTCGAGTCCTGATGTGATGAGATATTCTGCAGGAAGAAGCTTGCAAAACTACTTCAAAATGGTTTTTCAAAATGATTTCCAAAACTACTTTTCAAAATATTTTAGCCTTAAAATTATCTTTTCAAATGACTTTCAAAAAGATGTTTTAGCCTTAAAATATTCTTTGTTTTTAAACATAGTAAAATTAGTTTATTTTACTCCAGAATCATTTCATCTTGTTTTCATTTCAATACCATTTTCAAAACAAATTTTACATTATTTTTAACAAGGGGATGTCGACATCATGGGATACCCCATGTCGACATGGTGGCCGTTGATTTCAAAAGTTTCAATTTTCAAAAGAAGTGTCTATTCGTTTAAATATCTTCACGAATGGTTATGACTGTTGGTACTCTATAAATAGCCTTCTCAAACGAATTTTTGATATACAATTTTCATGTTTTCTTCACTTCTTCTTCTCTATAAATCCATGTTCTATAATTATCATATTTTTAAGATCGTGCCGAAATTCTGCAAAATTCTCAAGTGAATCAAATTAGAAATTCATTTTTATTTGATTCTTTCTTCTCTCTCGAAGATCAAAGTGCTATTCAGAGTTATAGGATCAATTTGCAATCAAAAGTTTATCGAGTCTCTCTATAAGGTGTGGTTGTGCCTGGAAATCAATTGGTAATCTTATGGCCCGTAAATCAAGAGAGTTTGCCTCGGACTCGTGAGATGGAAGGGTACCTTAAGTCCTTTATAAATTGAGGAGTGCAATCTCGACATTGGTTTAATAAAATTTTGTATGAGGTGGTTTGCCTTGGTACAGGACTAGATGTAGGGTAAGTCCGAACCAGTATAAAATCCGGTGTGTTCTTTCCCTTTACTGCTTTTTATTTACTTTCTGCATCTGTGTTTGATTCTGTGATTGTTCTATGATTAATTCTGCATTTGTTTGTGCCATAATTTCAATTTAGTTCATATAAGTCTTAAAATTCATTAAACACTATTCACCCCCTCCCCCCCCCACAAGTGTTAAATTAGCCTTAAGATCCTTAATTCGCTGGCCCTTTCAAATATCTCATCATACTCCTTTCCATTCCTTTGTGCGGACCCCTTAGCCATTAGCCTAGCAATGTATCTCCCATCGCCCTTCACCTTGTATATCCATTCACACTCAATAGCACAATTTCCTTTAGGAAGTGGATCCAAATCCCAAGTTTGATTTTTCAACAATGATTGCATCTCTTCCTCCATGGCACAAATCCATTTCGAGCTACCACTCGACTTCATGACATCATCAAGGTCCATCGGCTCATCTTGGACTACATGAAGAGCATAGTCCAAATTGTCACAAAAGCTAAGATAATTCCAATCATCATGTCTTTCTGGTGGTCTTATAGTACGACAACCAACTCGAGTAGCAATACCATCACCCAAACTTCCTTTGGCTCCACCTTGAACCGAATCTTCTCTAGAATCATGCATATCACCAACACTACTAGAGGCATCATGTGGACTATGTGATGTAGCATCCACTGCAACCTCCTCACAAGCATCACCAACTACTCTACTCTCTCTACTCCTTGGATAAAATTTGGAAACAATATCCTTCTCCTTTGATTCACCATGAACCAAATTCGTAACATTCGATGAGCTCACATTCTCCTTGAACATCGCCGACTCATCAAAAGTAACATGATGAGAATTCATTACCTTCTTCGTTTCTGGATTCCAAATCCGATAGCCTTTTACTCTGCCCGTATAGCCAAGCAAAATCCCCTTGAAAGCTCTAGATTCAAGCTTATCATTTCTCGGATCATGCACATAAACATGTGACGGCCCGGAATTTTGAGCAATATCAATTTAATAATCTTTGTTAATAAGTAAATTAATTTGATCATTTTACATTATAAATTGATAAGTTAAAATTCTCTTAAAGGCTAATAATAATAATTTGTTAATATCTATCAACATTTTCCTTAACAATATAAGATTGGTAAGTTTAATTCTTTTGCAAGCTAATAATATTTTAATTTGGGAATATTTATTTTAGCAATTTAAAAATTGGTAAGATTTATTTTTCCAAAAGTTAATCAAAATATTTTCTATTTTTAATATACATATTGATATATCTTGTAAATAGTAAGTTTTTAATGTAACAAAAGCTTATATATTCAAATTGTAATATATATATATATATAATATATTATGGTTTTGTATTTGTGTTTTAAAAATTATATTGTTTGAATTTAATACGTGTTTTTAAACTTTATTATATATAATTTGTAATTTTAAAATTTAAATTTGACTTAATACTTTTGAAAATGATATTTGAGATTTAAATTTTTATAACAAAGTTAATTTCTTATTTATATATATATTTTAAACTTTGTTTTAAATAAGAATTAAATTTGAAGTTCACTTTCATTTTAATTTTAACATAAGATAAATTGTTTTAATTTTTTTTATATAAAGAGTTAAACTCAATTTCTCAAATTGATAAACATGTGATATTTTGATTTGAATCAAAAATAGAAGTTATTTGAATTGACATGAATATTTATTAAAAGATAAGTACACATTTTATAATCACATAAATATTACATTCATAATTTAAATAGATTATTAAAAAGAGAAAATAACATTTAAAATATTAATTAAACATTAAATTTTTTTGTAAAACATTAATAAACATTAAATAACACTTGTTAACTTTTTAATGTATGTTAATGACACTTGTAAATCTTTGAGCATAGGTGTAAAATAACTAAGGGCTTTAAGTGACAAATGTAATTCTCTTAATAAGTTAATTTAAAATTTAAGTTGTAAAATAAGAAAAAGAAGAGTTTTATTCTTCAGCAAAATCCTTTTCTTCATTTCGAAAAAATGAATGCAAAACAATAAAAAAGGAAAGACATTAAACTGTAGAAATCTGGAAAATATAAAATCTGGAAAAAAGGGGAAATCTGGGAAATTCAATCAACATGGAAGGACTTCAAGTTCAATCATGCAGACAAGAAAACTAATTCATCAACATGCAAAAACTAGAACCATTCAAGCTACTCAGTAATCATCTGCAGTAAGATTTATATTCAACATGTAAGTGAAAATTTGAAAAAGCTAATGAAATTCATAAGCCTGGAAAGTATCAATTTCTGTCCTCTGCAAACAAAGGTGAGTAAAAGGAATTTTAAAAACAGTTTAATTCCTTATTCAACCTGTTATTGTGATGAATAATATGTTGTTAATGGAATACTTGAACTTAATTGAATTGCATGTTTGAGTATATGGTTTGAAATACCTGTATAGTTAAAAAAAATTACTGTATTTATAAGCAGTTTCCATTTTTATAATAAAATTCAATAACTAGTTTTTGAATTTGAATTTGACTTTGAATTGTAAATAGAAGTTGTTTGTAATCAAGTAAGCTATCATCTAAAAATAATTACAAGTTTTTAAATTGAATAATTTGTTATATCTTTGAATCTACAGTAAAATATAGATTGGGTCAAAATTTTATGATTTCAATTTTTAATTTTGATTTCATAATTGGATTGCAAATAGGAAATCATGATTTTTAATGCTTGAATCATAATTTTTAATTGGGTAATTAGTGAGTTATTTAGGTATATCTGTTTGGGATTTTCTGGCCGATTCACGACGAACTACGGCAATCTAGGTGTCGCGGTTGAGTATGGAGGTTGAGGGAATGTAGAAGATCATCAAAACAATACCTGTGTAATTTATTAATGGATGAGGTGGTCGAAATTGATCGAGTTAGGGTTTAACTTCCTGATTTGGTCATCGTTCTTTATTTTGGTCTCGCGGCATCGAGAGTGATCCGGAGTCAATCGTGGTTAGTTCTGGTGACGATGGGGAGCGAGGCGGAGCTAAGGTTAAGGTGGCGAGGTTTCTCGAAGCTAGGTTAGAAAATATTTTGTAGGGGCCGAGAGCGACGTGTTGGAGGCCGGCGTGGAGTTCGCCGTCGACCGGCGTGGTAGTGCACGTTGATGTGCAAGGTTGCGAGCATAAGGAAAATGGGTTTTGGGAGAGATGAGAGGAGCTCGAAGTATTCATTGGGAGTTTGTTGATTTTTCTCGAAGCTAGGTTAAGGATTGGGATATTCGGGGTTGACACATGAAATTCTATGGGTTGCTCGAGTTTGTTGAGCGTGTTTTTGTTTGGGTACAGGAAGTTTTAAACGTTTTAAAAATTTAACAGTAAATTTTTTTTGAAAAGTTTTGAAACAAAAGGAATTTGACTTTGTAAATGATTAAGTTTTAAAACCAAAAGTTAAACAAGTTTATTTATAAAACTAAATTTGTTTCAAGTTAAAGTTTTAAACAAGTTTATATATATTAAAATATGAAAGTTTTAAAATAAAATAAGTGAATTTTAATAATAAGTTTGTATTAAATTTATTTAAATAACTTTGGGAAGTTCAAAGATTTTAAAAGTTTTAATTAGAATGTTTAAATTATTTTAAATTATAATTGATTTCTAAAGTGTTTTATTTTAAATAAATTAAATAATTAAGATTTAAAGATCAATTAAAATAAGGATTATCTTTAGTAATTTATAATTTTGATTTAACTAAAGATAAATAAATTTGTGAAGATAATTAAGATAATTAAATTATTAAACATTAAAAAGTTATTCGTCAATATAAATGATTTGATTTAGATAATGGTTTTCTTAATTAAGAATCTTTTAAAAATAAGAAGTTAAAGAATTATTTAATTTAATTTAAATGATTAGATAAATAGTTGATTAAGTAATTAATTGGTAATTAATCAAAGATAATCACTTATGGTTTAATTTGGTTAAATTGTTTAGTAAAGTAATTAAGTGATTAATTACTGGGCGTAATTAACTAAAAGATGATTACTTTATGAAAATAATTAAGTGGATGTGATTAAGGGTTAATCACTTGTGTTATTAATTAAAGAATTAATTAATAAAATTAATTATAGGTTTAAATTATTTAATTAATGGTTAATTAATAAAAGGATTAAGAGTATTTAATAATGTGATTAATATCTTGTTAAAGTAATTAATTAATAATTTTTTTGAAAGTAATAATTAATTAATGGAAATAATTAATTAATTTTAATTAATAATTAAAGGATAATTAATTTGTAAATAAGTTTTTAATTACTAAATGTAATTAAAAAGTAATTAATCAAATGGTGATTAATTAAAGTAATTAATCAAGTATGATTGTTTAAAAGTAATTAATCAAGAGTGTTTAATTAAAAGAAATTAATCAAGTATGATTAATTAATGAGGTGATTAATCAGGTATGATTAATTAAAGGATAATTAAGGTATAATTATCAGAATAATTAAGGAATAATTAATCAAGTGTGATTAATTTAAAGGGTAATTAAGAGATAAATACCTGGTATAATTAAGAAGTAATTAATCAAGATGATTAATTAAATTTGTAATCAAGGAATAATTACTTAAAGTAATTAAGTAATAATCAATCAAGGAAGATTAATTGGAATGGATAATTAAAGGATGTTTAGTTAATTAATTTGTAATTAATTAATGAATATGTAAGATAGATTGATGATAAATCCAAGTGTTTAAGTAAGGATTAATTAAATTAATTAAGTTTGGATCAAACTTGTTATGGTTGATTAATGATTGGATGATAAGTATCATTGGATGAGTTAATGATATTGGATGATATCGTAAGTCATTGGTTGATATGTGGTGATATGAATGTGATATATCTGAGATGTGATATATATGCTGCTTTGTGATATGTATGGATGAAGGTGATAATAGTGGATTATCTATCTGCGTAATGTGAATCATCCATTTATGTTTAAGTGATATTCTGAATATCTACTGTTTAAAACCCTTAAGTACAACTTGGACATTAAAATGGCATTTGGATTCGGTGAGACCGGGATCGGGTTTCCATATTTGGATATCCGAAAACCAAATCGATCCAAAATAAATGCTAGGTCGTGAATCCAAGTGGTGTGCAAGTGAAGACTCGAGGTGTAAGAACTATTCGTTAGTATAACTCTGGGGGTGATTCCGTGATGAGTTTGACGGAGATAGTACTTACAGGTTCGAGATGATGATTTAGAATGCAAGGGCTATGGTCGTTGACTCTGAGGATGATTCCAAAATGAGTGCAACGAGATAGTGCCTTCGGTTCCGTTCGAACCTGGAACGGACTTGTATGGATTGAATGCTTTCAGAACATCGTCAGGTGGACGATGAGCATCCTAAGATAAATGTGTCCTATAAAGGTAATCGCAGCCTCAAGCTTCATCAACCGGGAATGGCTAAAACAGGGGAGGTGCAGCAAGGTTAAGTGGGTCAGGCCCAAGTAGGACAAGATTTACCCCTGTCTAGATGTCCCTTTTTATTTCGTCTTTTCGGGCGGTTGGATCTACAGCCAACTGCGGGGTGGTCTTATTTGGGATTGTTCAGTAAGGAATGGTCCCGGCCTTGTGTCGCAGGGGATCGAGAGTGGTCCTCGGTACGGTGATCTAGGCCACGTACTGTGACGGGCGGTGCCCTAGTAGCCCTGCCATTGATGGACACCCATTCTTCCTACGAGACCCTACGGTTTTATTTGTATTACCCACTTTTGTGGCTAGTAGCTGGAATTTAATAGATGTAACAATTTCGGCTATTTCTTATTTACTTGAAAACCCTAGACACTATTATAATATCATTGGATTTCCTATCAAATGTTTTGGTTAGCGCAAGGTAAAAACTTTTCCATGTTTACGTGTAGGAAGCCTTACGTGATACCTTTTCTTTTCAAATGATTTTCTAAAGATAAGAAATTTTAAACCGTTTACTCACACCAGACCCCTGTCTGACCCGAGTGTTTATTTCTGTTTTATTAAACTCTTGGGTACTCATATTACGTATGAGTAGTCATGTGATTTAGGTTATCTTTGACGAATTCTGGAGGAGATTTGGAGCAGGAGGCTTCAGCGTGTAGATATATAGATAGAGTTTCCGCTGTGTGTTATTCTGTATAGTTGTTCCTGTATTGTATATTAGACAGAAATGTTATAACTGTCTAAATTGAGATGTATAGTTGTGTACACTGATGTATATGATACTATGTATATGTTATACATTATATTTCATTCGTTCCGCTGTGAGATTCTGATGCGTTGTTTTTCTTTCTAGTCTTTCTTTTCTTCTTCTATCTCTTTCTTTCTTAAATAGTGACGCGACTTTTTGGTGTTAGAAAGTCGGGTCGTTACAGTTGGTATCAGAGCATTAGGTTGAGTGAATACGTAGCTCTGGAGTGGTGTCTATCTTGAGAGAGTGTGCTTGTAATTTATACACACACACACACACACCTAATCTGTTGGGTGATCTGTTCGGATTTTCCAACATAGGTTATAGACGTAGATAAGGTAGGAGTGTGTGGAACATGATTACCATTAATGGTAGCGGCTCATATGTTTTGATTGGAGGTGTATCTGTCGAGATTGTAGATCTAATACCATCTCGAATAAGCTTTGTAGATTGGTGAAAGGATTTCATTGATCCCAGAGGAAGTCTTTTCAAGGATTGGAGTATATTCTTGAAGTGTGAGGTTGATTTGCTCTCGAGTGAGCGGGATTTCCAAGAGTTGTATCTGTCAGCTGAGCAGAAGCAGGGGATGGTATTTTGATAGCTTCAGGAAGGGATAGCTGTGTGATGGAATGTAGTATCCATCGGTGGTTTTGAAGATGTTCTTCTGAAGAAAATTTAGATAGTGTTGAAGGAACAGTGATGCCTGCTGCAGGGAAGATTTGGATGTTTAGAAATTTTCTGGATCTCAAGTAAGAGTATCTTATCTATATTGAAGTTTGAGACTAAAGTCGATGAGTTACCTCATTTCGGACATGGTCTCATTTGTTTTCCTTAAGAAGAACAGGTGATTGGTGTTTGGTTTGGAGCCGAGTTTCTTGAGAATGTCTACTCGTCTCAAAAATCGTTTAGTGGATTTAGGTGATAATTTTGAGTTTCAAGAAGCTTGTAAGGATGATCTTTTGGCATAGCAGTAGTATTGAAGTGAAGTTTGGAAGCAGCAGCGTGGATCCGTTTCTTTGATGATTCTGAAATCTTCGGGATTCTACTGTTAGCAGACCAGGCAGATGGTGAAGGCTTATCCATTTCTTCAGAAGGCTCAGAAGAGCAGGATATTTGTTGGAAGTGATCTATCAATTTTCTGGTAGATAAGCCATTCTTGAAGATTGATCTCGATGAGGAAAGCTGTGCTGGTTGGTGAAGATAGTACTTTGGAATCTGAAATGAGTAAGATCGCAAAAGTGACTTGCGATTAGTTTGGGAAATCTTTGAGTATTCTTTGGCTTAGGAATTGAGGAATCTCATATGGAGGTAAAAGCTATGAAAGTAGTCAGCGATTTTCCAGATTTTTTGAGGAAATCAGAAGTTTACTCGAATCGGAGATTGAGTTTTCTTATCGACTTGGATTCCAGGAGCAATATTGATGGTTCAACCATGTAGAGGGAAGACTCTTAGAGCAAGAAGAAGTTGGCGAGGCAGCTCAAGATTCTTTGGAGAGGGATTGATCATCTAGTTTCTAGTTAAGATTCTGTTGGGATGTTTTGACCAAATGGAATGGTCACTAAGATTTTTAAGTCGGATAAACAGGGTATGGAGAAAGTTTGTGCTCGAGTTCTTCGATAGCATTCTCATCTACTCCAGATCAGAGTTGTGAAGCGAAAACGAGATAGCAGTTATTCTAGAATAAGAGAAACCGGGAGTTGAAGTTTTCTTGGATTAGAGGATTTCTATAGGAAATTCAAGTATGAAGGAATTTTCTGGATTTTGAAGGCAAGGTTGTCAAGTGCAACTGTTTGGCTATTCCAGATAAGAGATGTAGATCTGAAATTCACTAATACTTGTGGAATAGAGTTGTGTTTCGGACTTCGGCAAAATTTTAAGAGAGTCATTTTGTTGAAGTAGGACCTGGAGATTTGGGTTGATTTTTGGTCCAGTTTGTTCATGAAGCAATCAGCAAGGGTTAAGCTGATCAGGAAAATTGAAGGCGACTCAAGAGTATCAGAAGAGTTATGCAGTTAAGAATTGAGGAGAGTTGGAATGTGAAGTTGGATTTTGGATATTGCTTTAGATTTATCTGATCAAAGGAGATATAAGATTTGGTAAAACTGGAGAGCTAGCTCCGGAAGTATTTTGAGATTTTCCTGTGTTCTCTGAAGATTAGATTTTTATCTACAGGATTGAATTGTCAGTTCAGATAACTGGAATTCATTGTATTTCAAATATCTCTGAGGAATATGTATGTGATTCATCTCGAGTGATAGAACCAGCAGTTCAGAAGGATTTGGTAGTTGGGCTGGTCTTGAGCTTTGTCTAATATCTTGTTCAGATTTGTAGATCCAGATGGGGGAGTTCTTGGTTATAGTAGTGCAGTTACTTAAGGTTCTGTAGAGCGAGTATTCCAGTATAGGTACCTGGAAAACTCTTGATAATATTAGGAAGTTCTATTCAGAATTTTGTCTAGATAGATAAAATTATTTGTTTAAATTGGATGCTATGATTGATAGTGTATGATTGGTTTTGTGATTGCTGATTAAAATTTAAATTCTTTTGCTGGGTTATTAAATTATCTTTGCTTTTAAATTTCGGGGACGAAATTCTTTTAAGGGGGGAGGAATGTGACGACCCGGAATTTTGAGCAATATTAATTTAATAATCTTTGTTAATAGTTAAATTAATTTGATCATTTTAGATTATAAATTGATAAGTTAAAATTCTTTTAAAGGCTAATAGTAATAATTTGTTAATATCTATCAACATTTTCCTTAACAATATATTGGTAAGTTTAATTCTTTTGAAAGCTAATAATATTTTAATTTGGGAATATTTATTTTAGCAATTTAAAAATTGATAAGATTTATTTTTCCAAAAGTTAATCAAAATATTTTCTATTTATAATATATAAATTGATATATCTTGTAAATAGGAACTTTTTAATGTAACAAATGCTTATATATTCAAATTGTAATATATATAATATATATTATGGTTTTGTATTTGTGTTTTAAAAATTATATTGTTTGAATTTAATACGTGTTTTCAAACTTTATTATATATAATTTGTAATTTGAAAATTTAAATTTGAGTTAATACTTTTGAAAATGATATTTGTGATTTAAATTTTTATAAAAAAGTTAATTTCTTATTTATATATATATATATATTTTAAACTTTGTTTTAAATAAGAATTAAATTTGAAGTTCACTTTCATTTTAATTTTAACATAAGATAAATTGTTTTAAATTTTTTATATAAAGAGTTAAACTCAATTTCTCAAATTGATAAACATATGATATTTTGATTTGAATCAAAAATAGAAGTTATTTGAATTCACATGAATATTTATTAAAAGATAAGCACACATTTTATAATCACGTAAATATTACATTCATAATTTAAATAGATTATTAAAAAGAGAAAATAACATTTAAAATATTAATTAAACATTAAAAACATTTGTAAAACATTAATAAACATTAAATAGCACTTGTTAACTTTTTACTGTATGTTAGTGACACTTGTAAATCTTTGAGCATAGGTGTAAAATAACTAAGGGCTTAAAGTAACAAATGTAATTCTCTTAATAAGTTAATTTAAATTTTAAGTTGTAAAATAAGAAAAAGAAGATTTTTATTCTTCAGCAAAATCCTTTTCTTCATTTCAAAAAAATGAATACAAAACAATAAAAAAGGAAAGACATTAAACTGTAGAAATATGGAAAGTGTCAAATCTGGAAAAAAGGGGAAATCTGGGAAATTCAATCAACATGGAAGGACTTCAAGTTCAATCATGCAGACAAGAAAACTAATTCATCAACATGCAAAAACTAGAATCAATCAAGCTACTCAGTAATCATTTGCAGTAAGATTTATATTCAACATGCAAGTGAAAATTTGAAAAAGCTAATGAAATTCATAAGCCTGGAAAGTATCAATTTTTGTCCTCTGCAAACAAAGGTGAGTAAAAGGAATTTTAAAAATAGTTTAATTCCTGATTCAACCTGTTATTGTGATGAATAATATGTTGTTAATGGAATACTTGAACTTAATTGAATTGCATGTTTGAGTATATGGTTTGAAATACCTGTATAGTTAAAAAAATTATTGTGTTTATAGCAGTTTCCATTTTTATAATAAAATTCAATAACTAGTTTTTGAATTCGAATTTGACTTTGAATTGTAAATAGAAGTTGTTTGTAATCAAGTAAGCTATCATCTAAAAATAATTACAATTTTTTAAATTGAATAATTTGTTATAAATCTTTGAATTTACAGTAAAATATTGATTGGGTCAAAATTTTATGATTTCAATTTTTAATTTTGATTTCATAATTGGATTGATGATTTTTAATGCTTGAATCATAATTTTTAATTGGGTAATTAATGAGTTATTTGGGTTTATCTGTTTGGGGTTTTCTGGCCGATCACGACGAACGACGGCAATCTGGGTGTCGCGGTTGAGCATGGAGGTTAAGGGAATGTAGAAGATCATCAGAAAAATACCTGTGTAATTTATTAATGGATGAGGTGGCTGGAACTGGTCGAGTTAGGGTTTAACTTCCTGATTTGGTCGTCGTTCTTTATTTGGTCTCGCGGCATCGAGAGTGATCCGGAGTCAATCGCGTTTAGTTCTGGTGATGATGGGGAGCGACGCGGAGCTAAGGTTAAGGTGGCGAGGTTTCTTGAAGCTGGGGTTGCCGTGGAGGGTCAGTTTCTGGTGCTGGTGTTGTTGAACTAATGGGTTCGATGGTCAAAATTGGATTTTTGATTAATGCTTGATTTCTGGGTTTCGATTATTATTGTAGGGGCCGAGAGCGACGTGGTGGAGGCCGGCGTGGAGTTCGCCGTCGACCGGCGTGGTGGTGCACGTTGATGTGCAAGGTTGCGTGCATCAGGAAATTGGGTTTTGGGAGAGATGAGAGGAGCTCGAAGTATTCATTGGGAGTTTGTTGATTTTTCTCGAAGCTAGGTTAAGGATTGGGATATTCGGGGTTGACGCGTGAAATTCTGTGGGTTGCTCGAGTTTGTTGAGCGTGTTTTTGTTTGGGTACAGGAAGTTTTAAAGGTTTTAAAAATTTAACACTAAGTTTTTTTTTGAAAAGTTTTGAAATAAAAGGAATTTGACTTTGTAAATGATTAAGTTTTAAAACCAAAAGTTAAACAAGTTTATTTATAAAACTAAATTTGTTTCAAGTTAAAGTTTAAACAAGTTTATATATATTAAAATATGAAAGTTTTAAAATAAAATAAGTGAATTTTAATAATAATTTTGTATTAAATTTATTTAAATAACTTTGGGAAGTTCAAAGATTTAAAAGTTTTAATTAGAATGTTAAAATTATTTTAAATTATAATTGACTTATAAAGTGTTTTATTTTAAATAAGTTAAATAATTAAGATTTAGAGATCAATTAAAATAAGGATCATCTTTAGTAATTTAGAATTTTGATTTAATTAAAGATAAATAAATTTGTGAAGATAATTAAGATAATTAAATTATTAACCATTGAAAAGTTATTGGTCAATATAAATGATTTGATTTAGATAATGGTTTTCTTAATTAAGAATCTTTTTAAAATAAGAAGTTAAAGAATTATTTAATTTAATTAAATGATTAGATAAATAATTGATTAAGTAATTAATTTGTAATTAATCAAAGATAATCACTTATGGTTTAATTTGGTTAAATTGCTTAGTAAAGTAATTAAGTGATTAATTACTGGGAGTAATTAAGTAAAAGATGATTACTTTACGAAAATAATTAAGTGGATGTGATTAAGGGTTAATCACTTGTGTTATTAATTAAACAATTAATTAATAAAATTAATTAAAGGTTTAAATTATTTAATTAATGGTTAATTAATAAAAGGATTAAGAGTATTTAATAATGCGATTAATATCTTGTTAAAGTAATTAATTAAGATGTTTTTTTGAAAGTAATCATTAATTAATGGAAATAATTAATTAATTTTTAATTAATAATTAAAGGATAATTAATCTGTAAATAAGTTTTTAATTACTAAATGTAATTAAAAAGTAATTAATCAAATGTGATTAATTAAAGTAATTAATCAAGTATGATTGTTTAAAAGTAATTAATCAAGAGTGTTTAATTAAAAGAAATTAATCAAGTATGATTAATTAATGAGGTGATTAATCAGGTGTGAATAATTAAAGGATAATTAAGGAATAATTATCAGACCAATAAGGAATAATTAATCAAGTGTGATTAATTTAAAGGGTAATTAAGAGATAAATACTTGGTATAATTAAGAAGTAATTAATCAAGATGATTAATTAAATTTGTAATCAAGGAATAATTACTTAAAGTAATTAAGTAATAATTAATTAAGGAAGATTAATTGGAATGGATAATTAAAGGATGTTTAATTAATTAATTTGTAATTAATTAATAAACATGTAAGATGGATTGATGATGAATCCAAGTGTTTAAGTAAGGATTAATTTAATTAAGGATCAATTAAATTAATTAAGTTTGGATCAAACTTGTTATGGTTGATTAATGATTGGATGATAAGTATCCTTGGATGAGTTAATGATATTGGATGGTATCGTATGTCATTGGTTGATATGTGATGATACGAATGTGATATATCTGAGATGTGATATATATGCTGCTTTGTGATATGTATGGATGAAGGTGACAATAGTGGATTATCTATCTGTGTAATGTTAATCATCCATTTATGTTTAAGTGATATTCTGAATATCTACTGTTTAAAACCCTTAAGTACAATTTGGACATTAAATTGGCATTTGGATTCGGTGAGACCGGGATCGGATTTCCATGTTTGGATATCCGAAAACCACATCGATCCAAAATAAACGTTAGGTCGTGAATCCAAGTGGAGTGCAAGTGAAGACTCGAGGTGTAAGAACCATTCGTCTGTATAACTCTGGGGGTGATTTCGTGATGAGTTTGACGGAGATAGTACTTACAAGTTCGAGATGATGATTCAGAATGCAAGGGCTATGGTCATTGACTCTGAGGGTGATTCCAAAATGAGTGCAACAAGATAGTGCCTTCGGTTCTGTTCGAACCCGGAACGGACTTGTATGGATTGAATGTTTTCAGAACATCGTCAGGTGCACGATGAGCATTCTAAGATAAATGTGTCCTATAAAGGTAATCGCAGCCTCAAGCCTCATCAACCGGGAATGGCTAAACAGGAGAGGTGCAGCAAGGTTAAGTGGGCCGTGCCCAAGTAGGACGAGATTTACCCCTATCTAGATGTCCCTTTTTATTTCGGCTTTGTAGGCGGTTATATCTGCAGCCAACTGCGGGGTGGTCTTGTTCGGTATTGTTCAGTAAGGAATGGTCCCGGCCTTGTGTCGTAGGGGATCGGGAGTGGTCCTCGGTACGGTGATCTAGGCCACGTACTGTGACGGACGATACCCAGTAGCCCTGCCATTGATGGACACTCATTCTTCCTACGAGACCCTATGGTTTTGTTTGTATTACCCACTTTTGTGGCTAGTAGCTAGAATTTAATAGATGTAAAAATTTCGGCTATTTCTTGTTTACTTGAAAACCCTAGATACTATTATAATATCACTGGATTTCCTATCAAATGTTTTGGTTAGCGTAAGGTAATTTTTTTTCCATGTTTATGTGTGGGAAGTCTTACGTGATACCTTTTCTTTTCAAAGGATTTTCTAAAGTTAAGCAATTATAAACCGTTTACTCACACCAGAACCATGTCTGACCCGAGTGTTTATTTTCTGTTTTATTAAACTCTTGGGTACTCATATTATGTATGAGCAGTCGAGTGATTCAGGTTATCCTTGACGAATTCTGGAGGAGCTTTGGAGCAGGAGACTTCAGCGTGTAGATATATAGATAGAGTTTCCGCTGTGTGTTATTATGTACAGTTGTTTATGTATTGTATATTAGACAGAAATGTTATAACTGTCTAAATTGAGATGTATAGTTGTGTACTCTGATGTATATGATACTATGTATATATTATATATTATATTTCATTCGTTCCGCTGTGAGATTCTGATGTGTTATTTTTCTTTCTTCTCTTTCTTTTCTTCTTCTATCTCTTTCTTTCTTAGATAGTGATGCGACTTTCTGGTGTTAGAAAGTCGGGTCGTTACAAAACAGGACTGCCAAACACACGAAGATAACTCAAGTCAACGAACTTTTCCTTTCACACTTTCTCCAGAATTTTGTTGTCAATAGATGAGCATGGAATTCGATTAATAATATGCACTACGGTTGACAAAGCTTCAGCCTAAAATCCCTTAGCCAAACCCAATGTCAATCTCAAGCATCAAGCTTTCTCAAGTAGAGTACGATTCGTCCTCTCCGCAACACCATTCGACTGAGGATCTCCAGGTGTAGTAAAATGCCTCTGAATACCATGATGCTTGCAAAACTCCAAAAATTCTCCGGAAACATACTCTCCGCCATTGTCAGACCTTAGAACCTTCAAAGACTTTCCACTCACATTTTCAGCAAGAGCCTTCCATGCTTTGAACTTTGCAAATGCCTTCGACTTTGCAAATGCCTTCGACTTGGCCTTCGTTGCATACACCCAAACTTTTCGAGAAAAGTCATCTATAAAGGAAATATAATAGCGAGCTCCACCTAAAGAAGCTACAGGCGTCGGTCCCCAAACATTCGTGTGAACATACTCAAGAACCCTTCTTGAATCATGCTTTCCCTTACCGAATGAAACTTTAGTTTGCCTGCCCATGACGCATTCTTCACAAAACTCTAACTTGTTGAAACCTTCTCCATCGATCATCTCCCTCTTCCGAAGAACATCTAAAATCCTCTTCAAGACATGACCTAACCACAAATGCCATAACCTAGTCGCATCCAAGCCACGAGAACTATCAATTCCTATACAAGTTTCACCTTCTACAGTCACTCCTCGAAGCAAATAAATACCATGAGTCCTTGCACCCTTCATCACCACAAGCGCACCCTTCGAAACCCGTAAGCTATCACTCTTAATAGTGATCTTACAACCTAAAGAATCCAGCTGCCCCAAAGAGATAAGAGATTTCCTAAGTCCCGAAACATAGCGCACATAAGTGAGAGTGCGAACCACTCTTTGAAACATCCGAATTTGCACGAAACCAATGCCTTTTGACTTACAAATAGCACCATTTCCCATAACAATTGAATTTCCTTCTTTGTCGACGTAAGAAGAAAAACAATTCCTATTTGGTGTCACATGATAAGATGTCCCCAAATCGAGCATCCAATTGCTACCCGAAACATCTGATGCTACCGTCGACAAAACATCTACATCTCCCTCACCAACTGCACTCTCCACTGCTACTGACGAAGATGAAACTTCCTTCTTTGCCTTCTTCTTGTCCGGTCACTCATTCTTCCAATGACCCGGCTTCCTACAAATATAGCACCTCCCTTTTCTTTCCTTCGACTTTCCTCTCCAACCGGGGTTCCTTGATTTAGAACGCCCCCGGTTCTCCTTCTTCACATACCTCTCCTTCTCCACAAATAACCCATGATCACTACTAGCACCATTACTTCCATCACCTAACTCCTTCATTTGATCCTGCAACTTCTCGCTAAGAAGACCCGTCTTGGCATCATTAAGAGTCAATGTATCCTGCCTGTGACGACCCAAAATTTCTAGATATTAGAAATTGAATATTTAATTGATTTCAAATATTTGAAAGGTTAGTTTGATTTGAATTTCAAATATCACTGTTTATTTGGGCAATTATATTATTGAATTTAATAAATGGAAATTGGACAAAATATTAAATCTTGATTTTTAAGCTGGTTAAAAATATTTCAAAGGCTTGAAAAATTCATATTTATAATATTGGAGATAATAGGAGTTGTAAATTTAAATTTGAAAGTGTTTTGTTCAGTTTTTAAAAAACACATTGTTTAAATTAAGATTTAAAAATAGCCTTCCGAAGGCATAGTCTCGAAATTTTTTCGAAACAAGTTCCATTGGATCCGTAATATTGTATTATTATCAGATTTCAATTTTCGTAGCATTTCAGTAGTCATGTGATCGTACGATAGGTTAACATCTTGAAATTTATATCAAATTCAATATAAATAACTGGGTTCAAAAAGCTATCTTCTCCATACGATCGAATTAGGAATCGAAACCTTTTCCATTGCGTTCGAAATAGGGGTATAACCTTATGAACGCCTGACAGCATGCCTTGGTAGGAGATCGAGATTGTGAGTTGCGAAAAATTGAGATGATTTAAATTTGAATTTGAAATTTAAAAATGAATAATATAATTACTTCGTAGGCCTACAGACACGTAGCATAATTTAGAGCACGTGTCTTCACTGAAGACACGCGTTGGAAAAAAATGATCGACGAAAACAAAATCTCGTTCCCTTTCCCCATAAAACAGATTAAAGAACGAAGAACAAATAATAATAATAAAATGGAGGAACGAGAGGAATTCGAGAATCGAAAATTCCCCTCTTCCTAAAATCATTCAAACAAAATGAATCGAAACCCAATTCATGAATTCAAAAGCAAGACGAGCTCGTTTATGTCTTAGGGGAAATTGAATTGCGTATGAATGCCGACGATTTAATTTCCACAGTTTCGAGCTCGAACTCGATTTCGTGATTTGGAGGACGACGTTTGATTGTGGGTGAGGCTAGGGTTTCACTCAAGGTGGGTTTGCATCGTGCGACTGGGAAGCTCGAGTTCGATCGCGTGGTGTTGTGTCGGTGGGGTGAAGTCGAGGGACGCGAGGCATCGGAAGTTGATGGCATGGTGGGGAAGCGGCATTCCGGTAGTGGCGCCAGGGTCGCGGAGAGGTTGGAGACTGTTTGGTTTGGGGCGTCGAAATCTGGGTTCGAAGCCGCGTTCGATGTGTTGTCTGGTATAGATTTTCATAATTCATATATATATATATATATATATGTATGTATATAAATATGTGTGTGTGTGTAGGATAAAATATTCTTTGTAGAATTTATTTTTACAATAGAATACATAAACCTATTTATTTTCAGATTTAAGATTTATACTTACACAGTAAAGAATAGATAAAATAAATATACATACATATATATATTTTTTAAATTTACTAATTTTAAAACAAAGTATTAAGGTAATTAATTTGTTTAACTAGTTCATTTAATTATTTTATTCACTAAAAATAATTTATTAAAGGAGGATTTATTTAAATTAAATTATTGAATGCCAAATGACTGTTCGATGATTTAAAAGTGTTAATAAACCGTAAAATGTTTTTACAAGGTCAAAAATTGTAAAGAGGCAAGCTGGTTTGGATCAGATCTGCAAATTAAAAGCCTAAGATGAGTTAATCTCACTCATTTGGAATGCCTTTTAAATTTAAATAGTTAAATTTAAATTATTGGTTGTTGCTTGAACTGATAATTTATTATCAGCATTGGATGCGATATGTTATATATATTAGTATATAAAATATATATTGGAGTGATTGATTTCCCGCATTATATAGCAGATGAGACCTTATACACCCCGCATAATAGCGGATGACACTTTATACTACGTTATCCCACATCGGGATTGGTATTTTAAATTGTTGTGCTAACATCTATGGATGCAGGGAAACAGGTTGGAGGGATCCAACTGGATTCCTCAAAACGTTGAATTTAATTTACATTCAGAGATATTATTATGTGATAATCTATGATGAATTATATTGATTGGGAATTGAAATTTATGGAATGCTATGGCTTGGTTAAGAGTGTGTGTGTGTGTGTCTATATATATATTGAGAATTGAAATATATATATATATATATATATATATATTGCAGTTTGGAATTTTAAAGTAAATAAAAAGGTAATTTTAAGTAAAATGATTATAAGGAATTTGGATAATTAAAAATGATTTAGAAGGATAAAGTTGATTTTTAAATTCTAAAAAATAAACCCCAAGTATAGGAGAAGAGATATTTTGAATAAATGGAATAAACGAATTTATAAACTTAAGTGATATTATTTAAAAGAAGTAAAAAAATTATTTTTCAAATTCAAGGTTTAAATTTGTTTGAAAAAGATGAAGAAGAAATTTGGAAAGTATGAAATTTGTATTTTTTTAGTTTAAATAAAATTTTAAACCATAGTAAAGAAGTTAAATATGAAATTAATTGGTTTGAAATAAACTAAATAGGTAAAGAAATTTAAATTTTAAAATGGAGTAAATTTGGAAATCGTTTTGGAAAATAATTACATGTCTGAAACTTTATAAAAAAAAAGGAGATGAGACTATGGAATTTATAAACAGGGTTTATAAAGTGAAATAATTATCAGAGAATAATTTGGAAATATAAATTCAAAATCGGAATTTATAAAAGAATGGGAAATTTTTTTTAAAAATAAATAGTGATTTATTTTTAAAAGTGTGAAGGGGAAGTGTAATTCCTTGGAAAACCAAGTACATTTTCAATGAAAAATTTCCAAGTATAAGATAGAGATTTTAAAGTGGTTTTAAAAGGACGTTTTAGAGAAATTTTATTATTTTAAATTGTTTTAGAATTTTAAAGTAAAAATTTATTTAAATTAATTAAAGTAGTAATTATTTTAAAGGTTTAACTGGTATTCTAATTTTAAAGATAATTATTTAATATTTATACCTTATAGAATAACTTTTATTTTAAAATTAGTTTTGGCTTAAGTTTTACATGAGAAGTTGTTATAAAATTTCATAACTAGTTTTTTTAATAAAGTGTTTTAAATAGTTATTATTTTTAGTATTTTAAAGTATATATATAGTTTTGGATAAAATGATTTAAATTATTTAAAAATCTAAAGTATTAGAATTGGTGATTTCAGTGGAAATAAACAACATTGAAAATTTACTCCGTGAGAGAAAAGTGATTTGAAAACTATTTTTTCAAATGGTTGAAGAGTGGAAATATATCTTGCGAAGATATTTTGAGATTAGTAAATAATTTGAAAAATTATTAAGGGCAAATGATTGTTTGTAAATGTTATTTGATAGTTGATTAATCGACTATCAATATTGGCCAATGCGCTGACTGTTTCGAAGAGATCGGGATCGGGATTAATTTCCCAAAAACCACTTCGATCCTGTTTGAACGTTTTCGTGAGGAAGACAAGAGCTTGGAGTCCAAGATGGAGCATTGAAGTGCAAGGGCTAATCGCTACTAATCCTGAGGATGATTCCAAAGTGGATGTAGTAGGAATAGTACCTTCGGTTCTGTCCGAACCCGGAACGGACTTGTTGGATGGATGCTTTCAGAACATCGTCAGGAGGACGATGAGCATTCTAAGTGAATGTGTGCTAAAAAGGTAACGCTTAACCTCGAGCCTCATCGACCGAGAATGGCCAAAACAAGGGAGGTGCATACAAGGTTAAGTGGCTAGCAACTAATTAGGGTAGGGTCATCGCTGTCTAGAGTCCCTTTTTTGGATGTGTGGGTGGTTGCTGATCCTAACAGCAGGGTGATCCTATTCGGACTATCCAGTAAGGGGTTGCTCCGGTCTGGTGATGTAGGAGATCAGGATGGATCCTCGGTACGGTGATGTAGACCAC
This sequence comes from Allium cepa, assembly GCA_030765085.1. NCBI lineage: Eukaryota > Viridiplantae > Streptophyta > Magnoliopsida > Asparagales > Amaryllidaceae > Allium > Allium cepa. The sequence continues at coordinate 405,621,202 of CM060938.1, forward strand.
GTACTGTGATGGGCAGTACCCAGTAGCCCTGCCATTATATGAAATCCAATCTCCAATAAGCGCCTGTACGGTTTTGATTGTGCCCAACTATTGCTGAAACGTGAGATGCAAGCATTTCAGCTAGATTCTATTTTATTTTCTATAGACACTATTATAACATCAGATGGATTTAAAAATGTTTTGGTTATCATAAGGTAAAAACCCGGCATGTTTACTTATGGCGTGGTCTTATGAGATACCTTTGATTTCAAAAGATTTTAGAAACTTTAATAATCCAATTGAGTGTGGTTTCTCACTCTGGTATTACAGACTGACTCGGGTGTTATTTAACTATAATGCTCGGGTCAGACCGAGTATTATAGAACACAGATTATGGATGGACTGCTATGGAGCTCAGGGGATGTGCTGGATAGCGAGACGTATCACACGTCTTTGTATTATCCGCTGTGTACGGTTTGCTGCATAATTAGATTCTCTGTGGACAAGTTAATATAACTGTCCAGTAATTGTTTTGATATTGGTATACTCTAATGATGTAATGTATAAAGCAGATATAGTTTCTTTTCTTTAAAGATAAGTTATTATCTATTATATTTTATTCCGCTGCGATGGTAAGATTCTGTTGTTGTTTGTTTTCTCTTCTTCTACCTCCTTCTTCTTCAACCCAAATGGTTCAGTTTTCTGGCATTCGATTGTTCAACATTTGATACAGTGGACATATAGATGTCAATTTTCGAACGTCGAAAAATTGGGTCGTTACAGATTGGTATTAGAGCAGAAGGTTAAGCGAGAACATTGGCCCTGGTGGGGATTACTCGTTAGAAATAAAGTCCGTAGTACTCAAGAATGTAACGATAGCGATTTTTCGTTGCCGAAAAACCGAACCATTAGGGGATTTTTTAGAAAGAAGAAAAGAAAAAGAAAGAGAGAAAGAAAAAAAAAAGAGAATAAGGAAAATAGAAGATAGAAGAATTTTAAAAATAGAGGGAAAAGAGAATAGAAATTTTTTTTTTTTTTTTTTTTTTTAAAATAGAACTGACAGAAAGGAACAACAGAACAGAAAGAACAACATCAGAATCTCACAATTCGCAGCGGAACAACATATAATAATAAATGAATAATCTTTAAACAAAGAACTATATCAGTTATTACATTACATCATATCATCAGAGTGTACAACATCATACAACATCAACAGTGCAGCAGAAAAAGAAATACTATATAAACTAGTAATACGCCATGCCATCCAGCTTGCCTCCAGCAACTCCTGAATATCCAGAATATCCTGATAAACCTAACTCTTAACTGCCCGTGTGGAAATTGGTGGGCACCCAGAGTTTAGGAAGGAAAACAATAAACTCCGAGTCAGTCATGTGACTGGTGTGAGAACTCAAAACAGTTTATTTAACTTTAAAATCAAAATAGAGGAATATTTTTAAATTCAATTCGCAATGCTTTTTAAAAATGAGACTACCATAAGGCCTCCCGCACACACACACAATGCAAACGCAGAATCGGAGGAGATTTCTCCTTATGATAGTCAAAGATGCTTGATACGCATTTAAAGAACATTTCATATTATTATTAGTGCATAGTGTAGAGAAATATTTCGAAAGTAGAATATAAATCTTAGCCAACATAGACATTTCGAACTATGCCTACTATAGCTACTATCCAAACAGTGGTGACCACCATAAGTGAATAGCAGGTTCTACAACTAATACCGTAAAAGTTTCGTATTGGGAATTGGATTTCCAACAAATGGTCAGGCCAAGGAACTTCCCATTGCCACTGAGAATGCCTCTGGAAAGACACCCCCGAGAACCAAACCGGAACTCTGCCAACACAAGGCCGGGTTACCCCTTAACTGGGTAACTACTGACACGAGCACGCCATTCCCCGGTCCTTTAGGACCTTTTCAACCGAGCGCTCGATATCCAACATCACACCATAATAAATAGAGTGTTTTCAACATGAGTAAGTATCTGGGCTCCATACCATGATACCACCCCTTTCCAGAAGGAAATGCACATACCCTAAGGGGAGCTACAGCAACCCCTAATAACCTTGCCGCATCTTTTCCTGTTTTGACCATTTCCGGGATGTGAGGCTCGACGAAGTCACGTCCACAAAAACATACTTTATACAAAAGCCATGCTTTGGGTCAACAAATGATCAACACAATGATCACTAAGATAGACGATCAAATAAATGATCCTATCACAAATAATCACCACAATGATCATTTCAGCATCACTCAGCATGTCACATTACCAAACTGGGAATATATCGCTGATAACTTCAACTATATAACCTCTGAACTCGTACGTCTCAGAGAAGGGTGTTAAGCTAAAAGAATAAATTCTCCACCACCTCAGAAATATATTTGAAAGAAATCGGCTTTATATCTCAACTTGTAATGTCAGACATACAATCCATACAAGTCTGTTCCGGACTCGAACAGAACCGAAGGCACTTACAAAGAAGTCCTTGCAATCCGAATAATCTCTAATCACGTTCGGATTTCCCATCACTTATGGAGATCTCTATACCGGGGATCAGCCAGTGCAGAGACAATCAACAAGAAACCCTCTCGTTTTCGAAAATATCCGGTCTTCAACACCGGTCTTCGAATGCAATTCATAACGACGTATCACATATTCGGAATGGGTTATACGACCCCATGGTCCTTTTCCGGTTAACCCGAATAGTGAGCGCTTATTTTAAAAATAAGTGTGGCATCCAATTCAAACAATCACAACAAATACCATTCAAGGGTAAATATTGATAGTCGGTTATTTAACTATCAATAAAGATGCGCCACATCATCAGATTCCAAATAATTCTCCAAATTATCTATTTTTCCAAAAATATCTATACTAGATATAAAATCTCAATACTTCAAAAATAAACCAATGTTTATTTTGAAACCAATTTCCCTTTTTCATTTATAAATTCTATAGTGAATTTATATTTCATATTTTCTATTGATTTACAGTTTCAATAGATTTCACATATTCAATTCCAATTTATCTTCAGAAAGATAAATTCTTAAAATCGTTCCATTTCATATTGGAAAAATAATTCCATACTTATTTAAAAATAAGTAATTCAAAAATCTTATTTATTTTCAACAATTTGAAAATATTCAATATACTTAAACCATAGTTAAGTATATATTTCATTCGTTAAGAAAATCATACTTTTATGCACATTTATTTGGGTCAAAACGAATGTTGCGTAAAACATCGTTACAACAACCCAAAATCACTAGTATAGGGATTTGAATTTAAATAGATATATAAATCCCAATACTATTCAAAACATTTCCTTTCGGAAATTATTTACTATAACAACAGTGTTATAGTCCACCATTTCCTTCTATTTCTCGAGAACGTCTATTTCAACAATAAATGTTGAAATCTATGTTCTCAATACTCAATGCATTTTAAAATATCTCTAAACCGTTTTAATTTCTTTTTAACACATTCTTTCCTCAAAAGATATCCATTTTATTCAATAATATATTTACCGTTCAAAAACGTGAACATAACTTCTTTATAAACTTCTATATTCAATTCATCAAATTCAATTGGTTTCGGTTATAAATTCCATTTCTATTTAAAAGCTTCGATTTTGTAAATCTCGTTTATTAACCTAATTCAATTGATACAACTCAATTTTAATACCAAAGGTTTATATTATAAGTCAAGTACTTATAATTTATTTATTTACAAATCGTTCCTTTGAACTTCACCAATTATAAATCTTATTACTTATAAGTTTTCTTTATAAATTTCCTATTTCCAACTTATCAAATTCGATTTGATTTCGGATTTATAAAACAACGTTTATAAATCCCATTTATAATTTCATAAACTTCTATTTACCAAAAGTCAATTTATTAGCAAATTCCATTTATCTTCCACATAAATGACAAGGTCCAATTCATAAGAAATTTACTTATAGACTTTTGTTTTACAAATCTATACATTTTCTAACTTCACACTTTATAAATTTATAAATTTTCATTTACTTATAAAAACAATTTATACTTCATTTATAACATTTATAAAAACTCAATTTATAATTCCAATCATTTTAAATTTATAAAAATCAATTTAAAAATCTTTTATATACATTGTTTTTAATAATTCAAAAATTCCAATTTAAACCAATTTCAATTTACTTAACTATTTATTTCCAAAAATCTCAATTTGATTTTATTTTATAAAAATCTTAAATTCTATAACTTCAAAAATTAAATTTTTAATTTGGTTTAAAATGAATCAATTCAAAGTTTTACTAAAACATATATTTGGAAAATCGATTTAAAAATCCCTTTAAAATCAAAAATCATTATTTTTAACTTTAAAAACGAATCCGATGATGCCACAGCATCAATTGGTCAATCACTACACAAATATCATATATCGATATGATATTCACAATCATCAAAAATATTTATAAACAAATAAATATTTGTGAGGGGTCCAGTTGGATCCCTCCAACCTGTTTTCCTGCATCCAAAGAGTTAGCACAATACCCATTCCACTTCGAGGTGGAATATCGCGGTATATGGGATTTTAGAAAATATTCCGCTTACTAACGGCGCAATAGGGTCTCATCCGCTATACGAGGCGGGAAATCAATCAACTGCAATATATACATATGCCAATATATATATATTGCTATATATAGATATATCCTAAAATATCTACTATCGCAATCAAGCAAACAATCAATCAATCCATCAACAAATTTTAAATATAACTATTTAAAATTTAATAAACCCTTTTTGAGTGAGAAGTTCTCACCTTTAATGCCTGTTTGCAATCCACTTCCAATTCAACTTGATTCCTTCATTTATACCTTGTATAACAATTTTATACAATTTATTAATATTCGAATAGATCGAATAATAAATTTTCATTTAATAAATTTAATTATTAATGATTCAATTTAAATTAGTGATTTAATTATTCCAACATATATAAGATTTATCTCTTTTAAATTTTTGAAAACCAATTTATTAACTACAAACTTAAGTGTTAATTGACTTTATACTTAACTTAAATTTAATTGCTTAAGAATTAAGGGTTTAAGAACATTGTTAAGCTTTAACTAATTTAAACTTGGAATTATTTTATTTGCATCATTTATTAACCTATGTTTGGGTAAATTTCAAAGTTCGAAAATTTCTTTCAATAAATTTATTTAACTAACATTTTAGTTAAAAATGTAAATTTCATTCTTTAATCTTTTCTAAAACAATTAAATTAAACAAATTTTCTTCCTTAAATAAATCTATCTAACTAATGATAAAATTTCTCTTTTTAATAATTTAATTAACCAATAATTTTATTTATAACTAATTTAAACTTGTAACTAAACCTTACTGTAGATTAAAAATCTATATATTTTTTTTTTCTCAGGTTTTAAATAAAGATAAAATATATTTTACAAAGTATATATTTATCTAACTTATATATATACATGTATTAATAAAAAAAAATTAATTTGAAAAAGATATACCTTCACTGTTGTTGCCCCCATTGCCTTGCTCGCGACCCAAATTTTGAGCTTCACGCCGTCGCCATCACACTTGCCTTGGCCACCACCCCCGATGACGCCCGCGCCTCCAGATGCAGCGACCCCCCCACCTCACATCGATCGAACGCGGCCCCCCAATCGAATCGCCATCGCGACATCAAATCTCCCCCAAACCTAAAGTCGATCAACTCAGGCCGCCGCCGCAACCCCTGCCCTAGCCGCCACACTCGCGCGCCACCGCGACACGACCCAGGCCCAGCCCCTCCTCCGCAGCACCACGCGTCACACGAATGCGAGCGCAACCCTCGAACGCAATCGCCGCCGCCATTAATTCTTTTTTTTCTTGAATTGATTTTTTTTTTTTATTTTGTATCTGCGCTTGATTTGGGATTGAAGAAGGAAGGGGGAAGAAAGAAGGAAACGCGATTAGTTGAAGAGGACGAAGGCGTGAATCTCTTCGTTCGGCCATTATTATCTTTTTTTTTTTCTCTGAATAAATTTTTTTTTTTTGAATAAGAAAGGAAGAGGGATACTTAAACGCGAAAAAGTTATGCTCGGTCATGCTTTCTATCGTGAATTTAGGCATGAATTTAGGGAAGAGAACGTGTGTTAGTTTGACCAAAATTTAAATTTAAATTTAAATTTAAATCGTTGAAAATTTCAACGCGTTTAGGTGTCGTGTGCTCACGTATTAACTCCAAAAAATACGAAATTTGAAATCCGGCAATAATTCAATATTACGGACCCAATGGAACTGGTTTCGTCGAATTCGGAGACTGTGCCTCGAACGGCTATTTTAAATATCGATTTAAACGATATAAATTCAAAACTGAACAAACTACTTTTAAATTCGATTCTGAATCTTCTATTATCTTCAGTATTATCAATATGAATTTTACAAGCCTTTGAAATATTTTTAATCAGCTTAAAATTGAAGATTCAAATTTTTATACACTTTCAACAGATTAAATTCGATAATTTAATCACCAATTTCAAAGTTATATTGAAAATTCAATCCAAACCATCATTCAAATATTTAAAATTAATTAAATATTTCCAAATTAAATTGTTAAAAATTCTGGGTCGTTACAATCTTCCCCCCTAAAAAGAATTTCGTCCCGAAATTACAAGTTAAGAAGAATGCCCTTATCTTGATTATTATTTTTCACAATCTAAATAGTTTTAACAACTTTCTAACCTAAATCTTTTTATTAAAGATTCAATACCATTTCAATTAGCTTTCCAACTTCACTTATAGGTTCAAAACAATATTGTTTACTTCAAAATTCAAATTTAAATTCAAATTCAAATTTCAAACTTTCAAAATTTCTCAAAAATTTTCTAACACCCTAAATTTTCGAAAAATTTCGCCAGCGTCTCCTTTGCGCGGCTAGCTCGGTACGACTACAAAATGGCACCACGGCCCCTCAGAATCAAAAAGAAAAGAGAAAAGCCAAGTGGCTAGAGAAGAAAGTCATCAAATCTCATACTAAAATTGAAATACGTACCTTTTTGTCGAGCAATTCAATTTTATCTTTAAAATTAAAATCTCAATTCCTTTATACACCTGTATAACCTGTATAATCTGCTAGTAGTAGCATCCAAATCCAACATTCAAACCATTTTGCCAATTTATTACAAAATTTTCAATATATGCTTCTTATATATTTTTACTTCACTATTGAAGTTACATATTAATTTTATTCAATTTCACGTTTCAATTCAATTCACGACATCAAATTCATTCGAATTCAATTCTCAATTTAAATTCTATTTGAATTAAATTCTCAATTCTAAATATTGAATTCTATCGATTAACTTTTATTTAGTAATTCATATTACTATTATAAATTAGTTTCATTCACTAATTCATTTCAATATTTCAATTCATCATGAATTTACTTGATTGTTCAATTCAATTTTTATTCACATTCCATATTCATATTCATTCCATTTGAAATGAATAAATTATCAAGTTAATTTCCTTGAATTCAATCCATCTTATTTTTATTTAGTCCATATACTAATGATAATAATTCAATATTATCACTTCCTAACAATCATGCAACCATATACTATAATAATTCATAAAAAATCATTTCTTTCTATACCAAAAATAGTTTTGGAAAAATTATCTTACAATATAAATCAATTTTATATTCATTAACAAATACGCACTCATATCTATTATTACTCTCAAATTCATTCTAGAGTACTGCTGACTCTATCTCTAATGAATAAAACCCAACAGAACCATGGTTGTCGCTTAACCAACAGCTCTGATACCAACTGTAACGATAGCGATTTTTCGTTGCCGAAAAACCGAACCATTAGGGGGTTTTTTAGAAAGAAGAAAAGAAAAAGAAAGAGAGAAAGAAAAAAAAAAGAGAATAAGGAAAATAGAAGATAGAAGAATTTTAAAAATAGAGGGAAAAGAGAATAGAAATTTTTTTTTTTTTTTTTTAAAATAGAACTGACAGAAAGAACAACATCAGAATCTCACAATTCGCAGCGGAACAACATATAATAATAAATGAATAATCTTTAAACAAAGAACTATATCAGTTATTACATTACATCATATCATCAGAGTGTACAACATCATACAACATCAACAGTGCAGCAGAAAAAGAAATACTATATAAACTAGTAATACGCCATGCCATCCAGCTTGCCTCCAGCAACTCCTGAATATCCAGAATATCCTGATAAACCTAACTCTTAACTGCCCGTGTGGAAATTGGTGGGCACCCAGAGTTTAGGAAGGAAAACAATAAACTCCGAGTCAGTCATGTGACTGGTGTGAGAACTCAAAACAGTTTATTTAACTTTAAAATCAAAATAGAGGAATATTTTTAAATTCAATTCGCAATGCTTTTTAAAAATGAGACTACCATAAGGCCTCCCGCACACACACACAATGCAAACGCAGAATCGGAGGAGATTTCTCCTTATGATAGTCAAAGATGCTTGATACGCATTTAAAGAACATTTCATATTATTATTAGTGCATAGTGTAGAGAAATATTTCGAAAGTAGAATATAAATCTTAGCCAACATAGACATTTCGAACTATGCCTACTATAGCTACTATCCAAACAGTGGTGACCACCATAAGTGAATAGCAGGTTCTACAACTAATACCGTAAAAGTTTCGTATTGGGAATTGGATTTCCAACAAATGGTCAGGCCAAGGAACTTCCCATTGCCACTGAGAATGCCTCTGGAAAGACACCCCCGAGAACCAAACCGGAACTCTGCCAACACAAGGCCGGGTTACCCCTTAACTGGGTAACTACTGACACGAGCACGCCATTCCCCGGTCCTTTAGGACCTTTTCAACCGAGCGCTCGATATCCAACATCACACCATAATAAATAGAGTGTTTTCAACATGAGTAAGTATCTGGGCTCCATACCATGATACCACCCCTTTCCAGAAGGAAATGCACATACCCTAAGGGGAGCTACAGCAACCCCTAATAACCTTGCCGCATCTTTTCCTGTTTTGACCATTTCCGGGATGTGAGGCTCGACGAAGTCACGTCCACAAAAACATACTTTATACAAAAGCCATGCTTTGGGTCAACAAATGATCAACACAATGATCACTAAGATAGACGATCAAATAAATGATCCTATCACAAATAATCACCACAATGATCATTTCAGCATCACTCAGCATGTCACATTACCAAACTGGGAATATATCGCTGATAACTTCAACTATATAACCTCTGAACTCGTACGTCTCAGAGAAGGGTGTTAAGCTAAAAGAATAAATTCTCCACCACCTCAGAAATATATTTGAAAGAAATCGGCTTTATATCTCAACTTGTAATGTCAGACATACAATCCATACAAGTCTGTTCCGGACTCGAACAGAACCGAAGGCACTTACAAAGAAGTCCTTGCAATCCGAATAATCTCTAATCACGTTCGGATTTCCCATCACTTATGGAGATCTCTATACCGGGGATCAGCCAGTGCAGAGACAATCAACAAGAAACCCTCTCGTTTTCGAAAATATCCGGTCTTCAACACCGGTCTTCGAATGCAATTCATAACGACGTATCACATATTCGGAATGGGTTATACGACCCCATGGTCCTTTTCCGGTTAACCCGAATAGTGAGCGCTTATTTTAAAAATAAGTGTGGCATCCAATTCAAACAATCACAACAAATACCATTCAAGGGTAAATATTGATAGTCGGTTATTTAACTATCAATAAAGATGCGCCACATCATCAGATTCCAAATAATTCTCCAAATTATCTATTTTTCCAAAAATATCTATACTAGATATAAAATCTCAATACTTCAAAAATAAACCAATGTTTATTTTGAAACCAATTTCCCTTTTTCATTTATAAATTCTATAGTGAATTTATATTTCATATTTTCTATTGATTTACAGTTTCAATAGATTTCACATATTCAATTCCAATTTATCTTCAGAAAGATAAATTCTTAAAATCGTTCCATTTCATATTGGAAAAATAATTCCATACTTATTTAAAAATAAGTAATTCAAAAATCTTATTTATTTTCAACAATTTGAAAATATTCAATATACTTAAACCATAGTTAAGTATATATTTCATTCGTTAAGAAAATCATACTTTTATGCACATTTATTTGGGTCAAAACGAATGTTGCGTAAAACATCGTTACAACAACCCAAAATCACTAGTATAGGGATTTGAATTTAAATAGATATATAAATCCCAATACTATTCAAAACATTTCCTTTCGGAAATTATTTACTATAACAACAGTGTTATAGTCCACCATTTCCTTCTATTTCTCGAGAACGTCTATTTCAACAATAAATGTTGAAATCTATGTTCTCAATACTCAATGCATTTTAAAATATCTCTAAACCGTTTTAATTTCTTTTTAACACATTCTTTCCTCAAAAGATATCCATTTTATTCAATAATATATTTACCGTTCAAAAACGTGAACATAACTTCTTTATAAACTTCTATATTCAATTCATCAAATTCAATTGGTTTCGGTTATAAATTCCATTTCTATTTAAAAGCTTCGATTTTGTAAATCTCGTTTATTAACCTAATTCAATTGATACAACTCAATTTTAATACCAAAGGTTTATATTATAAGTCAAGTACTTATAATTTATTTATTTACAAATCGTTCCTTTGAACTTCACCAATTATAAATCTTATTACTTATAAGTTTTCTTTATAAATTTCCTATTTCCAACTTATCAAATTCGATTTGATTTCGGATTTATAAAACAACGTTTATAAATCCCATTTATAATTTCATAAACTTCTATTTACCAAAAGTCAATTTATTAGCAAATTCCATTTATCTTCCACATAAATGACAAGGTCCAATTCATAAGAAATTTACTTATAGACTTTTGTTTTACAAATCTATACATTTTCTAACTTCACACTTTATAAATTTATAAATTTTCATTTACTTATAAAAACAATTTATACTTCATTTATAACATTTATAAAAACTCAATTTATAATTCCAATCATTTTAAATTTATAAAAATCAATTTAAAAATCTTTTATATACATTGTTTTTAATAATTCAAAAATTCCAATTTAAACCAATTTCAATTTACTTAACTATTTATTTCCAAAAATCTCAATTTGATTTTATTTTATAAAAATCTTAAATTCTATAACTTCAAAAATTAAATTTTTAATTTGGTTTAAAATGAATCAATTCAAAGTTTTACTAAAACATATATTTGGAAAATCGATTTAAAAATCCCTTTAAAATCAAAAATCATTATTTTTAACTTTAAAAACGAATCCGATGATGCCACAGCATCAATTGGTCAATCACTACACAAATATCATATATCGATATGATATTCACAATCATCAAAAATATTTATAAACAAATAAATATTTGTGAGGGGTCCAGTTGGATCCCTCCAACCTGTTTTCCTGCATCCAAAGAGTTAGCACAATACCCATTCCACTTCGAGGTGGAATATCGCGGTATATGGGATTTTAGAAAATATTCCGCTTACTAACGGCGCAATAGGGTCTCATCCGCTATACGAGGCGGGAAATCAATCAACTGCAATATATACATATGCCAATATATATATATTGCTATATATAGATATATCCTAAAATATCTACTATCGCAATCAAGCAAACAATCAATCAATCCATCAACAAATTTTAAATATAACTATTTAAAATTTAATAAACCCTTTTTGAGTGAGAAGTTCTCACCTTTAATGCCTGTTTGCAATCCACTTCCAATTCAACTTGATTCCTTCATTTATACCTTGTATAACAATTTTATACAATTTATTAATATTCGAATAGATCGAATAATAAATTTTCATTTAATAAATTTAATTATTAATGATTCAATTTAAATTAGTGATTTAATTATTCCAACATATATAAGATTTATCTCTTTTAAATTTTTGAAAACCAATTTATTAACTACAAACTTAAGTGTTAATTGACTTTATACTTAACTTAAATTTAATTGCTTAAGAATTAAGGGTTTAAGAACATTGTTAAGCTTTAACTAATTTAAACTTGGAATTATTTTATTTGCATCATTTATTAACCTATGTTTGGGTAAATTTCAAAGTTCGAAAATTTCTTTCAATAAATTTATTTAACTAACATTTTAGTTAAAAATGTAAATTTCATTCTTTAATCTTTTCTAAAACAATTAAATTAAACAAATTTTCTTCCTTAAATAAATCTATCTAACTAATGATAAAATTTCTCTTTTTAATAATTTAATTAACCAATAATTTTATTTATAACTAATTTAAACTTGTAACTAAACCTTACTGTAGATTAAAAATCTATATATATTTTTTTTCTCAGGTTTTAAATAAAGATAAAATATATTTTACAAAGTATATATTTATCTAACTTATATATATACATGTATTAATAAAAAAAAATTAATTTGAAAAAGATATACCTTCACTGTTGTTGCCCCCATTGCCTTGCTCGCGACCCAAATTTTGAGCTTCACGCCGTCGCCATCACACTTGCCTTGGCCACCACCCCCGATGACGCCCGCGCCTCCAGATGCAGCGACCCCCCCACCTCACATCGATCGAACGCGGCCCCCCAATCGAATCGCCATCGCGACATCAAATCTCGCCCAAACCTAAAGTCGATCAACTCAGGCCGCCGCCGCAACCCCTGCCCTAGCCGCCACACTCGCGCGCCACCGCGACACGACCCAGGCCCAGCCCCTCCTCCGCAGCACCACGCGTCACACGAATGCGAGCGCAACCCTCGAACGCAATCGCCGCCGCCATTAATTCTTTTTTTTCTTGAATTGATTTTTTTTTTTATTTTGTATCTGCGCTTGATTTGGGATTGAAGAAGGAAGGGGGAAGAAAGAAGGAAACGCGATTAGTTGAAGAGGACGAAGGCGTGAATCTCTTCGTTCGGCCATTATTATCTTTTTTTTTTTCTCTGAATAAAATTTTTTTTTTTGAATAAGAAAGGAAGAGGGATACTTAAACGCGAAAAAGTTATGCTCGGTCATGCTTTCTATCGTGAATTTAGGCATGAATTTAGGGAAGAGAACGTGTGTTAGTTTGACCAAAATTTAAATTTAAATTTAAATTTAAATCGTTGAAAATTTCAACGCGTTTAGGTGTCGTGTGCTCACGTATTAACTCCAAAAAATACGAAATTTGAAATCCGGCAATAATTCAATATTACGGACCCAATGGAACTGGTTTCGTCGAATTCGGAGACTGTGCCTCGAACGGCTATTTTAAATATCGATTTAAACGATATAAATTCAAAACTGAACAAACTACTTTTAAATTCGATTCTGAATCTTCTATTATCTTCAGTATTATCAATATGAATTTTACAAGCCTTTGAAATATTTTTAATCAGCTTAAAATTGAAGATTCAAATTTTTATACACTTTCAACAGATTAAATTCGATAATTTAATCACCAATTTCAAAGTTATATTGAAAATTCAATCCAAACCATCATTCAAATATTTAAAATTAATTAAATATTTCCAAATTAAATTGTTAAAAATTCTGGGTCGTTACAAAGAATGAGTTTGAGTGTATTAACAGATATGAGCGCGTATTTGCTAGTGAATATTAAAATTGTTTTTATATTGTGTTGAGTTAATGGTTGAGTGCTTATGGATTCTGGCCGATATGTAGGATGCTACGTCATCGATAGGGGTTTCTAAACTCTTAAACAAAATAAACCGTCGCAGTATTGTTTTAAAATAGGGTAAATGAAATAATTTTACCCAAATTATTTTTATATATAAAAGAAATAATTTTTCATAAATTATTATAGTTATATATGTTTGCTTGGTTGTTAGGAAGTGATAATGTTAAATTATTATCATTACTATGTAGAAATTAAATAAGAAATTGAAAATCATAACTAAAAGCAAAGAAATAAATTCATATACAAATGGGGTTTGTAAATGTAAATTATAAATGTGATTTATAATTTGAAATAGAATTCCAAAGAAATATTTAAAATGTTTCTGAAAGGATTTGAAAATTGAAAATTTGGGAAATTTAAATTCCTTTGAATTTGAAATGGTTTTCAAAGGTTTTGGAGAAATAATAGTGATATTATTTGGAAAACATTTTTGAATTGGATTTAAAATTTGGTGAGATTTGGAATTAAAAATATTTGGAAATGTTTTTAAAAGGATAAAATCATTGAACACTTTTCGGTCACTGGAAAGTAATTCCGACGATGATCACGACATCATCGGTGTTCAATTTCGGGTTTCCAAGGGAGAAATTGCTGCCAAAATATTTTAAATTTAGTGTTTGTTTGCAAAAAAGAAAAAATTGGATTTGATTTTGGAATGCAAGGGATAATTTGGTTTGGGTATGTATGATTTCAAAAATGTTTTGAATGTTTAAGAAATAGTTTAATACTCTGGAAGTTTAATTAAAAATGTTTACAGAATATAAATAAGTTTGATAATCTATAAAAATTTGAAATTTGTTAGAATAAGATTCAACTTGTAAGGATTAAATACAAGTAAGTATGAAACCCAAATAAGTTGCAAGGTAAGCTAATTAATTTAGGTGGATTAAAGGAAGTTAACAAACGTAGTTAAATTTGGAAAACTTATAACAAGTTTAAAATTTAAATCGAATCGAAGTGCAATTAAATATTGTCCAGTAAAAGTTAATTTAAAGAAAAGGCTAGGTGGACTAAGTGAAATGGTTACTTAAATAAAATTTATTAAGGTGGAAATAAATTTGTGAATCAATAAATAAATTTACAATTTCAAGTAAATATGACAATAAAATAAGTTAGTAAAGCAAGTCAATTAAATGAAGTAAATTCGAGAGATTGTGAATGGAATGTAAATAAGTTGAAAAACTTATCGAGACTTAAAATTTGGATTGAAACTGAATATTTGAATTGTATTAAATAAAGTGAAATGGAAAATTTGTCAAGTTGGACTAAATAAAGCAAAGTATTAAAAATAAAATTAGTAAGTGAACTAATTGATTTAAGTGGGTAAGCGAATGAATTGAAAAGCTAATATTAGGATGATATCTAATTTTGTGAAGAGTAAAGTGAAGTTGAAGGATTATTTCGAAGTGGGCTAAGAATAATAAGGGTTTGGAAATAAAGTCCATTAAGATTTAAAATAAATTAGTAAGTGGAGCTAACTAAAGAAGTGATTAATTAAATATGGCTTGAAATAAGATGAATAGAATTCAATATTTAAAAATGAAGGTAAATTGCATTCAAAATGGAATTTAAAATTTAAGTTAAATGAAAATAGATGTGAAAGCCTAAGTGATGAAGTAAAAATAAATATTAAAGTGTATAGAATATTTATAATAAACTTAAGAAAAATAAAGGAGAAACCCTTAAGTAAAATTGGCATTAAAAGAGATACTAAGTTAATATTTGAATGGAGATTTAATAAAAGTGATAATTATGAATAAGTGATGGAAATAATTTAATTGTGAATAAAAAGGAGAATTGATATAGCTGAAATCAATTGAGATGAATACATAGAATGTACATATATTATTTTATTTGCATAGCGACTCGATCCAGAATTCGAGCACAGGATTTCAAGGTACTAATACCGATCCGAGTTGGGATTTTTCACTCGATTTTCGATGGCGAACCCTGGATATAAATTTTTGATTGATTCTGGAAATTCTCTATCATAGTATGTGGCTATGCAAGGAGAATGATGGTTTTTGATCAAGAAACCTGATCTAAGTCCACACTAGGAAGTTGGGTGGACGATACTAGTTCGAAAGTGAAATTGTGTGATCGAGTGAGCGATCGGATTTGGTATTGCGTACGAATGATATGTGTACATCGTACGAACTTGAATGAAATAGATATTGAACATTTTGTAAAGAAGTAAATAATATGATTTTTAATTATGTGCTGGATATTATTGTTAAGTAGAATATATAGATGTTATAAAGGAAAAGGGGAATTGGGGTTTTTGATTTCTAAAAATAAATATGAATGGCTCGACAAAAAAGGTATGTATTTAAATTTTTGTATGAAATTTGATGATTTTCTGGTCAAGCCACTTAGCCTTTTGATTTTTTTTGAAATTTGGGGGCCCGTAGAGGCATTTTGTAGTTGTACCAAGCTAGCCGCGCAAAGGAGACGTTGGCTATTTTTTTTGAAAATTAAGGAGACAGAAAAATTTTGAGAAAATTTGGGTAGTTTCAATATTGGTTTTAAATTTAAATTTGAATTATTGAGTAAATGATACTATTTGGAAATTCCGGATGAGTTTGTGAAGTTAATAAGTGTAATAGTGTGTCTTTAATACAAAGATTGAGTTGGAAAAATTGTCTGAAACTGTTTGGCTTTAGGAAATAGTTAATGGGTTATGGACCATTCATCTTAACTAGTAATTTCAGGGACGAAATTCTTTTAAGGGGAGAGGAATGTGATGACCCAGAATTTTTGGATATTTGAAATTGAAACACTTAATTGATTTTAAATATTTGAAAGGTTAGTTTAATTTGAATTTCAAATATCACTGTTTATTTGGGCAAATATATTATTGAATTTAATAAATGGAAATTGGATAAAATATTGAATCTTGATTTTTAAGCTGGTTAAAAATATTTCAAAGGCTTGGAAAATTTATATTCATAATACTGGAGATAATAGGAGTTGTAAAATTAATTTTGGAAGTGTTTTGTTCAGTTTTAAAAAAAATATTGTTTAAATTGAGATTTAAAAATAACCTTCCGAGGCATAGTCTCGGAATTCGACGAAATCAGTTCCATTGGATCCGTAATATTGTATTATAATCGAATTTCAATTTTCGTAGCGTTTGGAGTAGTCGCGTGATTGTATGATAGGTTATGCCCTAAAATTTACATCAAGTTCAATATAAATAATTGGGTTCAAAAAGCTATCTTCTCCATACAATCGAATTAGGACTCGAAACCTTTTCCATTGCGTTCAGAATCGAGGTATAACCTTATGAACGCCTGGCGGCACGCCTCGATAGGAGACCGAGATTGTGAGTTGCGAAAAATCGAGATGATTTAAATTTGAATTTAAAATTTAAAAATGAATAATATAATAACTTTGCAGGACTACAGACACGTAGCATAATTTAAAGAACGTGTCCTCACTGAAGACATGCGTTGAAAAAAAAATGATGGGCGAAAACAAAATCTCGTTCCCTTTCCCCGCAAAACAGAAATCAACGAATGAAGAACAAATAATAAAAAAATGGCGGGACGAGAGGAATTCGAGAATCGAAAATTTCCCTCTTCCTAAAATCATTCAAACAAAATGAATCGAAACTCGATTCACGAATATAAAAGCAAGTCGAGCTTATTTATGTCTCAGAGGAAATCGAATCGCGTATGAATGCTGATGATTTAATTTCCGCAGTTTCGAACTCGATTTCGTGATTCGGGGGACGATGTTCGATTGTGGGTGAGGCTAAGGTTTCGCTCAGGGTGGGTTTGCATCGTGCGACTGGGAAGGTCGAGTTTGATCGCGTGGTGCTGTGTCGGTGGGGTGAAGTCGAGGGATGCGAGGCATCAGAAGTCGATGGCATGGTGGGGCAGCAGCATTCCGGTGGTGGCATCAGGGTCGCGGAGAGGTAGGAGACTGTTCAATTTGGGGCGCCGACATCTGGGTTCGAAGCCGCGTTCGATGTGTTGTCAGGTATTGATTTTCATATATATATATATATATATATATGTATATGTATATGTATATGTATATGTATATGTATATGTATATGTATATGTATATGTATATGTAGGACATAATATACTTTGTAGAATTTATTTTTACAGCATGATATAAAAGACTATGTATTTTCATATTTAAGATTTATACTTACACAGTAAGTAGTAAATAAAATTAATATACATACATATATATTTTAAATCTACTAATTTTAAAACAAAGTATTAAGGTATTAATTTGTTTAACTGGTTCATTTAATTATTTTAGTCACTAAAAATAATTTATTAAAGGAGAATTTGTTTAAATTAAATTATTAAATGCCAATTGATTGTTCGATGATTTAAAAGTGCTAATAAACCGTAAATGTTTTTACAAGGTCAAAAATTGTAAAGAGGCAAGCCGGTTTAGATCGGATCTGCAAATTAAAAGTCTAAGGCGAGTTATCTCACTCATTTGGAATGCCTTTTAAATTTAAATGGTTAAATTTAAATTATTGGTTGTTGCTTGAATTGATATTTATTATCAGCATTGGATGTGATATGTTATATATAGTAGTATATATAGTGTACATTAGAGTGATTGATTTCCCGCATTATATAGCGGATGAGACCCCGTGCATCTCGAATAATAGCGGACGACCCTTTATACCGCGATATCCGGCCTCGAATTAGGATTGGTATTTTAAACCGTTGTGCTAACATCTGTGGATGCAGGGAAACATGTTGGAGAGATCCAACTGGATTCCTCAACGATATGATTATGTGATAATCTATGATGAATTATATTGATTATATTGGGAATTGAAATTTATGGAATGCTATGGCTTGGTTAAATATATATATATATATATATTGGTATTTTGAGAATAGAAATATATGTATATATATAGAAGTTTGGATTTTTAAAGTAAATAAAAAGGTAATTTTAAGTAAAATGATTATAAGGAATCTGGATAATTAAAAATGATTTGGAAGGATAAAGTTGATTTTTAAATTCTAACAAATAAACCCCAAGTATGGGAAAAGAGTTATTTTGAATAAATGAAATAAATGAATTTATAACTTAAGTGATATTATTTAAAAGAAGTAAAGAATTTATTTTTCAAATTCAAGGTTTAAATTTGTTTTGGAAAAGACGAAGAAGAAATTTGAAAAGTATGAAATTTGTATTTTTTTAGTTTAAATAAGATTTTATACCATGGTAAATAAGTTAAATCCGAAATTGAGGGGTTTGAAATAAATTAAGTAGGTAAAGGAATTTATATTTTAAAATGAAGTAAATTTCGAAATCGTTTTGGAAAATGATTACATGTTTCAAACTGTTTTAAAAAAAAGGAGATAAGACTATGGAATTTATAAACTGGGTTTATAAAGTGAAATAATTATCGAAGAATCATTTGTAAATATAAATTCAGAATGGGAACCTATAAAAGAATGGGAAATTTGTTTTAAAAATAAATAGTGATTTATTTTTAAAAGTGTGAAAAGGAAAGTGTATTTCCTTGGAAAGCCAAGTATATTTTCAAAGAAAGATTTCCAAGTATAAGATAGAGGTTTTAAAGTGGTTTTAAAAGGATGTTTTAGAGAAATTTTATTATTTTAAATTGTTTTAGAATTTTAAAGTAAATATTTATTTAAATCAATTGTACTAGTAATTATTTTAAAGGTTTAACTATTAACCTAATTTTAAAGATAATTATTTAATATTTATACCTTATAGAATAACTTTTATTTTAAAAATTAGTTTTGGCTTAAGTTTTACATGACAAGTTATTATAAAATTTCATAACTAGTATTTTTAATAAAGTGTTTTAAGTAGTTATTATTTTTAGTATTTTAAAGTATATATAGTTTTGGATAAAATGATTTAAATTATTTAAAAATCTGAAGTATTAGACTTTGTGGTTTCATTGTAAATAAACAATATTGGAAATTTGTTCCGCGAGAAAAAAGTGATTTGAAAACTATTTTTTTCAAAGGGTTGAAGAGTGGAAATATATCTTGCGAAGATATTTTGTGATTAATAAATAATTTGGAAAATTATTAAGGGCTGATGGTTGTTTGTAAATGTTATTTGATAACTAAATAACCAACTATCAACATTGGCCATTGCGCTGATCGTTTCGAAGAGATCGGGATTGGGATTAATTTCCCGAAAACCACTTCGATCCGGTTTGAACGTTTTCGTAAGGAAGACAAGAGTTTGGAGTTAAAGATGGAGTAGTGAAGTGCAAGGGCTAATCGCTACTAGTGTTGAGGGTGATTCCAAAATGGACGTAGTAGGAATAGTGGCTTCGATTCCGTTAGAACCCGGAACAGACTTGAATGGATGAATGCTTTCAGAACATCGTCAAGAGGACGATGAGCATTCTAAGTGAACGTATGCTAAAAAGGTAACGCTTAACCTCGAGCCTCATCAACCAGGAATGGCTAAAATAGGGGAGGTGCACACAAGGCTTAGTAACTAACAACCAATTAGGGTAGGGTCACCCCTGTCTAGAGGTCTCTTTTTTCAGCTATATGGGCGGTTGCTGATCCCAACCGTGGGGTGATCCTATTCGAACTATCCAGTAAGGGGTGGCTCTGGTCTTGTGATGCAGGGGATCAGGGTGAATCCTCATTACGGTGATCTAGACCACGTACTGTGACAGGCGGTACCCCAGTAGCCTTGCCATTGTATGGAATCCAATCTCCAATATGCGTCTGTATGGTTTTGATTGTGCCCAATTATTGCTAAAACGTGAGATGCAAGCATTTCAGCTAGATTCTATTTTATTTTCTATAGACACTATTATAATATTAGACGGGTTTGATAAAAATGTTTTGGTTATTGTAAGGTAAAAACCCGGCATGTTTATTTGTGGCATGGTCTTACGTGATACCTTTGATTTCAAAAGATTTTGAAACTTTAATAATCCAGATAAGTGTGTTTTGTCACTCTGGTATTCCATACTGACTCGGGTGTTATTTAACTATAACGCTCGGGTCACACCAAATATTATAACGTACTGATTCTGGATGAACTATTATGGAGCACAGGGGATGTTCTGGACAGCGAGACATATCACACATATTTGTATTATCTGTTGTGTACGATTTTGCTGCATAATCAGGTTCTCTGTGGACAAGCTAATATAACTGTCCAGTAATTGTTTTGATATTGGTGTACTCTGATGATGTAATGTATAAAACATATATATATTCTTTTGTGTAAAGATCAGTTATTATCTATTATATTTTATTCCGCTGCGATGGTAAAATTCTGTTGCTGTTTGTTTTCTCTGCTTCTACCTCCTTCTTCTTTGACCCTAATGGTTCGGTTTTCTGGCATTCGATTGTTCGGCATTTGATACAGTGGACGTATTGATATCGATTTTCGGACGTCGAAAAATCGGGTCGTTACACTGGCTATAGATCAAACTATTTGAGAAACCTGTATAGCGATATGGCAATGAACAAAACAATATCATCGCCTTTTGCTCATCCTCAATCTTCAAATCTACCGCCTTCATCTTCATTAGCAAATCATCAAAAATGTTTAAGTGCACCTTTAGTGAAGTACCTTCCTTCATCTTATAGGTGAAGAACATTCGCAATAAGATCAAACGATTTGTCAGTGACTTCTTCATATACAACTCCTCCAACTTGTTCCAAATACCCTTAGCAGTTGTCTCACCACTAATTTCAGAGATAACATTCCCTCCTCTAGCAAGTTGAAGTGTAGTTAATGCCCAATCTTCCATCTCCTCTTTCTCAACATCCGAGATGTCCGCTGACAAGAAATGTGTATCAAACACCACCTAATGCACCCGATTCCTTCTTAGAACCGCTTTCATATTCCGTTGCCATTTTGCAAAATCATTATCGCCATTCCACTTGTCTAATACCAAATGTGATCTTGAAGCTGCATTCGAACCACGTACATAAGGTGCTACACCACTTGGAGTACCCATTGAGGAACTACTTGAGTTACTACTTGATTCAGTAATTTCTATAACCACCTACCAACACCGAAGCTCTGATACCAAATTGTTGGAATGGGGTTCCAACTCGAGACCACTCAACTCAAAACCCCGCAAGCACAGCGAAAGACGGGATCATAATAAGAAGTGTAAAACTGCCAATCAATAACTCAAATTCCAATCTCAATCAATCCAAGACAATCACAATCCCATACAAGCAATTTAGAAATCAAAGCAATAATGAAAAATAAATCACACAGCAATTTATAGTGGTTCCACCAACGTTGTGTTAGTATACATCCACTTTAAGAGAGAGCTTTTATTAATATCGATGAGAAGAGTATAAGAGATTAAATACAATGATCAAAATTCTAACTACAAATTGATTTGTGGTGAAGATAATTGAAGGAAACTAGTGTAACGACCCTGAATTTCTGTCAATTAATTTTTTTATATTTAATTAATTTTAGTTATTAATAAGTGGAATTTATAAGTCAAATAATTTATTTTCGAATATTGGATTTAATTCGATAATTAAATCGATTATTTAATAGTTGAAATTTCTGAAATAATTGAAAATCGAGTTAAATATGATTGAAAATGAATTGTAAAATTTTATTTTATCATATTGGAGTTAGAACGATGTTATAGAACTTTTAAAATTGAATTAAAAGTTTATTTGTGAAAATTGAATATTTTAATATTTAATCGACTAGTGAAATTAGCCATTTTTCGAACAGTCTCTGAATTGGACGAAACTAGTTCCATTGGATCCGTAATAGTAAGTTATTATCGGATTTCAATTTTCGTAGCAATCGGAGTTTTCGTTTGACCGTGGCAGCTCGAAACGCATCGGAATTGTTTTAATATTAATTTGGCGAGTTAAAATAGTCATTTTTAAAACAGTCTCGGATTTTGACGAAACTAGTTTCATCGCATCCATAATGTGATATTATTGTATGGTTTCAAATTTCATGTCAATCAGATTTACCGTTTGTCCGGTGCAAGCAAAAACGCCCAGAAATTTGATTTACCGATTTAATTTTAAATTGAACGTTTATTGCCATAACTCGCACAGATGTCCGAATTAGCTTCCGAAACACGTTCCATTATGTTCGAAACGTGGGGTAAACCTTAGGAACGCCAACCGGCACGCCAACCGGCACGCTTCGTTTGGAGTTCGTAAAATCCGGGATGAATAGTGTTCGCGTATGTTTCTATAAAAGGCCTTGGATATTTCATTTTGAAAAAAAAACAACCTAGGGTTTGTGGTCGCCATTTTCGTTTCTAAGGCTAGAAATTCACCATCTTCTTCCCTCAATTACTCTCAATCCACAAGCAATTATCGAAGTGTTCAACACGAAAGTTGAAGAGCGTGGAGAGAGCTTTAAATCCATACGAGCGAGATGTTGTTTAGTCGACCAAGGGTGGAGCAAGAGGGGTGCGTTCGTGGCCGTGTATCATCGGTTTGCATGCAAAATAGGGGGCCGAGTTTCATGCTCTTCAGGCCGAGAGTGGAGAGGGAGATGGGCTATAGGGTGGCGCTAATTGATTGAAGCCGAAGACGTCGTGGTGGCCGAAATCTTTAACCCTAATTCATGAGTTATGGGTTTGTATTCACGTGTATTACCTGTAGAAGGAAACGTGAGTTTACTGGAGAAGAAAGGGCGCATGTGCGATGAAGGGGGATGCAAATCCAACGGTAGATGTAAGATGTGGGTTTTAAAATTATAATGAAGTTGTAAATAATTGTATATTAAAAGTGTACGATGTTTAAAATTAATAACTTTTTCATGCGAGGTCCGTTTCACGCGAAACTTTTTGCGTTGGAATCGTATGGACGAACTCTACGCGATGCAACTTGATTGGAGTCGTTTGGAGATAGTGAAAATTTCGGGTAAAATTAAACGCACGTTTAATTTTATTCGAAATAAAAGCTGAAAACGAAATTGAAATCAAGGTGAGAACTTCTCACTCAATCGAATCGGTTTCGATTTATATTTTAAATAGTTATATTTAAAATTCTTGAATGCATGTTTGAATGATGATTGTTATCTATTGATTGTTAAAATAGACATTATGCGCCGTTAGTAAGCGGATGTTATTAATTAAAGACATATACCGCGAATATTTCACAGTATAGTGAAATTGGTATTATTTATGTACTTGGAACTGATTTCCCGCAGTATATAGCGGAAGAGACCCTATTGCGCCATCTATTAAGCGGATAATATTATAAATCCCATATACCGCGATAATACCGTACTGGAGCAGAATTGGTATTGTGCAAACATCTGTGGATGCAGGGAAACAGGTTGGAGAGATCCAACTGGATTCCTCAACTGTATTGATTTATTTACACATATTGTGATATTTGTTAATTATCATATCGATATATGATATTTGGATGTCGTGACTGACTATTTGGTGCTGTTGCATCATCGGATCCATTTTTAAAGTTTAAAAATAACGATTTTGATTTTAAAGGGATTTTTAAAGTGACTTTTTGAAATTATACGTTTTATTCAAATTTTGAATTGATTCATCCTAAATAAAATAAACGTTAAAATTTTAATATTTTAAAATTATGATTTTTGCGAAATATAACTGAAATGTGATTTTTGAAATAAGTAGTTGATAAATTATAAAATAGTTTAAATTGGGATTTTTGAATTATTATAAACAATTTATATAAAAGTTGTATAAAATTGATATTTATAAATTAAAAATATAGAAATTATAAAACGAGCTTTTATAAGTGTTAAAATAAAGGTTGAACCTAGATTCATAAATAAATAAGAATTTTTGATTTATAAATTATTGTTGATATAAAAGAATGGATTTGTGAACAAATGAATTATAAGTAATTTACTTGTAAACCGGATTTCGACATGTAAATGAAATACAAATAGAATTGGTTAATAAAGGAGATTTATAAAACGAAGTTGTTATAAAATATAGAAATGGAATTTATAGACATTGTTTATAAATCCGAAAACGACTTATTTTGATAAGTTAATTATTATAGCTTATTAAAGGAAGTATATTCAGGATTTTGGACAGTGGATAATCCTTTAAATAAAAATGTGTAGAAAAGTTGAATTTGGTTAACGAAGTATATTCACGATTTTGGACAGTGAATATATTATTAAATAAAATGGATTTATTTTGGGAAGTGATGTTTTAAATAGAATTAAAACGATTTAAAGATGTTTTAATATATATTATGAATCGAAACCATAGATTTCAACATTTATTGTTGAAATAGACGTTATCGAGAAATAGAAGGAAATGATGGACTATAACACTGTTGTTATAGTAAATGGTTTCCGAAAGGAAATGTTTTATATAGTATTGGGATTTATATATCTATCTAAATTTCGAATCCCTATACTAGTGATTTTGGGTTGTCGTAACGATGTTTTACGCAATATTCGTTTTGGCCCAAATAAAATGTGTTTAAGAGAATGATTTTTTTAAAGAATGAAATATATACTTAATTTCGATTTAAGTATATTGAATATTTTCCAAGTGTTGAAAATAAATGAATTTGTGAATTACTTATTATTAAATAAGTATGGAAATGTTTTCCAATATGAAGTGAATGTTTTGAGATTTTAAGATAAATTGAAAATGAATATTAGAAGTCGATTAGAAAATCGTATATTCATAGATATTTTGGAATTGTAAATTCACTATGGAATTTATAAATGAAAAGGGGAATTTGTTTAAAAATAAACGTTGATTTATTTTTGAAGTGTAGGAATTAATTTACGGATTTGGAACGTAAATATAAAGTAAATCGTTAAGGATTTATTTAATTGGTTTAAATGAACCATGTTGAAATGAAAGAAATTCCGCGTAAGGAAAATGTTTGAAATTTTCAAAAGCGGTAAATGTGAAAAGTGATTTGAAAATTGTTTTCAAATGGTTGAAGTGTGGAAATTTTATATCTAGTAAAGATATTTTGGAAAGTAAATAATTTGAGAAATTATTTGGAATTTGGTGATGTTGAACACGCCTATTGATAGTTAAATAATCCGACTATTAATATTTACCTTTAAATAGGTATTTGTTGTGATTGCTTGAATTTGAATGCCACACTTATTTTTGAATAAGCGCTCACTATTCGGGTTAGCCGGGAAAGGACCTTGGGGTCGTATAACCCATTCCGAATATGTGATACGTCGTAATGGATTGCATTTGATGACGGTGTTGAAGACCGGATATTTTTGAAAATGGAAGGATTACCGTTGAGTTACTCTGCATCGGCTGATCTCCGATGTAGAGGTTTTATCACCCTTAGTGACGGGAAGTCCGGACGTGAATAGAAATTATCCGGAATGCAAGGACTTCTTTGTAAGTGCCTTCGGTTCTGTTCGATCCCGAAACAGACTTGTATGGATTGTATGTCTGACATTACAAATTGAGATATAGAGCTGATTTCTTTCGAATATATTTCTGTTGGTGGCGGAGAATTTATTCTCTTAGCTTAACACCCTTCTCTGAGACGTACGAGTTTAGAGGTTATGTAGTTGAAGGTTATTAGTGATATACTCCCAATTTGGTAATGTGACATGCTGAGTGTTGTTGTGAAATGATCATTGTTTGATCATTTGTGATATGATCATTTGCTTGATCATTTATCTTGGTGATCATTACTTTGATCATTTGTTGACCTAAAGCACAACTTTTGTATAAAGCGTGGCTTTGTGGACGAGACTTCATCAGACCGCACACCTCGGAAATGGTCAAAACAGGAAGGATGCGGCAAGGTTATTGGGGGGTAGCGCCCCTTTAATGTATGTCATTCCTTCTGGAAAGAGGTGGTATCATGGTATGGAGCCCAGATATTTAACCTATGCTGTTGCTGCAAATTTTGTGGTTGTTGGAAATCGAGGATCCTCGGATAGATCGGTTACGATCGGGGGATGACATATTCGTGTCAGTAGTTACCCAGTTAGGGGTAACCCGGCCTTGTGTTGGCAGAGATCCGGTTTGATTCTCGGGACGTCATTCCAGAGGCGTTTCCATGTGGCAATGGGAAGTTCCTTGGCCTGACCATTTGTTGGAAATCCGAAGAAACAATACGAGACTTGTACGGTTTGAGTTGTAGAACCTTCCATTTACTTATGGTGGCGCCCCACTGTTTAGATGGTAGCTATAGTAGGCATATGATAATGGCCATATGTTGGCTAAGATTTATATCTTTACTTTTGAAATGTTTTCTGCACTATGCACTAGTAATAATAACAAATGTTTCTTTTTAATGCGTATCAAGCATCTTTGACTATCATAAGGAGAAATCTCCTCCAATTCCGCGTTTGCATTGTGTGTGTGTGCCGGAGGCCTTATGGTAGTCTCATTTTTAAAAGCATTGCGAATTGACTTTAAAAATGTTCCTCTATTTTGATTTTAAAGATAAATAAACTGTTTTAGTTCTCACACCAGTCACATGACTGACTCGGAGTTTATTGTTTTCCTTCCTAAACTTTGGGTGCCCACCAATTTCCACACGGGCAGTCAGGAGTAAGGTTTATCAAGATATTCTGGAATTCAGGAGTTGCAGGAGGCAAGTTGGATGGCATGACGTATTCACTAGTATATAGTATTTCTTTTCGGCTGTTTGTTTGTTGTTGTACACTCTAATGATGTAATGTAATGTAGTATGATGAAATTTAATAACTGATATAGTTCTTTGTTTAAAGATTATTCATTTATCTATTATATGTTGTTCCGCTGCGAATTGTGAGATTTTGATATTGTTCTGTTGTCTCTTTCTGTTCTGTTCTATCTTTTTCTCTCTTCTTCTATCTTTTCTTCTTCTTAAATCATAACGATTCGGTTTTTCGGCAACGAAAAATCGCGTTCGTCACATTTGGTATCAGAGCATATGGTTAAGCGACAACCATGGCTCTGTTGGGTGTTATTCATTAGAGATAGAGTCAGTAGTACTCTAGAATGAATGTGAGCGTAATAATAGATACGAGTGCGTATTTGTTAGTGAATATAAATTGTTTTATATTGTGTTTGCTTATCCATTGAGCTGTTTTTGAATTCTGTTGAAGTGTAGGACGCCATATTATCGATAGGAATTTCTAAACTCTTAAACGAGGCAAGTTGACATAGTATCGTTTTAAATTAGGTAAATGAAATAATTTTACCTTGATTATATTTTGTATATAAAGGAATAATTTTTCGAAATTATTAAAGTGTATATAAATTGATTGTTGATTGTTGAAAATGTAAGAATGCATGCAAGTAAACAAAAGTTGTTTGAATAAATTAAATAAAAACAACAGTTGTAAAAGAATAATTGTATAAGAAAATGAATTATAAGACGGAATTATAATTAAAGTGATTTACAATTGTGAAATAATCTTATATATAATAAGTGAAATTATATAAGTAAAAGGTTTATACAATGTGATTTATAATCTGAAATGAAATTCCAAAGAAGTATTTTGAAATGATTTGATATTTGGGAAAATTATTTTGGAGAAATTAAAGCTCTAAACTCTTTTCGGTCGCTGGAAAATAATTCCGATGATGATCATGACATCATCGGTGTTCATTTTTGGGTTTCCAAAAGAGGGATTGCTGCCAAATTGTTTAGAAGAAGGTTGTTTGGAAAATTTGGATTTGGTTTTGGAAATTCAAAAGGTAATTTGAATTGATTTCAAAAAAATGGTTTTTGGAAAGGTTGAAAAGACTCTGGAATCCTATTTAAAATATTTATGGAAATGGTAAATAAGTTGATAACTTATACAATTTGAATTTTGATAGAATAAATTTAATTTAAAGAATGGAGTTAAATTAAAGGAAGTATAAGTAAATCAATAAAATCCAAGTTGAAATAAATTTGAGTTGTCCTCAAAGACATGTGATTTGAAATTTAACAAAAGGAAAGTTAAATAAATTGATTTGGATTTGATAAGATGTTAATCAATTGAATGTAAATAATTGATATGAAATAATGAATATAAGTGCAAATTCATTAAAAGCTAATGTTATTGGAAATTGAATAAATTGAATGAAAGTCAATTAAATATGAACCAATTGGAATTAAAAGTGTTGGACCAAATTGAATGTAAATTAAATAATTTGGTTATGTTGAATAAACATTGGTTGTTATTTGAATGTTGATTGATTGTATATAAATTCATTAAGTGTTAATGAAATTGAATTAGCGAAATTAGAAGCTAAAGTAATTGAATCCAACTTGGAAGAAAATGAACTTGAGTAGAATTGAATTTGATTTGGAAGTGAACCAACTTGAATGAAAATTAGTGAATGCAAACTAATTAAAATTGAATATGAATGAATGTTAGTAAATCCAATTTTAATGAATCAAATGTGATTTAAATTGGAAAACAAATTCATTGAATATTAATGAGAAATGAAAGAATATTGATTTGGTTATGGATTTGTTGGATGATAGTTGTTTGATGATTGCATTTGTTGCTTTAGATGCATTTGCTATATTGACATATGTAGTTGTTAGTATATGTTGTATATTGACGTTATTTTCATATATACATGTTACTCATTTGTTTGTTGAGTGTATAGTAGGTGCGGATTGCGCTTGCTTCGCTTTTGGAGCTCGCTTTTGTGCTATATTAGCCGTATACGCTCGCTAATTATATAATATGGTACATATCTCGGATTACATACCGTACTTTTGTACTTATTCCCTGCGGGATGCCTCATCACTGGATGAGATGTATATTTGTGATATATATACTGTCATTTTTTTTCGGATCGAGCCGCGCAAAGGAGACTATGGCGAATTTTTCCGAAAATTTAAGGCGTTAGAATATTTTTGGGAAATTTTTGAAAACTAAGTTTGGATTTGGAAACTTAGTAAAGATTTTGTAAGAAGTTTAACCATGAATTTTGGAAAAGTTAAACACTTAAGAGACTTGAAAAATCTAAATTGAACGGTTTGTTTTGGAAAGTTAATGAATTTTGTAACCTTTTCTTACTTAGTAATTTCGAGGACGAAATTCTTTTAAGGGGAAAAGTATGTAATTACCCCAAATTTCTATCAATTAAATTTTTATATTTAATTAATTTTAATTATTAATAAGTGGAATTTATAAGTCGAATAATTTATTTTTGAATATTGGATTTAATTGGATAATTAAATCGATTATTTAATAGTTGAAATTTCTGAAATAATTGAAAATCGAGTTAAATATGATTGAAAATGATTTGTAAAATTTTATTTTATCATATTGGAGTTAGAACAATGTTATGGAACTTTCAAAATTGAATTAAAAGTTTATTTGTGAAAATTGAATATTTTAATATTTAATCGACTAGTGAAATTAGTCATTTTTCGAACAGTCTCAGAATTGGAAAAAACTAATTCCATTGAATCCGTAATAGTAAGTTATTATCGGATTTCAATTTTCGTAGCAATCGGAGTTTTCGTTTGACCGTCGCAGCTCGAAACGCATCGAAATTGTTTTAATATTAATTTGGCGAGTTAAAATAGTCATTTTTCAAATAGACTCGGATTTCGACGAAACCAGTTTCATCGGATCCATAATGTGATATTATTGTATGGTTTCAAATTTCATGTCAATCGGATTTACCTTTTGTCCGGTGCAAGCTAAAACGCCCAGAAATTTGATTTACCGATTTAATTTTAAATTGAAAGTTTATTGCCATAACTCGCACAGATGACCGAATTAGCTTCCGAAACACATTCCATTGTGTTTGGAACGCGGAATAAACCTTAGAAACGCCAACCGGCACGCTTCGTTTGGAGTTCGGAAAATCCGGAATGAATAGTTATCGCGTATTTTTCTATAAAAGGCCTTGGATGTTTCATTTTGCAAACAAAAACAACCTAGGGTGTGTGGCCGCCATTTTCGTTTCTAAGGCTAGAAATTCACCATATTCTTCCCTCAATTACTCTCAATCCGCAAGCAATTATGCGAAGTGTTCAACACGAAAGTTGAAGAGCGTGGAGAGAGCTTTAATCCATACGGGCGAGATGTTGTTTAGTCGACCAGGGGTGGAACAAGGGGGTGCGTTCGTGGCCGTGTATCATCGGTTTGCGTGCAAAATAGGGGGCCGAGTTTCATGCTCTTTAGGCCGAGAGTGGAGAGGGAGATGGGCTACAGGGTGGCGCTTATTGATCGAAGCCGAAGACGTCATGGTGGCCGAAATCTTTAACCCTAATTCATGAGTTATGGGTTTGTATTCGCGTGTATTACGTGTAGAAGGAAACGTGAGTTTACTGGAGAAGAAAGGGCACGTGTGTGATGAAGGGGGATGCAAATCCAACGGCAGATGTAAGATGTGGGTTTTAAAATTATAATGAAGTTGTAAATAATTGTATATTAAAAGTGTACGATGTTTAAAAATTAATAACTTTTTCATGCGAGGTCCGTTTCACGCGAAACTTTTTGCGTCGGAATCGTATGGACGAGCTCTATGCGATGCAACTGGATTGGAGTCGTTTGGAGTTAGTGAAAATTTTAGGTAAAATTAAATGCACGTTTAATTTTATTCGAAATAAAAGCTGAAAACGAAATTGAAATCAATGTGAGAACTTCTCACTCAATCGAATCAGTTTCGATTTATATTTTAAATAGTTATATTTAAAATTCTTGAATGCATGTTTGAATGATGATTGTTATCTATTGATTGTTAAAATAGACATTATGCGCCGTTAGTAAGCGGATGTTATTTATTAAAAACATATGCCGCGAATATTTCACAGTATAGTGAAATTGGTATTATTTATGTACTTGGAATTGATTTCCCGCAGTATATAGCGGATGAGACCCTATTGCGCCGTCTATTAAGCGGATAATATTATAAATCCCATATACCGCGATAATTCCGTACTGGAGCGGAATTGGTATTGTGCTAACATCTGTGGATGCAGGGAAACAGGTTGGAGGGATCCAACTGGATTCCTCAACTGTATTGATTTATTTACAGATATTATGATATTTGTTGATTATCATATCGATATATGATATTTGGATGTCGTGACTGACTATTTGGTGCTGTTGCATCATCGGATCCATTTTTAAAGTTTAAAAATAACGATTTTGATTTTAAAGGGATTTTTAAAGTGACTTTTTGAAATTATACGTTTTATTCAAATTTTGAATTGATTCATCTTAAATAAAATAAACGTTAAAATTTTAATATTTTAAAATTATGATTTTTGCGAAATATAACTGAAATGTGATTTTTGAAATAAGTAGTTGATAAATTATAAAATAGTTTAAATTGGGATTTTTGAATTATTATAAACAATTTATATAAAAGTTGTATAAAATTGATATTTATAAATTGAAATATAAAAATTATAAAACGAGCTTTTATAAGTGTTAAAATAAAGGTTGAACCTAGATTCACAAATAAATAAAAAAATTTGATTTATAAATTATTGTTGATATAAAAGAATGGATTTGTGAATAAATGAATTATAAGTAATTTACTTGTAAACCGGATTTCGACATGTAAATGAAATATAAATAGAATTGGTTAATAAAGGAGATTTATAAAACGAAGTTGTAATAAAATATAGAAATAGAATTTATAGACATTGTTTATAAATCCGAAAACGACTTATTTTGATAAGTTAATTATTATAGCTTATTAAAGGAAGTATATTCACGATTTTGGACAGTGGATAATCCTTTAAATAAAAATGTGTAGAAAAGTTGAATTTGGTTAACGAAGTATATTCACGATTTTGGACAGTGAATATATTATTAAATAAAATGGATTTATTTTGGGAAGTGATGTTTTAAATAGAATTAAAACGATTTAAAGATGTTTTAATATATATTATGAATCGAAACCATAGATTTCAACATTTACTGTTGAAATAGACGTTTTCAAGAAATAGAAGGAAATGATGGACTATAACACTGTTGTTATAGTAAATGGTTTCCGAAAGGAAATGTTTTATATAGTATTGGGATTTATATATCTATCTAAATTTCGAATCCCTATACTAGTGATTTTAGGTTGTCGTAACGATGTTTTACGCAATATTCGTTTTGGCCCAAATAAAATGTGTTTAAGAGAATGATTTTCTTAAAGAATGAAATATATACTTAATTTCGATTTAAGTATATTGAATATTTTCCAAGTGTTGAAAATAAATGAATTTGTGAATTACTTAATATTAAATAAGTATGGAAATGTTTTCCAATATGAAGCGAATGTTTTGAGATTTTATCTTTCAAGATAAATTGAAATGAATATTAGAAGTCGATTAGAAAATCGTATATTCATAGATATTTTGGAATTGTAAATTCACTATGGAATTTATAAATGAAAAGGAGAATTTGTTTAAAAATAAACGTTGATTTATTTTTGAAGTGTGGGAATTAATTTACGGATTTGGAACGTAAATATAAAGTAAATCGTTAAGGATTTATATAATTGGTTTAAATGAACCATGTTGAAATGAAAGAAATTCCGCGTAAGGAAAATGTTTGAAATTTGTTTTAAAAAGCGGTAAATGTGAAAAGTGATTTGAAAATTGTTTTCAAATGGTTGAAGTGTGAAAATTTTATATCTAGTAAAGATATTTTGGAAAGTAAATAATTTGGGAAATTATTTGGAATTTGGTGATGTTGAACACACCTATTGATAGTTAAATAATCCGACTATTAATATTTACCTTTAAATAGGTATTTGTTGTGATTACTTGAATTTGAATGCCACACTTATTTTTAAATAAGCGCTCACTATTCGGGTTAGCCGGGAAAGGACCTTGGGGTCGTATAACCCATTACGAATATGTGATACGTCGTAATGGATTGCATTTGATGACCGGTGTTGAAGACCGGATATTTTTGAAAACGGAAGGATTACCGTTGAGTTACTCTGCATCGGCTGATCTCCGATGTAGAGGTTTTATCACCCTTAGTGACGGGAAGTCCGGACGTGATTAGAAATTATCCGGAATGCAAGGACTTCTTTGTATGTGCCTTCGGTTCTGTTCGATCCCAGAACAGACTTGTATAGATTGTATGTCTGACATTACGAATTGAGATATAAAGCTGATTTGTTTCAAATATATTTCTGTTGGTGGCGGAGAATTTATTCTCTTAGCTTAACACCATTCTCTGAGACGTACGAGTTCAGAGGTTATGTAGTTGAAGGTTATTAGTGATATACTCCCAACTTGGTAATGTGACATGCTGAGTGTTGTTGTGAAATGATCATTGTTTGATCATTTGTGATATGATCATTTGTTTGATCAATTATCTTGGTGATCATTACTCTGATCATTTGTTGACCTAAAGCACGGCTTTTGTATAAAGCGTGGCTTTGTGGACGAGACTTCGTAGGACCTCACACCCCAGAAACGTTCAAAACAGGAAGGATGCGGCAAGGTTATTAGGGGGTAGCGCCCCTTTAGTGTATGTCATTCCTTCTGGATAGAGGTGGTATCATGGTATGGAGCCCACATATTTAACCTATGTTGTTGCTGCAAATTTTATGGTTGTTGGAAATCGAGGATCCTCGGATAGATCGGTTACGATCGGGGGATGACATATTCGTGTCAGTAGTTACCCAGTTAGGGGTACCCGGCCTTGTGTTGGCAGAGATCCGGTTTGGTTCTCGGGACGTCATTCCTGAGGCGTTTCCATGTGGCAATGGGAAGTTCCTTGGCCTGACCATTTGTTGGAAATCCAAAGAAACAATACGAGACTTGTACGGTTTTAGTTGTAGAACCGCCATTTACTTATGGTGGCACCCCACTGTTTAGATGGTAGCTATAGTAGGCATACGATAATGGTCGTATTTTGGCTAAGATTTATATCTTTACTTTCAAAATGTTTTCTGCACTATGCACTAGTAATAATATCAAATGTTGATTTTTAATGCATATCAAGCATCTTTGACTATCATAAGGAGAAATCTCCTCCGATTCTGCGTTTGCATTGTGTGTGTGTGCGGGAGGCCTTATGGTAGTCTCATTTTTAAAAGCATTGCGAATTGACTTTAAAAATATTCCTCTATTTTGATTTTAAAGATAAATAAACTGTTTTAGTTCTCACACCAGTCACATGACTGACTCGGAGTTTATTGTTTTCCTTTCTAAACTCTGGGTGCCCAACAATTTTCACATAGGCAGTCAGGAGTAAGGTTTATCAGGATATTCTGGAATCTAGGAGTTGCAGGAGGCAAGCTGGATGGCATGACGTATTCACTAGTATATAGCATTTCTTTTCCGCTGTTTGTTTGTTGTTTTACATTCCGATGATGTAATGCAATGTAATATGATGAAATGTAATAACTGATATAGTTCTTTGTTTAAAGAGTATTCATTTATCTATTATATGTTGTTCCGTTGCGAATTGTGAGATTCTGATATTGTTCTATTGTCTCTTTCTGTTCTGTTCTATCTTTTTCTCTCTTCTTCTATCTTTTCTTCTTCTTAAACCATAACGATTCGGTTTTTCGGCAACGAAAAATCGTGTTCGTCACAATTAGGTTTTGATAAACCCTAATTGGTGGAGGCTAATCTCCTGCAGTTGTTTGCACTCTTATATACTTGGAACCTGAAGCTAGTTTATATAGGAGAATAGAAACCCTAGGCAATGTTTCAAAAATTTTCATGTAGATATCACAAATCTTCACGCCAAATCCACATATGAAAAATAGGTGGAAGTCGCCTCAGACGTCTGGCCAAAATGGCCAGACGTTTGACTGGAAAGGTTTCTCTTTAGCTCAAATGCCTGACCATTTGGTCAGACGTCTGACTCAAGGCATTGGAATCAATTCTACACAGATTCAAACGTCTGACCCTTTTGGTCAGACGTTTGACCTAACTCTCTGGAACAGGTCTGGTGCAGATTTACTGAAGCGCCAAACATCTGACCATTTTCCTCAAACGTCTGACCCTGCCAATTCAGCCCTCTTCACCTTTTTCCTTATAACTTCCACCTCCGAACTTCGATTTGCAAACCGTTTTCTCCATTACAAATCTACTTTCGACCTCCAATTCTCCATATAGTGTCGCCAAAATTTAAAAAACAAATTTCACGATCAAAGATAATTTTGATCATAATAGAATTAAAACTTAACACTTCTTTTCACAGATATATAACTAAGCAAGATAGTATTGTATTGAATATGAGTTGTTTACATATAGCTAGAACGATAAATCAATGTAAGATTCCAAATACAGAAAGCTATAAGTCTATAGATAGTGATGCTCAGAAGTGAGCTATCAGTTGTAGATTGTAGTAGTTGTGTAGCGGGTAGAAAGCAGAAGGGAACATGATGGTAAATATGAGAAAAATGCGAGGGAAAAAAAGGCTAGAATTGACTGTTTACCCCAAAAAATGGATATTCAGTATGTTAAAAGAACATAATATAAAACATGCAAATTTTGAAGCAATTTGATAAAAGCACTAATTTAATGGGTTTATAGGGTGTATATGAAGATATCGTTAAAGATAATCTATAACTCGATAAGAATTCTAGAAACATTTGCATGTATATAGGGGATCACCAATATATTAATCATTCACTTCAATTTCAATAGATAGGCGTACACTGAACCAAAAATTTGAGGTAGATTAATGGAGGTGAAAAGCTCATGTAAAGAAAAAAAATTAGATAGGTAATAAAGCTAAGGATTTTGTTGCTTAGTTTTCGGTAAAGCCTATTATTTACTTATAGTGCAGAGGTTGGTTATGATAAAGTGAAACGTCTTATTGTATTATTTTCTTTTATGTTTGACCATAATGTGGTTGAAGTTTCACAAACTACAAACCCCTCTTCATTTTCAGATAACATTTGCCTAAATTTATCGTTATCCAATTAATCATGGGTGTAAAAAAAGGTCATAGTCACTATAGTAATTCATCGTCTTATTATAGATATTTTTAACACTAATGGTTCTATGTTAATTTTATACCATGTACCGATACCTCTGTGAGCAAATAACATCTTGTTTAACCATGTACTTTATAGGAAAATGAATATCGGAGTTGACAACGTGCAGGCATTTAAGGTTATTTATTTACATTAAAAATTGGAGTTATTTGAAAATTGAGGACAAATTTGAAAATAAGAGTAGAAATCATAAAATGTAAGCACTTGAAGGCAAAACGAAATTAGAGAATTACTAAAGTATCATAAATAATTGTAAAATCATAAATTGAGTTGAGACATCAAATTAAAAATATATATAAAATAAGTAGAGAAAAGTTACGAGAGTTTAGGAAATACTTGAATCAACACGAGAGTTAAAAGAGCTTGTATTTTACCATTATTATAGGATGATCCTATGCTCCTTCACACGGGGTTTGTTCAATGAAGAATTGTTTTATTTTTAGTGCCTGTACATTCTAGAGACTTCATCATCTTTTTGTTTTAGCTTGAAAGTCTAAAATAGGAGTTTTAGTACTCGTCATAATAACCATATAATTCAACTGTTTTCATGTGAATTACCAGATCCAAACATTAACCAATTTACAACCGCTTCAAACTAAGTGCAAGCTTGGGAAACATGTTAGGCATTAATAAACGGACGATATTTCAAACTTCGAAAGACATAAGTCGCATGTAGTCAACAATATTCATTTAGTTCAAAACCTTGTCTAACTATTCGATTGTCCATAAAGATAAAAATTGTTGCCTGATTTAAAATAAAGTTTGAATAGGTTCCAATTGGAAAATATTCACTCATGAAAGATATACCATATACAAAGGCATTTGGACAATGTTTACCATGAATACATCACAATTAAGCATTGCAGTCATATATTATTTATGGCACTATATGGGTGCATGGGTGCTACGTTTGGTCAGTACAAAATTTATTATGCATAAAAAAAATTGGTATGGAATTGGTTATAGTATTTGATAACAACGGTTGTGCACGCCATATGTTAAAATTCAAACTGTTATAAACACGCATATGCATAAAAATATGTAGGTAACAAAGAAGAGGATAGAAAAAAATCTCACTCTAATTCTAATTATCAAGATGACCCAAGGCTGCAATGCAGATTAACGTAATTGCCAACTCATTTTTATTAGATACTTGGTAGTAATAGCAGTATCTATATATTAGAGTAAATTGAATGCACTTCTATTATGAACTATGAGTCTTTTTCTTCTTTAGAAACAAATCTTAGTGTTAAACGACGTTTCCATTAAAAATAGTTATTCTACAAGAAATCTTTAAATTTTTGTATATACAACATGTTATTCCATTTAAAAGAATGTCTCATCAAATGCACCGACAAAGTAGGAAATATCTTCTACCTCGCATGGTCACCATGACTCAGCGTAGAATATAATAATTGCAAACCCATTTCCATGTAAATAATTAATGCCAGCAATAACATTTACACACATTAAAATAAAAACTTATATTAGAATATATGTGATAAAAATTCAGTAAGTTATTAAAAAAAGAATAATTCACTTGAAATGGAACCATGCCACAGTTGCAAATAGTTTAAAGTTTTAACATGTAACAACTAATGGAATCTATATAATTATAAAGGAACAATTACTAAATAACTTAGGACAACTTGATATAGCTATTATTAACATATGTCCATGAACTCATATAATTTGAAATATACATAGATAGCATAGATTGACATCACATTAAAATGATACTGCTTATGCAATTTCTCATCATATCAAACAAAAAATGTAGACATAGAGATAGACTTCCTCAATAGTAAACGAATTATCTTCACTCAACTATGGGTAGTGAAAATAAAGAAACAACCTTAAATTAGAATAGTGTTAGTGTTTAAGTACATGCCTGGAGGATTACCAGCAAAATAAGGATCCCTAATGCGCCGATGTCTGAGAGACAAAATGATATTTTCGAGATCTGTTTCTGTGAAAGTGAAAACTGTGATTATAGAAGAATTTGAAAGATGGCTATGATAAATTTGATGCAAAAGCCAATTTGAGAACTAAACAAATTACTCGGTATAAACTTCCTTTCAATTGAATGCCCATTATTAGGTGAAATGTTAAATCAGTGCGAAGAAGAAGCACTTACAGTGGGGGAAGAACCGATAACCTTGGAGGCAACCCCTCGATGCTGCTTTATAAACCAATCTTATGGCGGATGAAGAATACAATAACTACCGATGAAATGTGAGGAAAATCGAAAAGGATGGAGAGGTGAAGGCGATTGTTAGTCGATGTGGCAGAGATTTGGGGTCAAAGGGGATGGTGACGGTGGTGAGAAGAGGGGACAACGTCGACAAGTTGGAAAAGGGACAAATTAGGGGACATTGTCATTTAAGTTGGATGATAATTGAGGAAGGGTAGAGCTGTGCACGTAGAGAAAGGAACAAACTGCGTGACAAATGAATTTGAAAAAGATAAGTTAAATGCATAATAATAAAATAATAAGACCTAGGATCAACCATAAGAAATATAGAGGCAATTAATG
This sequence comes from Allium cepa, assembly GCA_030765085.1. NCBI lineage: Eukaryota > Viridiplantae > Streptophyta > Magnoliopsida > Asparagales > Amaryllidaceae > Allium > Allium cepa. Next base: position 405,660,359 of record CM060938.1, read on the forward strand.
GAAAGAATTAAAAACCGAGAATGTATAAATATAAGACATGTTTATAAGTAGCCTAGGTATGCATTCATGACAGATGTAATTATAATTTAATATGTAAGTTATGCATAGAAAATGACTTAAGATCATCATAGTAGGTTGGAATGAGAAAACACATCCAATTATAGGACCTAGAGAGAGTATATGCTTGCGTATAAAGAAAGAGATACCTTCACGTTAGGACTGTGCCTGAAACAGAAGTTCCGTACATAGTCACACAATCATTAGCAATAATTAACATTGATTGTTAGGCGGATGTCGAGGCTGGACTTGCATAATCAAAATAGGTCTACTTCAAAATTTGTCAGAGGGGGTATTGCATTAATTGCATTAGTCAATCTAAATGGACGGTGGTTTCATCGAACATCATGTTGGTTTGATCGAACATCATGTGACATGTGTGGTACCAGTTTGTTTTTAGGGGTAGGGTTGTATAGGTTCCGGGTCTGTCATTGGTCCCTTGCGGTCAACGGGAAGGACATGGTTATACCTCATTGATCTTCGTCTCCTACCAGGGCTGATTTAATTAGGTATTACACTACCATAATTGTTTGCTAGTTTGTTTGATAGAACAAGGCTAGATAACCCATAATAAGATTCCTTCAAAACATGGACGGGGTGGTTAGTGGAGCCAAGTCCAGTAATAGGAAGTAGAAAACGTAGAAAATCCCTACAGAGAACACAACTTAATGGAGTAGAGGTCGTTAATGCATGCTATAGGATTTCCCCATGTTATACGATGATCGTGATAAAGTGAGACGATGGATCCTGACGAGGTGCGGAACGAGAGATACCTATGGAGGTAGTATCTAGATCCATTAAGGGACCATGATGTGTGTGTGTGTATATATATGTATATGTTTGTATGTGTGTGCGTGTGTGTAAATCTACAAGATGTGTATAAAACATAGGGATGGAGTCAAAACAATTAATAATAAAATCAAATATAACATGAAATAGTGAACAATCGGCATAAGCCAGTGTTATATATAAGATATATAATTTATCAGTCACCAGAACATCGTTCTGACCCCCTCCTCACTACAACTCACAGGATAGGTTGAAGAAAATGTACTAGTTTTTGGCATGTTCGGTGCCGACAAAGACACCTGATTTTGGAAGTGTTAAACCTTAGTCAATACTTATGTGATCTATTGTAGTTTAAATTATTCTGTTGCAAGTTGTTTTTTTAGAGTTTTGATGCATTCTTTTGTTTTATTTACGGGATATCAATCCAACGATACGTATTTTGGTGGACTTGAATTTTCGGTTTAGCGAAAATTCAGGCTTACTGGGGTGCGAGTTATTACACAGCTAAACCTAGCTCCAATTTCTCACTCGACTTGCTCATGCTGAATGCATTATATAATGATTCGAGCCATTCTACCCTCTAGTTTGGGTGACTGACAATGATAGCTCGACCTTTCCTTTTGGGGTGGATATTATCTTTTATATGATGACTCGATCTTCAGTTACGGGTATGATTATGGCTCCATGATTGGTCCCAGTGTTCTCTATGTCCTCTATTGCCTACAATTTTAGTAAGATATTGAGACGAGTTTGTTGCACCTCCGGTTTGGCATGATCCCTGTTTTGTTTGGTGCTGAACCGCTTCCCAGGTCTTACTTCGAGTTGAACTCTTGCTCATTTCATCCCTTTAGCATTCCATTTTATATCTTTTGGACTTTCTTAATCGGATTCTCTGTCAGATTTTGGATTACCTAGACTGGGATTGCCATTGCATTTAATTGTTGCAACCAATAGCTTCTTATCGTCAAGTAGAGTATTCCAATGTCTTTGAATGTTTCAATTGCTTGAAGTAGATGGTACCTCTCCAACGTGGATCCTGAATTGATTATATGGGGGATAAATTTTAAGATGATCACATCTTTCAATCCGTAGTTTGGATCGAGATGCAGTTTTGACCCAGGCGTATATCCTAATCTTAAGTAACCTTTACAAGTGCTTTGAGTATATTATTTGACTATGTCGAATTTGCCTATAACACTTCGTCTTGTCATTTTAATTACACGACAGCGCTTTTATTTTACATCTTCCGACTGTTTCTGTACTCCTTGATGTCTTTTCGTATCGACCATGCTATGGGCAAAAATGCCCCAACATATTTTTGATTTTTTTGTATGTTATGTAATCTTTATTGTGTTTTGAAAATAATCAAATTTGGTTTTTCAAAGAAAAGAGACAACTTTGTGTTTTAAAATGTTTAAATGTCTATTTACTTATTTACTTAAAATAAATTAATCATTAATGTTAAGAAGCTGTAAATTAAACTTTATACTGTGACCTTTTACTTCTGTGGGGACCCATGTTTTTTCATGACCCGACCGGACCTTGATCCAACCACGGTTAACTGTGAACCGCACGACACTAAGGCCCAGATCAAGATAAAACCGTTCAAGTGCAAGAACCGTGGTCGAACCGTGAAAAACGGTTCAAACCTCCGGTTTTGCAAAAGTAAACCGGGTTTTATTGAATAAAATTTAAATTGTTAGAATAACTTTAAACCCATCCAATTTACCTAGTTGCCCTTTTTGCAAGCTAAGTGCAATAGGAGGAAGAGCTTTGTTTATATACATAGGAAGCCAAAACCAGATCATCATGCTTGAAGATGTAGGACTTATGAACATTCGCTTTTTATACTGAAATGAACATATACTTTGCATACATGCTATCTGCTTTAAATTACAGGTTAGCCATTTTTAACTAATACTAAGAATATTATATTGACCACATTTTAACTTATGCACGGTTCTGACGGTTCGACGAATCCGACCACCGAAATCTTGAACCTTGAGACGCGACGGTTTAACTTACGGTTCGGTTATGAAAACTACGGTGGAGACACAGCATTTTTGTTAGTTGTTTTTTTTAGTGTGAACGGCTAAAATATACCATCCGCACAACACATTAATTTCTAAGCAGCACGTGACGTTTCCTGTGCTGTTGAAAATTCTACACCATTAAACCATTGCATGTCCTTTTTATCCGAGCTCCAGTACATAGGTAGGGTTTTCTCCATTCAACAAATTCGCTATCTTTCCTGTTGCCACTGCCAGTTAAGCCATAGTCGACATCGTCCGCTAACCTGCTTTCGTATGACTATTCTAGAAGTTTCTAGAAGAAGAAACCACTATTTCGAAAAAGAATAGAAAGCCTGCCGATGGGAACAGCAGCATGGGATAGTACGTCGGCATCGGATGATCAGATTGTGGAGGTTGAGAAGCCGCAAATCATGGCCGTCAATTCGGCTTCCTTGGCTCGGAATGCCGAGGTGATCCGAGTATGTAGCCGGCGATCCTGAAGTAGCAGCTTGATTTGTGTTGCCTTGCAGTAGCAGCTGGTATATTTTCAGTTATAGATCTTTTTAAGTTATTTTGAGTAATTAAAGTAAATTAGGTGAATAATTCAGCATGATAATTAAGATGGCTATTTTGAATAATATATCTGAAATTGCCATATTTAGACTTGTTTTCCTTAATAAAAATAGTTTATAGTCTTTTTTTTTTTGAAAACCCAGGAGAACCCGGCAGGCCGGTAAACTCCTGAGTAGGGTACAGTAAAACCGTCCGCTGATCCAAGCCTCCATACCCTCGGATAAATTTATATAGGATATGAAAGCGCATTGTAGGAATCGAACTTGGAAAAATAGTTTATAGTCGATTAAGATGGCTAATTGTTAATTTGCTATCTTTTTGAATCAGCATATCATTATAAATGAGAATTGTATGCATACATATATTTCAGTCGTGCCATTTATAAAATTTGTTTACAAAAATGTGGAGCACATTTTGTATCATAAGAGTATCAAGCATCATTAAAAAAAGGAAAAAAGATGTTGATTAAATGATGGACGAGATTTGAATCCGTGGTTTTCCAAAACTAATTCATGTTTACTAATTGTGCAAATTTATTGTCATTGTCATTTTTACAAAATGGAGTCTATTATCGTTTTTTTTGGTCGATTGATAGGTAGCGGTTGTATGGAACTATTTTAAAATCTTGTCCATCTCGCTCAAGATTTTATTTTTGCATGACACATCAAATATCACTTATATCTCGTTCAACACTCATCTCGTCTAAGATACTAAAATCTAATCTGAAATCCGGAGCTATATGGATCTCACTTGCAATCGTATATTTTTAATCTAACATTTTTTACTTTTTATACGAGTGGAAGCAAAATGGTCCTACAAACTATTTATCATTTAATAACTCTAATTCTTATTTCATATCATGGATAAGGCTAATAATGACTCTGTATTTTCTATTTCCATTCATCAATGTTTAAACCAGAAGAATTTCTCACTTACTACCAAATTAATCTATATAATACTTTCCTTAAAAAAGTTAATCTTCATCGTTCCATGCAAATCTAGTATGTTGCATTTTTTTTTGATAATAGTTATTAGAAAATATTAGAAATATGCCCGTTCAAGATTCGAAATCTGCATAGGTTTGTTTCCTAAAATACGATCATTCAAGTTGGAAGGTAGGATCGTTATATGAAACAAAAATGATGAATCAAACTGATAAACAATGACGGCTGTGGGATTTGAACCCACGCCCTTTCAGACCAGAGCCTAAATCTGACGCCTTAGACCACTCGGCCAAACCATCACTTGATACATTTTCGGAATTTCCTATTCTAGGTACAGATCAAAATTATATGCGCACACACATGCTTTTAGGTGTGCCATTAAAGAACTGTTTACAACTTTGGAAACACTTCTCTATTACGATTTATGAATGCGTTAAACATAATGGAAAATGAAAAGGAAAAAAAATTAAAATTGTGGCTATGAGATTTGAATCCTTGGACTTTCCAACTAAATCCTTAAATATGAAGTTTTAAGCTGCTTGGACAAATCATTCATCTCTATGTTACATTGTATATTTGAATCCACATACTGTGTATTTTGACAAACAAAAATAATGATGTATATTTTTCATGTTTTAAATGTATGATGTAATAGAAATTTTATTCACACTCATTATTTAGTACATGATTACATACTGAACATTTTAAAATAGGATAAAATACAAGGCAATTATTAGTAAACGAGATTTTATGGCACGTGCATTGCGCATACATTAAGAAAAACATATAAAATTTAAAATTTCTACTAGTTTTGATAAAAAATAAATTGAAAATAAAGAAAAAATTGTAATTGTTCTGTTGGAACAGAGTTTCAAACTTACGAGCTTGTTTACTTTTCAAAATTTTCAATTGAAAATAGATACTAATTTTTGTGGATTCAAACTCCTGATCTCCTTTTGCATATAAGGCAATTTTGGAAGTTTCTCATTGGACCAACATGTTGTGTTTATGTTCCAATTATTAATAAAGATATCAATTGGGACTTAAAACAATTCCTTTTCAATTCAAAATTTGAATCTGGCACCGTAGATCACTCGACTAAATCGACACTTGTATTAAATATTGTTTGTGACAATGAAGAGAAACATATATGTATTTCATTTGCTTTTAAGTTATGCCCTTTGTTATAACTAATGTGTAACTCATGCATTGCACATGTAATGTTGTAAAAACGTTGTATTAATATTTAAAAATTAAATATTGTTAAAGATAAGAGTTATATTATGCGATGTATTTGTTTAGATAAATGGATTATGAAGTAAAATTAATTTTATTGTTTATGTAAATAATTGATATTATGTGATTTATATATCTTTATATATATGAATGAAATCCCAATTTTACAATTTCTTAGTATGAATGTGGTATGCAGATAGACAAGTTAATGAATGTTACTCGTTTGAATTTATTAATATTTCAAATTTAAGATCACTTAAATATGAATTTAAATGTAAAACGATATGATAGAATTGAAAGGAGTTTTGAAAATAAATGTTGGTATAGGATTGCCTCGTAGTAACATCTGAGTCTGAATGTAAGGGAATGAACATATATCGAATGTGCATCTTGGGTTGATATCTCCGAAGTTGATATAAATTTCGGAACTACCTCGTAGTAACATACGAGTCTGAATGTTTCTCATGTAAAAAATACAAGCGTGCGTGCGTGATAGATAGAAAGATTTTGGTTAATATGATAAACTGATAGAAATTGAAGAATTTCTTCTCGTTTAAACGTCGGTAAAAAAATATCTATTAGCACTTACTTGAAAAAAAAGTAATAGGATTGCTAGGAGTATTGAATAACAATTGTTTAGATTATTTTATTCATATAAAATGTAAGTAAGTTGCATAGAAGTATCAAACAATTTAGGATGAGATCTTGCATTGAGATTTTGGCTCATATTCCATATTAGAATTCAAAATTTCAGAGGAGATCAGTGTCAAACAAGATATGAATAAGACGATTCTTTTGTTTTCAAAATGAAAAAAAAAGACCTGTTAGATATTTTGGATGTGAAAATTTAATTGTAAATTTCTCCCAGGACACTGAATTGAATTGTTAGGTTTTAAAATCGAGCTCTTTCTTTAACACAACAGGTTCATCTACTTACACTGTTACAATCAATATGGAAAATGTACGATTTGTATGATCGATTGCCACTCACAGACACATTGCAATGGCCTAAATCCCTTATCATCTATCATTGATTTGGTGGAAGGTGGTGTTGATTGTTGCCGCAACCTTAACAACCCTACCTTAGATCGTTTGGCCAAACCATCACTTGTTATGTTTTAAATTAGTTTACTTTCTGCGATAAATGTGGGAATATGTGCATACACATGCTTTCGAGTTGTGTTTTTATAATATCAGGTGATTATGGAAGGAGAAACTATTTAAATAAAGAAAGTGACCATTTTTTTTTTGGATTGGGAAAAGTTGAATTATTAAAGGGAAAACTATTTAGTAAACACTGTCAATAAATATCATATTGATCTTAAAAAGCCCTTCTTTTTAAGCAATTTTAAAGTATTGAATAATAAGAATATACAAAAGCTAAATCCTGTTTTGTTTTATATTGTCTGAATTGGACTGTTTGATACGATGTTCTTTTGAAGATTAAACCTTAGAGATTAAAGTGTTTAACCCTTTTTTACGTAAAATCCGTTTTTCCATTTTTTTTAGCGAATTTGAACTTTTTAATTTCTAAAATTTGGTAAAATTTCAATTGAATAAAATTATTTAATGGTTTTTTGGTCAGTAATAAATATTTGCATTATACTCAAACATACATTATCTGCTACTATTTTTACCATCCTTTTATATTCGGTGATCATTTTATTTTCCCTTCTGACATTCACCGAAGGTGACTTATGCAATAGCTTCAATAAAGGAACATGAATGGTGGAAAAACCTGAAGTAAAACTACAAAAAAAAAGGTGAAAGAATTGATATTAAATTTGGGAAGGGGCCACGCGGACGCGTACCCCCTAAGCAATAAATAATGACGTCCACTCTTCCACTTGGGAAGATGGTAACCCAATGCATTCTCAAAGTGCAATGAGAACCACTGGACTAGGTCTGAGCCTTCTTGATCACTCAAAGACCCCGTCCAGGTAAGTGCTTTTCAACATACACTACAACTTCTATTTATATTTGCTTGCACCTGCCTTTTCATTCAAATCGGTGATGTGGGACTAAACTAACCCAATTATAAATACACTGTTTTGCCCAATTTAATTTTAAACTCCTAATTCTATCTCGATTTTCCTCTCTTCTGAAACAATTTTTTGAATAGTTACTGTGATCATAACATATGAATATGGGACAACGAATGAACATAGATTCAGTTGCTACAAATGCGATACACTGTAAAACGATCAGTTGATAACATACAAAAAGACTGAACTAGTTCTATTAAAAAAATCATGTATCATTTATGGACTCAGGAAGAAAATCACAAGGTTCATCTCTGGTTGATTCTATTTAACAGGCTTCACAACTTGTATATCGAACCTGCTAATAGGTTATTTATTTATTATTTTTATTTTTTGGTTAAGTAAGTGCAAACTAGAGGGCTAATCGTGTTTATTGTTCACATCATACAGCTTTCGGTCCCTGGATAAGTAAAGGGGTAATTGCGGTTACCGTTCACGTCATGCTGCTTTCAGGAACCCTTGTTTATACAATTTTATCAAACATACACATCTATAGTTTGGGCATGTACTATGCCTAGAACTAAATTAACTGATTTGAACAGGATCAGTGTTGTTGGGATCTCAATATTCCTGCTGGTATGTGAAGGCCTCATTGTGACCATAGAAGACTCGTTAGCCCTGGCCTTGAGTGTAACATTTCCATTTGAAGCTTTGTGGTTGCTACATCATCTTTTGTGTATCTGTTTGCTTGAGCCACTGTCAAACTTTTGTCTATGTGGATATCGGTTTAGCACTCCATTGGGTTGGGAAGAGAGTTGGGTATGTTTTTCTTGAAACTCAACAAGGGATCCAATCTTCCTTTGTTGTCACTGGCCTCAGTGACCTTATAACTTCTAGGTTTTTCTTTGGACAATCGGTTCTAGTGGTCTTCTGAAGGGAAAAATAGCTATCAAATCAACCCTGGCATCTCTTTCAGTTTGAAATTGTGGAGTATAAACCGTGAAAACTTGAACGTTTTTTATTAAAAGTCATTTGAATCATAAGGTGAGATTTTACTAGTGTTCAACAATGTTAGAATAAACTATGACAATTTTTTAATTGAATGTCATTTGAACAACAATGTTAGAATAAACTATGACAATTTCTTAATTGTATGTCATTTGAACAATAATATGTTTAATAACACTTTTCTATTGTTAAAAAAGGAGTTTCTCTAGTCAGAATTGACAAAGGTGGCATGTTTGAGAGGGCTTAGAATGAGGACATGTCAGAGCCGACAATGTGGTTTTATTTAACATGGTACGGCCATCGATGTTGGGTCGGGTATGCATTAATTGATGGAGTGATTTTTCGTTAAGAAGACGGCGGTTGAAGCAGCAAGCATATATTACGAGATAGATGAAGGGGAGGTGGAGTTAGTGGAGATGACAACAGTTGTGACATTGAAAGAAGTATATGAGCCCACTTCCTAATTGAATACCTGAAAGAAAATGTAACGACCCGCAAATCCATACCCCTTGAGTCAACACTATTCTACAACAATCAACTCAAGTTGCACAGAAATACGAACCATTTGGGTTTAACAAGAAGAGGTAGAAGAAGAGAAAACAAGATCAACATCAGAATCTAACCATCGCAGCGGAATAAAATATAATAGATAGTAAATAATCTTTACTCAAAATCAAATATATCTGTTTTCATACATCAATCATCAGAGTACATCAGTCACAGCTCACATCAATAACATACAATGGATACACAACAACTCAACAACGGAATATATATATATAAACAAGTACGAATGTATGTATCGTCAATCCAGCTCATCTCCTGAGCTCCATAGCATCATATCTTGTATCCTATAATACTCAGTCTGACCCGAGCATTACAGTTAAATAATACCCGAGTCAGTCTGGAATACCAGCGTGAGAAAATCACACCCAATTGATTATTAAAGTTTCAAAAATCCTTTTGAAAACAAAATCATCTCGTAAGACCGTGCCACAAATAAACATGTCGGGTTTTTACCTTACGATAGCTAAAACAATTTTTATAGAAATCCTCGGATATTATAATAGGATCTATATACAAATACTTATAAAATATCCGAAATTGTTACATGATTAAATTCCAGCTATTAGCCACAGAGTGGGTAATACAAACAAAACTCGTACAAGGCTCGTAGGGAGAATGGATTTCCAACTAATGACTAGGCACTGGGGTACCACCTGTCACAGTACGGGGCCTAGATCACTGTACCGAGGAGTACGCCCGCTCCCCTGCAACACAAGGCCGGGACTACCCCTTACTGGATAATCCCGAGTGAGATCACCCCGCGGTTGGGATCAACAACCGCCCACTAAGCCGAAATAAAAAGGGACATCTAGACTGGAATGACCTCACCCTGCTTGGGTGCTACCCACCTAGCCTTGCTCCATAACCCCTGATTTTCAGTCATTCCCATTTGATGATGCTTGAGGCTAAGCGTTACCTTTTTAGAACATATCCCTTAGAATGCCCATCGTCCACCTGACGATGTTTCCAAGCATTCATCCATACAAGTCTGTCCCAGGTTCGAACGAAACCGAAGGCACTATTCCTACTACATCCATTTTGGAAATATCCTCAGGATTAGTAGCGACTAGCCCTTGCACTTCATAGCTCCATCTTCGAGTCCAAAATCGTTCTCCACGAAACGTACAAACCGGATCGAAGTGGTTTTCGGAAAATAAATCCCGATCCCGGTCTCTTCGAAACGATCAGCGCATTTGGCCAATATTGATAGTCGGTTATTTAACTATCAATTTATATTCACAAACAACCATCAACCAATAAATAATTTTTCCAAATTATTTATTAATCCCAAAAATATCTTCACAAGATATAATTTTCAATTTCAATCCATTTTGAAAACATTTTCAAACCAGTTTCCTCTCACAGAATACTCTTTGCAATTATTTATTTCCACTGAAACGCCAAGTATAAAATACTTTAGATTTTAAATAATTTTAAATCACGTTATTATAAAATATACTTATAATATTAAAATTAAAACTACTTTAATACTTTGTTCAAAATGTATACATAAGAATACTTTAAACAAGACCACTTTATAAAATATAACTACAATAATAGTTTTGAAAACATTTGCTTTAGAAGTTAAACATTTAGAGATAATAAATTTCTAAACATGCTTTTAAAACAACATTAAAACTTTAACTTATATTTAAAATTTGCTTCGAAAACCATACTTGGCTATCCAGAGAAATACTCTGCTCTTTCACATCCTTTTAAAAATAAATCTCCATTTATTTTTTTAACAATTTTACCATTCCTTTAATAAATTTACACCTTGAATTTATATTTCCAAATCTACTTCACCTTTATAAACCCAGTTTATAAATTTCAATATCTCACTTTTCTTTAATTTCAATTCCAAACACTTAAGTAAATTTACAATTTATTTCTAACTTACTTCACTTTGAAATAAATTCCTTCCCTTACTTCATTTATTACAAAATCTATCAACTTTAAGATTTTTATTTCTTTATTATGATTTAAACTCTTTAACTGAAAATACCAATTCAGACTCCCAAATTTCTTCTGTATCTTTTAATTAACTTCAAACTGGATATTAAAAAAAAAAAATCTTTATGCTTTATTCTTTTAGTGATATCACTTAAGCTTTAAAATTTATTATTCCTCTGATTATTCAAATTTCATCGTTTTATACTTAGAATTTAATTATTCGAATTTTAAAAAGAATTACTTTTATTCTTCCTTCAATTCATTTTTTTAATTTATTCAAATTCTCTATAGTTATTTTACTTAAAATTTTACTCTTTTATTTCATTTCAAAAATCTAATTCTATAGATTCTAATAACTCAGTATACCAAATATTCAATCCAACCATATCATCCAATACATCAATTATCAATAAAATTATCACAGGATATCAAATATTCATAACAGAGAATATCAAACAATTCTAAATAATTTTGAGGAATCCTGTTGGATCCCTCCAACATGTTTTCCCCTGCATCCACAGATGTTAGCACAACATAAAATACCAATCCCAAAATATACCATACTATAGCACATCAATCAATTCAACCATTCAAACAATTATTTAAATTTAATCATTTAAATTTAAACTTAAATTAACCGCGTGAGATTAACTCACCTTTAATTTGCTTGTAACAAGTTTCCGTCTCAACTTGTTCCCCACACAAATTTGACCTTGTATAAACAATTCATGATTAATTTCTATTTGAATTAATCCGATGATAGGTTACCATTTAATAAATTTAATTTTAACTAATGATCTAACTTTTAAACTAATTTTCCAAAATAAATAATATCTCTTTTCTTTTAAAACCCATATACTAAAAAATATAATCTATGTACATTTTAATAATCTACACAGATTTCAAAGATCAGATTTATGTATGTATGTATGTGTGTGTGTATATATATATATATATATTTACAGCATTATAAAACTCCCAACCTTATTAGACAATTTTTTTTTATAAACATATATATCTTAATGGAATTTAAATAGAATTGTCTTTCATCCTGTTGTAAATCAAAACCTTAGCTATATTTTCCCTAAAAGTTTTCTGTTTTAAGCTATATATATATATAAATAAATTACAAAATTACCTTACTGCTAATTTCTGATAAGTAGAAAATAATCACCAAAAATTTACAAGTTAAACTTTAAAAAAAATGAAATTTAAATACCTGAAGATGCTGGAAACAGAAAAAGAAACAACAAGCTCAACTGCACAAGGTGATGCTGTCCTCGAAACTCCGATGGTAGGTCGCAGCCCCTGCAAGGCGCGACTCGTCGCCATCTCGTCGCCATCACCTTCGTTCAACGCTCCAACTCCTTGACGACCTGCCGAGCACCCACGTCACTACTTGATTACCGTATGACGAAACCCTTTGAACTCGAGACCACGAATCGAGCATTGCAAATCGATTGAATTCCAGCAAACGATGCTACTCGACAACGCTTTCTCAGTCGCGAACTGAACTCGCGGCCACCAAAGTCCATTCGCCTTCGTCATTCACGAAGTTACGAACCTCGACAATCACCGCGCCTCGCCCTTTGGTTCACGAGTTCGTCGAACTTGATCGACTTCGAATGCCCTCTTTAATTTAGTAATTTTTTTTTACGACTGCATGGTTTTGGGGTGGAAAAGAAGGAAAGGGTTTTCGGCCCCTATTGTTGCTCTCTCCTTCTTTATTCACGGCCTACAGCTTCCCCTAGAAGCTTCATTTATTTATCTATTTATTATATATTTTATTTTATCTCAGTTAAATTCTTATTTTATTTTATTTTTATTTTCTTTCCGATTTCTGATTTTCAGAAGGAGTTGAACTTGCCTGTCCTTTTAGAAGGGAAAGCGAAACACGGATTTAAGTTAAAAGAAGTGGCGTATAAGATAAGCTTGACTAAGTAAATTTCATTAAATTATTATCAATTAAGTTTTTCAGCGCGTTTATATAACGTACGCTCACACAGCAACTCTGATCGCTATGAAATTTGAAATCCGATAATAATTCAATATTACGGACCCAATGGAACTGGTTTCGTCGGAATCCGAGACTGTGCCTCGGAAGGCTATTTTAAATTCAATTTAAACGATATAAAATTTCAAAACTGAACAAACCACTGTTAAATTCAATTTTACAACTTCTATTATCTTCAATGTTATCAATATAAATTTTATAAGCCTTCAAATTATTTTTAATAGGCTTAGAATTCCAGATTCAGTATTTTACCCAACTTCAAATTATTAAATTCTATTATTCAGTTATCAAATAAAATGTGACATTCGTCATTCAAGTTAAAATTACTCTATTGAATATTTAAAATAAATTAAATATTCCGATTTTAAATGCTTGAAAATTCCGGGTCATCATAGAAAAAAGAAAAAAAGAAGAAGAAGAGAGAGGTACTATGGTAAGTATATATTTAGTTTTACTTTATGAATTACCACTGCATATAATATGTTGGTTCTAGAAATTTTGATATACTTCATAATAGTTGTTGAATTATGAGAGTGTACATTGTCATATTTTTATAGGACGAAAGAAGGAATTCTGCTTGTTCTTTATTTATATTTCCTTCTCCTAAGTTATACGAGTTGCGACTATCGTCCATATTTATCTGAGAATCTAGATTTACTTCTCACTTCTTATGAATGAAACTGATATGTATTCGTATGGAAAAATATATTCAATGATAACTAAAATACGATTTAAACATTTTGTCTTGAATTTAAAATATATTACAACTTACTAGTTCAAGTGGCAAGTGATATGATGCTTTAGGCTGATATTATAGAGATCATGGGTTTGAACTCCTGAGAAATTAAAACAAGTGCTTTGCTTGAGAAAAATACAAATCTTATTCTAAAATAATAATAACAATAATATACAACCTAAAAGTATAAATATTTTTACGTTCTAACATGATTTATTGACATACCGAGTCCCATCGAAATCCATGGTAAATAAGAATGATTGTTGTGGATTTCAAGTCCATGGATATTTAGACTAAAGCATAAATCTAGCGATATGGACCATGTAGTCATTATTTGTTATTTTATATAGCGTATAATAATCAATTATTTATTAAGGTGTTTCAAACATAGACTGTTTTACTACATCACTATTAAGACATAAGTAGAAAAAAGAGAGGCCAATTTAAAATGTGCATTTACTTAATCAAACCATCACTTGCTATGTCAATACACTATGCTATCAACATATTATGTTCTTAGATTACAAGAAAGGAAAAAAGTGTTATATAACCGTATGCAATACACGGCTTGGTAAAAAAATTTAAATTTGAAAATGATAGATGCAAAAGAGAAAAAATTATGAGAGGGTATATAGAATAGTTTATAAAATGGAGAGATGTGAAACAAATAAGGTTTTGAAGGAGGGATGTGTTCCTAATTTCCATTGAAATAAATTTATACTTGATGTTAAGAAGCAGTGAACCAAACTTTATATGTTCATCTTTAATTGTGCGGGCGGACCCAATAGTAGCATTTGCTAGTTTCTTTTTTCAGTGTTAATGGCTAAATCATACTGCCATACAGCACATCCATTTCCTGTAGTTAACAAGCATATGAAGTTTCCTGTACTGTTTAAAATTCCACCACTACACCGTTGCTTGTACTTTTAATCGGAGCACCAGTATATTGGTAGGGTTTTCTCCATGCAACAGATTTGCTATCTTTCTTGTCGCCACCGCCAGTTAAGTCATCGTTGACACTCGTACCAGCTAACCTGAACCGGAGCTCTTCCGTATGACTATTCCATAAGTTTCTAGAAGAAACTACTATTTCGAAAAAGAATAGAAAGCCTATTAATGGGAACAACAACATGGGGTAGTAAGTCAGAACGGATGATCAGATTGTTGAGCTTGAGAAACCGCAAATCATGGTCGTCGATTCGGCTTTGTCGGATCGGAAAGCCGAGGTTGATCCATCATGTACCCAGCGATCCTGATGTAGCAGCTTGATTTTGTATTGCCTTGCGGTAGCAGACTAGCAGATGGTGTATTTTCAATTATAGACCTTTTTAAGTTATTTTAAATAATTGAAGCAAATTAGGTGAATAATTTAGCATGATAATTAAGATGGCTGCTTTGAATAATATACCTGAAATTGCCGTATTTAGACTTGTTTTGCTTAAGAAAAATAGTTTGTAATCTATTAAGATGGCTAATTATTTTGCTATCCTTTTGAATCAGCATATCATTATAAATGAGAATTGTATGCATACATATATTTAAGTTGTGCAATTTATAAAATCTGTTTACATAAAAGTGGGAGCACTTTTTGTATCATAAGAGTATTAAACATCATTAAAAGTAAAATAATGTCGATTAAATGATGACCGGGACTTGGATCCGTGGTTTTTAAAACTAACGTATCTTTACTAATTGTGCAAATTTATTATCATTGTTTAAAAATAAAATAAAGTGGAGTCTACTATTGTTTTTCTCGTCAATTGAGGATAATAGTTGCATTGAACTATTTTTAAATCTCGTCTATCTCGCTCGAGATCTTATTTAAGTTTTTATTTTTGCATGAAACATCAAATATCACTCATATCTCATTCAACACTTGTGTCATTCAAGATACTAAAATCTTATCAGAAGTATATGGATCTCACTTGCAATTGTATGTTTTTAGTCTAACATTTTTTACCTTTTATACGAGCATGAGCGAAATTTCCTTACAAACTATTATTTAATATAACTCCTCCAATTCTTTTTTATCATGGATAAGACTAATAATGACTTTGTTTTTTTATTTCCATTTACCAATTATTATTTTTTATTTCCATTTACCAATGTTTAAATTAGAAGAATTTCTCGCATACTTCCAAATTAATCTATATATAATCCTTTGCTCTAATAAAAGTAAATCTTCATCTTTCCATGCAAATCTATTATGTTGCAATTTGTTTTTTCTTTGGATATAATTGTTAGAAAATCTTAGAAATATGCCCGTTTTTGACATGTAAATTACTTTAAGATTGTCCGGGATATACTTTAAGATCTGAGATGTCAATACAAGTTGTAGGTCCAAATATGCAATTTTCTAATCCTAAATCTCATCCGATACAAGATATCGTATGTGAAGACTTCGAGATGACACATGGTCGAAATTCGAGACTTAGAACCTTGTTGACTTTATAAATCTTGTTCATACTATGGACCTTTTTGTTTAGTTATAAACAATTCACATCTGCATATGTTTGTTTCTAGAAATATGATCATTCATTAATCAAAGGTTTCGAAGGTAGTGTTGAATTTTGGCGACACTATATGAAGAAATTGAAGTGGTCGGTAGTAGCTTGGTGACGGAGAAAACGGTTCGCAAATCGAAGCTCAAAGGAGGAGGATATGACGATGAAAAGGGGAGTGTTGTGGCATGCATCAGGGGACGTACGTCTGTCATTAAGTAACATACATCTGTGACTACAGGGTTTGGAATCCGAGAGTTTGAACAGACGTTTGTGGTGTCTAGAAATTTTTCCCGAGACCTATGACAGATGTCTGTCACTTGTGACAGGTGTTTGTGACGACCTTCTGCCTATATTTTGACCCGGGTTTGGTGTGAAGATTCGTGATATTCGAAGGGGCAATTTTGGAATTTTCCTAGGTTTTCTATTCTTCTATATAAGCTATCTAGATTCAGATATGTATGCGACCAAAAAGCGAATGCAAGGGTTTTAGCCTCCACTAATTAGGGTTTTATCTAAATCTAATTTTCTTCAATTTTTCTCTCCACAAATCAAATATTGATCATCATAATCAATCTCTTGTACACTTCTCATTGGTATTAATAAAAGCTCTCTCTCAAAGTGTGTAACGACTCAGAATTTTAATTAATTAATATTTGAATATTTAATTAATTTTAAATATTAATAAGTGAAATTTATAAGTCGAATAAATTTTATTTCGAATAATTGGATTTAATTGGATAAATTAAATCCATAATTTAATATGTGAAAATACAGAAATAATAGAAAAATTGGGTAAAATATGATTGAAAATGATTTGTAAAATTTTATTTTATCATATTGAAGTTAGAATGATGTTTTAGAACTTTTAAAATCGAATTAAGAGTTAATTTGTGAAAATTGAATATTTTAATATTAAATCGACTAGTGAAAATAGCTAATTTTTGAACAGTCTCAGAATTGGACGAAACTAGTTCCATTGGATCTGTAATAGTTTTTTATTACCAGATTTCAATTTTCGTAGCAATCGGAGTTATCGTTTGATCGTGGCAGCTCGAAACGCATCGAAATTATTTTAATATTAATTTGGCGAGTTAAAATAGTCATTTTTCAAAAAGTCTCGGATTTCGACGAAACCAGTTTCATCGGATCCATAATGTGATATTATTGTATGGTTTCAAATTTCGTGTCAATCGGATTTACCGTTTGTCCTGTGCAAGCTAAAACGCCTAGAAAATCGTTTAAATCGGTTTAATTTGAATCGAACGTTTATTGTCATAACTCGCATAGATGACCGAATTAGCTTTTGAAACCTGTTCCATTGTGTCCGAAATGCGGGGTACACCCTAGAAATGCCGGTTACCACGCGTAAATCGGAGTTTGAAAATTCCGAAATGAATAGTGTTTCGTTCGATTTTCTATAAATAGACCATCCTCTCTTCACAAATTATAAAAAAAAAACCCTAAGCCTAACAGCAGCCGCCACCCCTCAAACCAACGGCCGAAAATTTGTAATTTCTTCCATTAATCTCTTCAAATCCGTGAAGTGTTACAAGAAATCTTCAACATGAAAGTTGTAGATCTAAGTGAGAGCTAGAAATCTATACAGATATGATCAATTTTAAAGCTTCGAGTTGGCGCAGTTTTCGAGGGGAGTGCCGTGCGTTTGTGCGCGATTTCTGGTGCCAATGGGCGACCGAGCTCACCGTTCCTCTGGGCGTGGGTGGAGTGAAGCAAGGCGCTTCGAACGATGGTACCTGATCGAATTTTAATTGAGTGTGGTGGTGGCGTTTGTTAACCCTAGTCTCGGCAATTATGGGTTCATGAGCGTGATTTGTTTCTGGAAGAAGAACGTAGGGGGGGAGGAGAAGACGTGCGGCCCTGATGCCTTCAGATTAGATCATGCGGCTTAGAATTGAATAGGTTAAATAAAAAATAAAATTTATGTTGTAAATTATGAATATAAATTTGTGTAAAACTTGTAAAATCCATATCTTTTTCATACGAGGTCGAAAACGCGCGAAACAGGAAGCGTTGGAATCGTATGGACGAGCACTACGCTATGGAATTGGATTGGAGTCGTTTGGAGTTAGTAAGAATTTCAGGTAAAATTAAACGTCCGTTTAATTTTATTCGAAATAAATCGCTAAAACGAAATTGAAATCAAGGTGAGAACTTCCACTCAATCGAATAGTTTCGATTTTTATTTTAAATAGTTAGATTTAAAATACTTGAATGCATGTTTGAATGATGATTGTTATCTATTGATTGTTCAAATAGACATATGCGCCGTTAGTAAGCGGATGTTATTTAATAAAAAAATATACCGCGAATATTTCATAAACAGTGAAATTGGTACTATATATAATAGCAATATATATATATATTGGCATATGTATATATTGCAGTTATTGATTTTTCCCGCATTGTATAGCGGATGAGACCCTATTGCGCCGTCTATTAAGCGGATAATATTTTAAATCCCATATACCGCGATAATTTCATACTGGAACGGAATTGGTATTGTGCTAACATCTTTGGATGCAGGAAAACAGGTTGGAGGGATCCAACTGGATTCCTCAACAGTATTTATTTGATTATGGATATTTTGATATTCGTTGATTATCATATTGATATATGATGTCGTTGTTGTAGTGATTGACTATTTGGTGTGTAGCATCATTGGACCATTTTTGGAAATTTAAAATGATTTATAAAGTGATTTTTGAAAATATACTATATTTTTGGAATTGATCCATTTTAAATAAATAACGTTATAATTTTTAATGTTATAAAAATTATATTTTTGAGAAATATAGTTAAAAAAACTGATTTTTGAAAATATGGGGTTAATGATTTTATAAAATAGTTTAAATTGGGATTTTTGAATTTATTATAAAAAGTTTAAAAATAGGATTTATAAAATTTAATTATTTTATAAATGAAAACGGTGAAATTATAAAGGACTTTAAAGACGTTTTGAAATAATAATATAAATTGATTTATATAAGAGATATATAAATTGATATTTATAAATTAAAATATTTGGAATTATAAAACGAGTTTTTATAAGTGTTAGAATGAATTGTGAATAAATTTCATAAATGAATGAAATTTATAGAATTATAAACGGTGAAGTTATAAATGGAATTTTATAAGCAGTAGGTTTATAAAATTGTAAAGTTATCTGAAGAATAAGTTTTGGGTAAATAATGAATCTTATGAGTTATAAGATTTATAATTTGGGAAGTTAAAAAGAACGATTTTTGTAAACAAATAAATTATAAGTATTTAACTTATAATATGAACCTTTGGTATATAATTGAGTTATAAATTGAATAGGTTAATAAAGGAGATTTATAAAAGGAAGTTGTTATAAAACAAATAGAAATGGAATTTATAAACGTTGTTTTATAAATTCGCAAACGACTTATTTTGATAAGTAAATTGTTATAACTTATTTATGGAGTTATATTCACGTTTTAGACGGTGAATAATCCTTTAAAATAAAATGAATAGAAAGGATGAAATTGGTTAACAAGGTATATTCACGTTTTTGAATAGTGAATAATATGTTAAAGAAAATGTTTTGGATGTGATGTTTTAAATAGAATTAAAACGATCTAACGATGTTTTCAAATGTGTTGAGATTCGAAACCATAGATTTCAACATTCATTGTTGAAATAGACGTTTTCGAGAAATAGAAGGAAATGGTGGACTATAACACTGTTGTTATAGTAAATGATTTCCGAAAGGAAATGTTTTGTATAGTATTGGGATTTATATACCTATTTTAATTTCGAATCCCTATACTAGTGATTTTGGGACGTCGTAATGATGTTTTACGTAACATTCGTTTTGGCCCAAATAAATATGTTTAAGAGAATGATTTCCTTAAAGAATGAAATATATGCTTAATTTCGATTTAAGTATATTGAATATTTTCCAAAGTTTGAAAATAAATAAAATTTGTGAATTACTTATGAATAAATAAGTATGGAAATGTTTTTCCAATGTGAAATGACACGTTTTGAGAATTTATCTTTTTGAAGATAAATTGAAATCATATATGCATGGATATTTTGGAATATAAATTCACTAAGGAATTTATAAAAGAAAGTGGAATTAGTTTAAAAATAGATATTGATTTATTTTTGACATATTGAAATGTTATATCTTGTAAAGATATTTTTTAGGAAATAAATAATTTGGAAAATTATTTGGAATCTGGTAATGTTGTGCATATCCATTGATTGTTCAATAACCGACTATCAATATTCACCTTTGAAAGGTATTTGTTGTGATTTGCTGAATTTGAATGCCACATTTATTTTTAAATTATTGCGCTCGTTATTCGGATTACCCATTCCGAATAGTGATACGACGTAATGGATAGCATTGATGACCGGTGTTGAAGACCGGATATTTTTGAAAGCGAAAGGACAACTCGTCGATTGTCTTTGCACCGAGTAGCTACGGTATAGAGACCCCCTATGTGATGAGAAGTCCGGACGTGATTAGAGATTATCCGGATTGCAAGGACTTCTTTGTAAGTGCCTTCGGTTCTGTTCGAGCCCGAAACAGACTTGTATGGATTGTATGTCTGACATTACAAATTAAGATATAAAGCAGATTTCTTTCAAATATATTTCTGTTGGTGGCGGAGAATTTATTCTTTTAGCTTAACACTCTTCTCTAAGACGTACGAGCTCAGAGGTTATGTAGCTGAAAGTTATCAGCGATATATTCCCAATTTGGTAATGTGACATGCTGAGTGTTGCTGTGAAATGATCATTGTGTTGATCATTTGTGATAGGATCATTTGTTTGATCATTTATCTTTGTGATCATTTCTATGATCATTTGTTGACCCAAAGCACAGCTTTTGTATAAAGTGTGGCTTTGTGGACGAGACTTCGTCGAGCCTCACACCCCGGAATGGTCAAAAAAGGAAAGATGCGGCAAGGTTATGAGGGGTAGCTCCCTTTAGGGTATGTGCATTTCCTTCTGGAAAAGGATGGTATCATGGTATGGAGCCCAAATACTTACTCATGTTGAAACACTTATTATTTGGTGTGATGTTGATTTCGAGCGCTCGGTTAAAGGTCCCAAAGGACCGAGGGATGGCATACTCGTGTCAGTAGTTACCCAGTTAGGGGTAACCCGGCCTTGTGTTGGCAGAGATCCGGTTTGGTTCTCAGGGACGTCCTTCCAGAGGCGTTCTCATGTGGCAATGGGAAGTTCCTTGGCCTGACCATTCGTTGGAAATCCAAAGAAACAATACGATCTTGTACGGTATTAGTTGTAGAACCTATCATTCACTTATGGTGGCGCCCTATTGTTTGGATGGTAGCTATAGTAGGCATAAGTGCGGAATGTCTATGCTGGCTAAGATTTATATCTTTATTTTCGAAATGAATTTTTCCTACACTATGCACTAGTAATAATATCAAATGTTTCTTTTTAATGCGTATCAAGCATCTTTGACTATCATAAGGAGAAATCTCCTCCGATTCTGCGTTTGCATTGTGTGTGTGTACGGGAGGCCTTATGGTAGTCTCATTTTTAAAAGCATTGCAAATTGACTTTAAAAATATTCCTCTATTTTGATTTTTAAAGATAAATAAACTGTTTTGAGTTTTCACACCAGTCACATGACTGACTCGGAGTTTATTTTTTTCCTTCCTAGACTCTGGGTGCCCACCAATTTCCACACGGGAAGTCAAGAGTTAAGGTTTATCAGGATATTCTGGAGTTGCTGGAGGCAAGCTGGATGGCATGGCGTATTATTAGTATATAGTATTTCTTTTCCGCTGTTTGTTGTTGTTTGATGTTGTACACTCTGATGTAATGTAATGAAATGGGATGTAATGTAATAACTGATATAGTTCTTTGTTTAAAGATTATTCATTTATTTATTATATGTTGTTCCGCTGTGAATTGTGAGATTCTGTTATTGTTCTGTTGTTTTCTGTTCTTGTTCCAATCTATTTTCTATCTTCTTCCACCTTTTTCTTTTTCTTTCTTTT
This sequence comes from Allium cepa, assembly GCA_030765085.1. NCBI lineage: Eukaryota > Viridiplantae > Streptophyta > Magnoliopsida > Asparagales > Amaryllidaceae > Allium > Allium cepa. Next base: position 405,682,760 of record CM060938.1, read on the forward strand.
TCTTAAACATTGAGAATTCGTATTTCTGTTCATCTTGAGTTAATCTATGGAGATTAGTGTATATTCAAGGAGTATGGATTTGCGGGTCCTCACAGGTGGTATCAGAGCATATGGTTAAGCGACAACCATGGCTCTGTTGGGTATTACTCATTAGAGATTGAGTCAGTAATACTCTAGAATGAGTTTGAGTGTAATAATAGCTATGAGAGCGTATTTGTTAGTGAATATAAAATTGTTTTATATTGTGATGATTGGTTTATTGAGTGGCATATGAACCTTCGTCAGCACGGTCTGTACAACTATGCCGAAGGGGTTTATAAACACTTGAATAGAACAATTCGACATAATATTGTTTTAAATTGGGTAAATGAAATAATTTTACCTTGATTATATTTTGTATATGAAGAAATAATTTTTCAGAATTATTAAAGTGTATATAAGTCGATTGTTAAGTTGTTTGAATAATCTAAATAAAAGAAGAATTGTATAAGCAAAAGGATTATAAGAGTTGAATTATAATTAATGTGATTTACAATTGTGAAATAAACTTATATATATAAGAAGTGAAACTATATGAATATATTTATGAATATGAGTTGTAAATAAAAATGAATTTAAAGTTAAATAAAAATTTACTTTAGAATTTGGAAGCTGAATTGATTTATAAGTGGGAATTTAAGTTATGTAAAACCAAGTGATGTTTGTAAAATGAAATATAACTTAAGAGATGTAAAATGAAGTTGATATTGATATCAAAGTAAATTAATAAAGTTAAGTGATAGGTATGAACTTAAGTTATGTAAATGGAAGTTCAACTTTTGTAATTGAATTGAATTAATGAATTGAATGTTAATCAATTTAATTAAACCAAATTGAATGAAAATAAGCAAAGGAATTTGGTTGTAATTAATATACATTGGTTGTTATATGATTGTTAGTTGATTGTATATAATTCATTAAGTGTTAATGAAATTGAATTAATGAAATTGGAAGCTAAAGTAATTGAAATCCAATTGAAAGTTAAGTGAATCTTAAATAGAATGGAATTTGATTTGGAAGTGAACCAACTTGAATATGAATTAGTGAATATAAACTAATTGAAAATGAATGTTAGTAAAAACATCCACTGTTAATAAATCAAATGAGATTAAATTGAAAACCATTTCATTGAATATTAATGAGAATATGAATGAATATTTATTGGTTATGAATGCTAGTTGGATGATAGTTGATTTATAGTTGCATTTGTTGCTTTTGTTGCATTTGCTATGTTGGCATATATAGTTATTATGTTGCTATATGTTGTATATCGATACTATTGTCTATATACATGTTCTCATGTTGTTTGTTGAGTGTTTAGTAGGTGCGGATCGCGTTTGCTTCGCATTTGGAGCTCGCTTTCGCGCTATATTAGCCGTATATGCTTGCTAATAAAATATAAGGTACATATCTCGGATTAAATATCGTACTTTTACACTTTTTCTCTGCGGGATGCCTCATTACTTGATGAGATGTATATTTGTGATATATATATACTGTCATTTTTTTTCGGATCGAGCCGCGCAAAGGAGACTATGGCGAATTTTTTCGAAAATTTAAGGCGTTAGAAAAAATTTGAGAAAATTGGAAAATTTTGAAAACTTTAACTTTGGTTTGGAATTGAAAGTTAAACAATAGTAGTTTGGTTTGAAAAGATAACTAAGTATGATTTGAAAACTTAGTAAAGCTATTGTAAGAAGTTTAACTATGGATTTTGGGAAAGTTAATAGATTCTGTAACTTTTCTTACTTGGTAATTTCGAGGACGAAATTCTTTTAAGGGGGGAAGTATGTAACGACCCAGAATTTTAATTAATTAATATTTGAATATTTAATTAATTTTAAATATTAATAAGTGAAATTTATAAGTCGAATAAATTTTATTTCGAATAATTGGATTTAATTGGATAAATTAAATCGATAATTTAATATGTGAAAATACAGAAATAATAGAAAATTGGGTAAAATATGATTGAAAATGATTTGTAAAATTTTATTTTATCATATTGAAGTTAGAATGATGTTTTAGAACTTTTAAAATCGAATTAAGAGTTAATTTGTGAAAATTGAATATTTTAATATTAAATCGACTAGTGAAAATAGCTAATTTTTGAACAGTCTCAGAATTGGACGAAACTAGTTCCATTGGATCTGTAATAGTTTTTTATTACCAGATTTCAATTTTCGTAGCAATCGGAGTTATCGTTTGATCGTGGCAGCTCGAAACGCATCGAAATTATTTTAATATTAATTTGGCGAGTTAAAATAGTCATTTTTCAAAAAGTCTCGGATTTCGACGAAACCAGTTTCATCGGATCCATAATGTGATATTATTGTATGGTTTCAAATTTCGTGTCAATCGGATTTACCGTTTGTCCTGTGCAAGCTAAAACGCCTAGAAAATCGTTTAAATCGGTTTAATTTGAATCGAACGTTTATTGTCATAACTCGCATAGATGACCGAATTAGCTTTTGAAACCTGTTCCATTGTGTCCGAAATGCGGGGTAAACCCTAGAAATGCCGGTTACCACGCGTAAATCGGAGTTTGAAAATTCCGAAATGAATAGTGTTTCGTTCGATTTTCTATAAATAGACCATCCTCTCTTCACAAATTATAAAAAAAAAACCCTAAGCCTAACAGCAGCCGCCACCCCTCAAACCAACGGCCGAAAATTTGTAATTTCTTCCATTAATCTCTTCAAATCCGTGAAGTATTACAAGAAATCTTCAACATGAAAGTTGTAGATCTAAGTGAGAGCTAGAAATCTATACAGATATGATCAATTTTAAAGCTTCGAGTTGGCGCAGTTTTCGAGGGGAGTGCCGTGCGTTTGTGCGCGATTTCTGGTGCCAATGGGCGACCGAGCTCACCGTTCCTCTGGGCGTGGGTGGAGTGAAGCAAGGCGCTTCGAACGATGGTACCTGATCGAATTTTAATTGAGTGTGGTGGTGGCGTTTGTTAACCCTAGTCTCGGCAATTATGGGTTCATGAGCGTGATTTGTTTCTGGAAGAAGAACGTAGGGGGGGAGGAGAAGACGTGCGGCCCTGTTGCCTTCAGATTAGATCATGCGGCTTAGAATTGAATAGGTTAAATAAAAAATAAAATTTATGTTGTAAATTATGAATATAAATTTGTGTAAAACTTGTAAAATCCATATCTTTTTCATACGAGGTCGAAAACGCGCGAAACAGGAAGCATTGGAATCGTATGGACGAGCACTACGCTATGGAATTGGACTGGAGTCGTTTGGAGTTAGTGAGAATTTCGGGTAAAATTAAACGTCCGTTTAATTTTATTCGAAATAAATCGCTAAAACGAAATTGAAATCAAGGTGAGAACTTCCACTCAATCGAATAGTTTCGATTTTTATTTTAAATAGTTAGATTTAAAATACTTGAATGCATGTTTGAATGATGATTGTTATCTATTGATTGTTAAAATAGACATTATGCGCCGTTAGTAAGCGGATGTTATTTAATAAAAACATATACCGCGAATATTTCATAAACAGTGAAATTGGTATTATATATAATAATAATATATATATATTGGCATATGTATATATTGCAGTTATTTATTTTTTCCGCATTGTATAGCGGATGAGACCCTATTGCGCCGTCTATTAAGCGGATAATATTTTAATCGCATATACCGCGATAATTTCGTACTGGAACGGAATTGGTATTGTGCTAACATCTTTGGATGCAGGAAAACAGGTTGGAGGGATCCAACTGGATTCCTCAACAATATTTATTTGATTATGGATATTTTGATATTCGTTGATTATCATATTGATATATGATGTCGTCGTTGTTGTGATTGACTATTTGGTGTGTAGCATCATTGGACCAATTTTGGAATTTTAAAATGATTTATAAAGTGATTTTTGAAAATATACTATATTTTTGGAATTGATCCATTTTAAATAAATAACGTTATTAACTTTAATGTTATAAAAATTATATTTTTGAGAAATATAGTTAAAAAACTGATTTTTGAAAATATGGGGTTAATGATTTTATAAAATAGTTTAAATTGGGATTTTTGAATTTATTATAAAAAGTTTAAAAATAGGATTTATAAAATTTAATTATTTTATAAATGAAAACGGTGAAATTATAAAGGACTTTAAAGACGTTTTGAAATAATAATATAAATTGATTTATATAAGAGATTTATAAATTGATATTTATAAATTAAAATATTTGGAATTATAAAACGAGTTTTTATAAGTGTTAGAATGAATTGTGAATAAATTTCATAAATGAATGAAATTTATAGAATTATAAACGGTGAAGTTATAAATGGAATTTTATAAGCAGTAGGTTTATAAAATTGTAAAGTTATTTGAAGAATAAGTTTTGGGTAAATAATGAATCTTATGAGTTATAAGATTTATAATTTGGGAAGTTAAAAAGAACGATTTTTGTAAACAAATAAATTATAAGTATTTAACTTATAATATGAACCTTTGGTATATAATTGAGTTATAAATTGAATAGGTTAATAAAGGAGATTTATAAAAGGAAGTTGTTATAAAACAAATAGAAATGGAATTTATAAACGTTGTTTTATAAATTCGCAAATGACTTATTTTGATAAGTAAATTGTTATAACTTATTTATGGAGTTATATTCACGTTTTAGACAGTGAATAATCCTTTAAAATAAAATGAATAGAAAGGATGAAATTGGTTAACAAAGTATATTCACGTTTTTGAATAGTGAATAATATGTTAAAGAAAATATTTTGGATGTGATGTTTTAAATAGAATTAAAACGATCTAACGATGTTTTCAAAATGTGTTGAGATTCGAAACCATAGATTTCAACATTCATTATTGAAATAGACGTTTTCGAGAAATAGAAGGAAATGGTGGACTATAACACTGTTGTTATAGTAAATGATTTCCGAAAGGAAATGTTTTGTATAGTATTGGGATTTATATATCTATTTTAATTTCGAATCCCTATACTAGTGATTTTGGGACGTCGTAACGATGTTTTGCGTAACATTCGTTTTGGCCCAAATAAATATGTTTAAGAGAATGATTTCCTTAAAGAATGAAATATATGCTTAATTTCGATTTAAGTATATTGAATATTTTCCAAAGGTTGAAAATAAATAAAATTTGTGAATTACTTATGAATAAATAAGTATGGAAATGTTTTTCCAATGTGAAATGACAAGTTTTGAGAATTTATCTTTTTGAAGATAAATTGAAATGAATAATTGACATCGTATATGCATGGATATTTTGGAATATAAATTCACTAAGGAATTTATAAAAGAAAGTGGAATTTGTTTAAAAATAAATATTGATTTATTTTTGACATATTGAAATGTTATATCTTGTAAAGATGTTTTTTGGGAAATAAATAATTTGAAAAATTATTTGGAATCTGGTGATGTTGTGCATATCCATTGATAGTTCAATAACCGACTATCAATATTTACCTTTGAAAGGTATTTGTTGTGATTTGCTGAATTTGAATGCCACACTTATTTTTAAATTATTACGCTCATTATTCGGATTACCCATTTCGAATAGTGATACGACGTAATGGATAGCATTGATGACCGATGTTGAAGACCGGATATTTTTGAAAGCGAAAGGACAACTCGTCGATTGTCTTTGCACCGAGTAGCTACGGTATAGAGACCCCCTATGTGATGGGAAGTCCGGACGTGATTAGAGATTATCCGGATTGCAAGGACTTCTTTGTAAGTGCCTTTGGTTATGTTCGAGCCCGGAACAGACTTGTATGGATTGTATGTCTGACATTACAAATTGAGATATAAAGCAGATTTCTTTCAAATATATTTCTGTTGGTGGCGGAGAATTTATTCTTTTAGCTTAACACCTTTCTCTGAGACGTACGAGCTCAGAGGTTATGTAGTTGAAGGTTATCAGCGATATATTCCCAATTTGGTAATGTGACATGCTGAGTGTTGCTGTGAAATGATCATTGTGTTGATCATTTGTGATAGGATCATTTGTTTGATCGTTTATCTTTGTGATCATTTCTATGATCATTTGTTTACCCAAAGCACAGCTTTTGTATAAAGCGTGGCTTTGTGGACGAGACTTCGTCGAGCCTCACACCCCGGAATGGTCAAAACAGGAAAGATGCGGCAAGGTTATGAGGGGTAGCTCCCTTTAGGGTATGTGCATTTCCTTCTGGAAAAGGGTGGTATCATGGTATGGAGCTCAGATACTTACTCATGTTGAAACACTTATTATTTGGTGTGATTTTGATTTCGAGCGCTCGGTTAAAGGTCCCAAAAGACCGGGGATGGCATACTCGTGTCAGTAGTTACCCAGTTAGGGGTAACCCGGCCTTGTGTTGGCAGAGATCCGGTTTGGTTCTCGGGGACGTCCTTCCAGAGGCGTTCTCATGTGGCAATGGGAATTTCCTTGGCCTGACCATTCGTCGGAAATCCAAAGAAACAATACGATCTTGTACGGTATTAGTTGTAGAACCTATCATTCACTTATGGTGGCGCCCCATTGTTTGGATGGTAGCTATAGTAGGCATAAGTGCGGAATGTCTATGCTGGCTAAGATTTATATCTTTATTTTCGAAATGAATTTTTCCTACACTATGCACTAGTAATAATATCAAATGTTTCTTTTTAATGCGTATCAAGCATCTTTGACTATCATAAGGAGAAATCTCCTCCGATTCTGCGTTTGCATTGTGTGTGTGTGCGGGAGGCCTTATGGTAGTCTCATTTTTAAAAGCATTGCAAATTGACTTTAAAAATATTCCTCTATTTTGATTTTTAAAGATAAATAAACTGTTTTGAGTTCTCACACCAGTCACATGACTGACTCGGAGTTTATTGTTTTCCTTCCTAAACTCTGGGTGCCCACCAATTTCCACAGGGGCAGTCAAGAGTTAAGGTTTATCAGGATATTCTGGAGTTGCTAGAGGCAAGCTGGATGGCATGGCGTATTATTAGTATATAGTATTTCTTTTCCGCTGTTTGTTGTTGTTTGATGTTGTACACTCTGACGTAATGTAATGAAATGTGATGTAATGTAATAACTGATATAGTTCTTTGTTTAAAGATTATTCATTTATTTATTATATGTTGTTCCGCTGCGAATTGTGAGATTCTGTTATTGTTCTGTTGTTTTCTGTTCTAGTTCCGATCTATTTTCTATCTTCTTCTACCTTTTTCTTTTTCTTTCTTTTTCTTAAACATTGAGAATTCGTATTTCTGTTCATCTTGAGTTAATCTATGGAGATTAGTGTATATTCAAGGAGTATGGATTTGTGGGTCCTCACAAAGTGGATGTACACTAACAAGACGGTAGTGGAAGCACTATAAACCAGTGTGTGATTTATTTCTTCGTTATTGTTTTTATATTATATTACTTATTGGTTGATTGTGATTGATTTTCGATTGGATTGAGATATTGATTGGTTGTTTTTGCACTTTCTACCACGATCTCGTTTTTCCATTGTGCTTTAGGGTTTTGATTTGAGTGGTCTAGAGTTATAATGTCTCACAAAATTTGGTATCAAAGCTTTGGTGTTGGTAGGTGGTTGTAGAAATGTCGGAATCAGATAATACCTCAGGTAGTTTCTCAATGGCTAATCCAAGTGGTGTAGCGCCTTATGTACGTGGACTGTATGCGGCTTCGGGATCACAATTGGTTATAGACAAGTGCAATGGCGATAATGATTTTGAAAAGTGGCAATGAAAGATGAAAGCGGTTCTAAGGATGAATCAGATGCAACAGGTAGTGTTTGACGCACATCTATTGCCAGCGGACATTTCGGATGTTGAGAGAGAAGAAATGAAAGAGTGGACACACTACACTTCAACTTGCTATTGGGGAGGATTTTATCTCCGAAATTAGTGATGAGACTACTGCTAAGGGTATTTGGGATAAGTTGGAGGAGTTGTATATGAAGAAGTCACTAACTAATCGTTTGATGTTGTTGCGAACGTTCTTCACTTATGAGATGAAGGAAGGTACTTGCCAAAGGCGCACTTGAATACCTTTGATGATTTGCTAATGAAGATGAATGTGGAAGATTTGAAGATTGAGGAAGAACAAAAGGAAATGATATTGTTGTGTTCGTTGTCAGATCGTTATACGGGTTTCTCAAATAGTTTGATCTATAGCCAGGATACTTTGACTCTATATGATGTCAAAACAAGTATTCTTAGTGAGAATTTGCGGGATCAAATGGAGTTAGGTGATGAAAGTAGTGGTGCTAGTAGTGGTCATGATTTATTTGTGGAGAAGGAGAGATATGTGAAGAAGGAGAACCACGGACGTTCTAAATAAAGGAACCCCGGTTGGAGAGAAAAGTCGAAGAAAAGAAATGGTAAGTGCTATATTTGTAAGAAGCTCGGTTGTTGGAAGAATGAGTGTCCGGACAAAGAGAAGGCAAAGAAGGAAGTAGCAACTTCATCCGTAGCGGTGGAGAGTGGAGTTGGTGAGGGAGACGTAGATGTGTTGTCGACGGTAGCATCAGATGTTTCAGATAGCGAATGAGTGCTCGATTCAGGTGTTCTTTTTAATATGACACCGAATATGAATTGTTTTTCTTCTTAGATCGACAAAGAAGGAAATTCAATTGTTAAGGGTAATGGTGCTATTTGTAAGTCGAAAGACATTGGTTCCGTGCAAATTCAGATGTTTGATGAAGTGATTCGTACTTTCACTGAGGTCTTCAGAAGTATCTTATCTCTTTGGGGCAGATGGATTCTTTAGGTTGTAAAATCACTATTAAGAGTGATAGCTTGCGGGTTTCAAAGGGTGTGCTTGTGGTAATGAAGGATGCTAGGACTTATAGTTTTTATTTACTTTAAGGAGTGACGTCATGAAGTCGAGCGATAGCTCGAAGTGGATTTGTGCTATGGAGGAAGAGATGCAATCATTGTTGAAAAATCAAACTTGGGATTTGGTTCCACTTCCCAAAGGAAACCATGCTATTGGATGCAAATAGATATACAAGGTGAAAGACGATAGAAGATACAAAGCTAGGCTAGTGGCTAAGGGGTTTGCACAAAGAAAGGGAAATGAGTATGATGAGATATTCGCACCGGTTGTGCGTCATACTTCTATTCGGATATTACTTGCTATAGTTGCTATTCACGACT